>OY755239.1:93748084-93884672 GCA_963576725.1 Azorinus chamasolen
TTGGGAGGGCCGTTGTAGGGAGGGAGCACTGTATTTTGTCCATGAATATTCAGTAGAAAAGGGATAAATTACTACTTCTTCTACTACTATTATTAGACTCTTTTTTTTTTTTAAAAAAACAAACAAAAAAAAAACGTTATGTATCGCATATTGCCTTTAATTCTTATTATGCTACAATATACAAGAAGATTTATTTTCAGTTGGGTTTACAACAAATAACATTAGCTATATCAGAAGCTATTTTGCCGACTATAAAACAATAACACTATAAAACAAAACAGCCTGTAAATAGTGTTGTGTGCGGTGGTCTAGTGGTAACGCTTCAATCCGGAGGTCCCGGGTTCAAATCCCGGTCCGTCCCGGAGATTTCAGAGAGGCTTTTCAGTGTCTCCCACCCGCACCTCCTCTCCACCCAGGGATTAAAAATGGGTACCTGTGAGGGTCACTAGCCGGTACTGTGGCTGTATGATTGCGCCATATGTTAGCAGTGCTCAATATTGTAGGTGAATGACTCAATGAGCAGGGGAGTAAATGTACAGTCGGCTGAGCGGTCATTCTGACTGAAAGTAGACTATAACTAGATACTTTACTTTTCACTGTTTTAAACATAGGATAAAGTTTAGCATATTGAAAAAAATACATATAAGATATATAGATATATTTAAGATCTCAAGTTTTATTTAAATAGTTCTTACCATTTATGATTCTGAAAAAGTTTCCTAAAACGAAAAGATCTAAGACAATATGGTCTTTAAAATTATTAAGGGGGGTGGGGGGGGTGTCACGTTTTAATAAAGGGAGACAATGCTGACATAGTTGAAATGTGTCTACAACAGATTTGTCTCCCTTAATCATATGTATAAGAGAAAATAGATCAAACTTGTATTTAAACACGGAATTATAGTCTAATTCCATAATTTAAGATTATTATTGTCACAGTTTAAACAAGTACTTATATTATCATATGTCAATCGAGATCCTGATAAGATGCTAGGTGATACAGTATGTAATCAGGACCCAATCCATCTCTGAATTCAATGCAGCTTTTACAGTAATCAAAGGTTCATATACAATAAGGCTGTATACAATGTAAAATCATGCTGCTCATGCTAAGAGAACCTTTTTGTCTATTTATGTTTGTATATTATTGTTTTTAGATTAATGTGAACAAAACGCTGACAAAATGCTGACAAAAAGTGATTTCTGCTCGAACTACAATATAACGTATTTCAACCAACTGTCTGCAAAAATAATTTGTCAGCATCTTCTAGTTTGGATCTTTACCAGGCTTCCAGCTGTCTTTGTCCATCTGGATACAAACAGCTTTATGAGGCATCGTTAATTTCACTTATCATTCTATACTGTAGTATTATGGGTCGTCCTAAGGCCTCATAAGCATATAGCTGAATCTGTCATAAGTTAAATGCACTAACACAGTGTCGGGTTCAGTAGATCTAAATATCTTCATATATTTGACTTATAAAACTAAGGTGTTTACGAGCATTTGACAGTGATGGTATTGTTAGACCACCTAGCCAGGAATGGTACGAATATGACCACAAACTCGATACTACGAAGTTTTAGTAATGAAGAATTTATGTCTTTGTAGGCAGGTGACTGCTTAATGCAGGCTGAAAGTCATACAGAAAGCTCCTAAAGGAGTTTTCTGCATGACTTTCACCCTGCATTAAGCTGCTACCTTTGTTAAAGATCAACAACGGTATGTATTTGAGTGGTCGTGGTAGCGAGTTTTTGCTGTAGTTGGATATACGTAACAAGATAGTAGGATCTGTATAGAAACTGGTGGGTGGAAGCGTCCGGTGCTGTTCTTACATGCTTGCTACCCACAGCAACGTCCAGGCTCTTGCTGGCAAAAATGGAGTTTTCGTATTATAATTGCTACGATGGTTTAGGCTTTGTTATAATATTTGGTGAAATCACATACAAAACATTTAGTCGATTTCTTTCCGTTTGTTTGAACACACAGCGTGTAGTAGTTAAAAATGAAATATTGATAATTAAATATGGAACTTTAAAAAATGAAATATTGATAATTAAATATGGAACTTTAATTAGTTAAACCTGAGACATTTAATAAAAGTTAGTCTAAAACCATTTGTGTTTGTGTACGCCCAAGTATTTATGATGCCACAAAACCATAAGCATGTAGTACATTTTTGCTCGCTGCATGGTTTGTTTTAAACATTTTCTTCATATAAACATAATTCCACGCATTTGTAAATAGAGTAGACCCAGATCAGACGGCTCCTATAGGCGCTGTCTGATCGAAGTCTACTCTGTTTGCTTTTAAAATAATATGGATCTGATTCTACAGTGTCTACCAACACATTACAAAAACAGTGTTAAAGAATATTCAAGATGTTATTTCTTCCATGAATATTAATGAAAATGTAGTAAAGTCAAGCAGGCAAAGCCACATACAAGACGCAACAACCACCAAAAAATCGATAGACAGCATGTCACACACACACGCACCCAACCACACACCCAAACACACGCACATACACGAGATGAACACCGAAAACACCAATAGCAGATTAGCCCTTCACCTCTGTTGTTCAATCCCGGTCTGGGCATTCAAGATTGTCTCATGTAAGGAAGCCTCCCAGCTGGCTTGCAGTATGTCGGTAGTTCTACCCGTATGTTCTGTGCATTGGAAAGTGTAACTTGTTCCATCCTCAGAAAAACCTCTGGGTCTTCACCCCCTGTAATTAGCTGGACATCGCGATATGGCTGAAATATCGTTAACCCATACAGTCAGGAACACGATTAACTACTGTCCTTTCCAAAAAGTCCTAGAGGCCCCCTTTCATCAGGGTCTCCTCTGTTTACCAATATGGAAAAATAGTCAAACAGGGAGAGCCACATACGAAATGACACCGCACCAAACACCATCAAACAAGAAACGGTATAGCCACAGGACAAAACATAACAGGACGCATATCAAGACGAAAAACATTAAACATTAAGCATATTAAACAACAAAGTTGACCATAGGCTGAAAGCAGGAGTACCGCCTTGGAACGGTCAGTAACCAAAAACAAGTTACATTTTTCATTAGAAAAATCCCTAAATAGTCACCATAAGCTTTGACATGTTTGAATTTTGGAATAGTCCATTTGAAAATTCAGCGTTGCAAGGGGCAAAAGTCGTAAAACAAATGTTTTCCTTTTATTCTTGCTGTTTAGGACATTTGTAATTTATTCCATTACAGTAATTGAAAAACCGTCCGAGGTTGTTGGGTTTTTTTTTTTAGCTGACTAGATGTCAGTCCATTTATTGTTTTATAATATCAAAAACAATACAAATAATACAATTTGATATCACGGGCTATAAGACTTGTTTTCAAGGGTTCCTAGTTATTCCATCATGGGCTATATAGTTAGCTTAAATATATATATATATATATATATATAAAAACAATCGATATACATGTATTTTTTGTTTATTTTTTTATGATGAATTTCCAAGTTCAATTATATGATATCTTTAAGTTTTTGGTTAAACTTTAGAGTTATTGGGTGGTTTAATTTATGTTTTACATAATATTTTTCAAGTGTAAGCAAGTCGTTGTATAGGATATTAATTCTGAAGGGAGGTGATCCCCCGAAAGCAAAAATTGCAACACAAAAAGAGAAAATTGCAGACTCGGTTTTATTGAGTCTGTTCATGAGCAGTAATTGAAAGTGCAACACTGCTCGTGCCCCCTAGCACCGGCTTAAGCGGTATTCAATTTTCAGAACAAGAAGTACTGAAATTCATGATCTCGAAGGATCAGAAGGTATAACAACACTGAGAATGAAGTACGGGGCGACGTTTTACGGCCGCCACACAAGCACTTAACACCTGCTGTTGTGAAGATTATAAATTCTGAAGGGAGGTGATCCCCCGAAAGCAAAAATTGCAACACAAAAAGAGAAAATTGCAGATTCGGTTTTATTGAGTCTGTTCATGAGCAGTAATTGAAAGTGCAACACTGCTCATGCCCCCTAGCACCGGCTTAAACGGTATTCAATTTTCAGAACAAGTACTGAAATTCATGATCTCGAAGGATCAGAAGGTATAACAACACTGAGAATGAAGTACGGGGCGACGTTTTACGGCCGCCACACAAGCACTTAACACCTGCTGTTGTGAAGATTATAAATTCTGAAGGGAGGTGATCTTTACTACTTTCAATCTTCTTTCACTCTTAAAGTAACTTTTAAAAATGGCGAACGTTATTTGTCCTAAAAGTAAGTTTACATCATTGTATTCTTTATATTAAACCTTATATCCTATTACGATATTAAACATATTAAATACTTAACATATGCCTATCATTTGCATCAATGTGTGTATTGTTTGCCAAAACGTATGTACGTATGTACAGTGAATGAAAAAAGGATCTAATGTTTCTGTTTAATTACAATGCCTGCATAATGGGGTGTCAAACTGATTCCATTTGAATAGATTCTCGTTTGTAGGTAGTATTTTATGTACTATTTTGATCTTTAATTGTTTGACTTTGATGTTAGCATAAATCGTATCAATTATGTAATATACTGATTTCCAAATTATTTCACATTTAAATTCTTTTTCCCAATATTTATGTATATATGGCACTTCACACTTTTTGTCAATAAATTTTGTCTGAAGTTCTTTGTTACTTAATTTTGTAATATTATAGTTCTGTCCAAAGTCTGTCTTATTTATTCTGACAAAACATTTTATCGACATATCTGATTCCAACATAACTTTCCACTCATTGGGAATGTTTCAATTTTAAAAATTCAGCTATCCAGTTTCTTTTGTCATTAACATTTTGGCTTACAAATGTAATCTAAAGGAGCTTCTGCGACACGGTATTTCACATCCTGAATTTTATGGTGATGTGATTTACAAACTTCGTAAAATTATTGGACATAGCCATTTTCGCACTTTGTTCATCAAATGTATAAAACAATTCATTAAAAAGGGATATGATCCTGTAGTACTACAACATACTGCATGTTTGGTTGTGAACCCTTTTACAGTTGGCAATCACGCTGGCCTCTTTGCATGTACGCCGACAAGAAAGGTTTAGTACTCTATGAAGGCGACCTCTTAAATCCAGAAATGGAAGGAGAACGTCGGATATCTGTACTATTTCATTTTTGTCGTACCCTTTATTACTTTTCTACAGTTACTCTGTTTGCAGCTCAATCATTGAGTACACTAGCGATAGGTGGATACAGTATGTTCACTTAAATGTTTTTTCGTTATACATGCACTTTACCACTGTATTTGCCGTCGCGGTTGTTGTAGATTAGTCGGAGAGGGGATACGTTTATTTACACTGTTTGTCTTTTAGGATGGGGATGGAATAAGTGTGAGGTTGGGCGCCCATAAACCGGTTTAACCCCCCAGTGACTTTTGTCACTGACCGTTCCAAGGCCGTACTTCCATCTTCCTCCTATTGTATGTTTGTTTTGTCTTTGTGCGTCTCTTGTTGTTTTTTCTAATTATGTACATTTGCTGTTTCCTTGTGTTGCTGTTCGGGCGAGTGTTAGTTCTGTATGTGGTGTTTCCTGCATGACTCATTTTTGTACTTTTATAGTTTCTTTTATTTCACCATTATTATTAATAATATCATAGATGTATATTATTCCTGATTGATATAGGACTCGTAAATTAAGCATTTACCGCCATATTTTATGAACCGGTTACCCCATATAACTTGGGTTCTGACATCGTGAAATGACTTAACTCTGGTGCATAAACACGTGTTATTTAGTTCAAAGAAATAGTTTAGCATGTCTTTATAGAATACCGGTACGGTATGTTTCACATTTGGAAGAGATTTGAATGAGTCTAAATGGAAAAGTAGTAAAGTCAAAGAAATATTTTAGCATGTCTTTATAGAATACCGGTACGGTATGTTTTACATTAGGAAGAGATTTGAATGAGTCTAAATGGAAAAGTAGTAAAGTCAAGCAGGCAAAGCCACATACAAGACGCAACCACCACAAAACACCGATAGACAGCATAACACACATAAACACACACACAACCACACACCCAAACGCACACTCACACACGAGATGAACACAGAAACACCAACAGACACACAAGAACCAGAGACAAACACTCCACATATGAACAAAATCACAAGCACAAAGACGCAAGGAAAACAAAAGGAAGGGTGACAAAGAGAGTACCGCCTTGGCACGGTCAGTAGCAAAAACACCACTGGGGTTTAAACCGGTTTACGCACGTCCTAACCTCACACTTCTCTCAAAGTCACCCTAACTTTACAAATAGTGTAAATAAAGGAATCCCCGCCGGACTTACCCACAACATAGACGACGGTGAACACAGGACAACATGTAAAACATAGCATACTAGCTGTGACAATCCGTCAAATATGTACTCAATGACTTTGCTGAAGTCACAGCACCTGCAGGTAAGCCGTTAAGGGCACGACAGGGAAAAAGTAATACATGAGTCTGGTAAGCTCATCCCGTATCTGAGTTTAAGAGTATACCATCATAGAGTACTACCCTAAGTTCATTTTTAGAATCAAAAGCTTGTCTCCATATTGATTTAGAAATAATTTTGGAATGACTTTCCAATTGGCTTCATCGCTAGAAGTTATTGCTATTAGCCATTTAAGTTTAAGTATTTTCATGTATGTATCTGTATCCGGAACCTCAAGTCCACCATCCAGTTTCTTGCCAATTAAAGTGTTCCGTTTGATTTTTTCACTTGCAAGAATGTAAATATCATAGTATTTATCTGCTTTGTTATACGATTTGGAATGCATATGGATTGGATTAGAAAACTGAGTTTCGGTAAAAGGAGAGACTTTACAATTGTTATCCTTCCAATGATAGTGAGATTTCTTTGATTCAGATTCCAGTTTATCCAGACAGTTTATTTTTTTTGCATTTTTCTCTATGTGTGCCAAAGTATGTACCCAATACTTAAACTCTAGAAGAGAACTTTATACCATCAATTAAGATGCTATGTGATTGAACACGATTTCCAATTAACAATCCTTCTGTTTTGTTTATATTTAATTTGAGCCCAGAGAACTTTCCGAATTATCTAACTATTTTTAAAGCCGGAGGAATTTCACCTATATTTTTCAAGAATAAAGTTGTGTCTTCTGCCAATTGAGTTATCTTCAGCCGGTGAGTTTTGTCTGGGGTATTAACTGTGATTCCTTCTATTTCTTCACTTGTCCTGATTTTGTGTGCCAGTATTTCAGTAATAATTATAAAGATAAGAGCTGAAATGGGACATACTTGTCTGATCCCACGTGATATATTAAAGAACTCTGATTGCCAACGAGTATTTATTACGGATGAGCTGATGTTATTGTATAAGATATTTATCCAGTTGATAAAATCTTTCTTAAAACCAAATTTTCTTAAAACACCAATCATGAAGTTCCAGTCAACAGTATCAAAAGCTTCCTTAAAATCTAAGAATAATATTGCACCATTTATGTGTAGTGTTTCTGCATAATCAATTATATCTTGAATCTGTCTTATACTGTATCCTATATATATATTTTTATATAACCTTGTTGGTCTAGAATAAATTTTTTTGGTAAAACCTTTTGAAGTCTTTGTGCGAGTACTCTTGCAAGTATTTTGTAATCTGGATTTAAAAGAGATATAGGGCGCCAATTTTCTAAATTTTCAGGATCACCTTTTTGTAAAACAATGAAAATATACATTGTTTCTGAGAATTAGATAATTCGTCATTCTTTACACTATCTGAAAAAGAGTTAAAAATTAAGGAAGATAAATGTGGCCAAAATTTCTGGTAAAATTTCACTGTTAGACCATCTAAACCCGGACTTTGTTAAGTTTCATTCCTTGTACAGCCTCCCAACATCCAATCATTGTAATGGGCCTTTCGCATATATTGGCTTCATCTTCTGTTAAGATATGTTCTAATTGTATGTTGTGTAAGCATTCCTGATTGTCATTTTATTTTCATGTATATAAATCTTTTATAAAACTTGATCTCGTATTCTAAAATATATCTTACTTTTGTGATATGATGCCCGTTGTTTACTAAAGATGTAGTTGTTTTCTACTTTGTTTAGATTTTTATAAACTTAAGAAGTATTTCGTATTTTCTCACCTTCAAGAAATTGAATCCTAGCTCTTACTTGTGCCCCCTTTGCCTTTGTATCATATATTTGCGTAATTTCATTTTGTATTTCGGTAGCCGTAGTTTCATTAAAATTCTGTTTTGACATTGTCTTAACTGCGTTTCTAACTTGTGAAGGCTGTTGTGTATGTCCCTAGATTTATGTTTTGAAAACATTATTGATGCTTGTTTAATTTCATATTTACATATTTCCCACTTAAGATTATTATTTAAATTAAAAAGTTAAATGTTTCAATAATGTCTATAATGACATTACAATATTCCTCGTTTTCAAGGTGTTGATTATTCAGTTTCTAGTATCCTGGTCCACGTTTGAAAAGTATCCTTAGTTTTAGAGAAATGGCCAAATGATCTGTCGTATTTGTAGTAGCAAGATGTATGTCTGTAGATGAAGTGAGCGGAACAATGTTTTTTGTCTGTTAACCAAAATTCAATTCTACTTAAAAACCGTCCTAGGTAACTCATCCTCTCATCATCTCATTTCATCGCCTCACCTTCGGACAGGTGTGAAGGAACTTGCATATTGAAGTGCTAAATGTAACTGGCACTTTATGGAACAGAAAAACTTTTATTATAAGTCTCAAGGAAAGAGAACCTTTATTGACAGTCAGGCCATTCATTTCACAATGTATTACCAATCAAAAAGCAGCAATTCTCCCATCTTCATTTCACGCGATTACTGAAACTAAAAACAAACATGCTTCGTAAACAAATAAACTGTTCATTGATATATAGGATATGTAGCGAGTAATCATTTCGTACAAAACGATTTTAGACGAGTCTTGGAAAATGTTATTAAACGAGTCAAGACGAGTTTAATATCAGTTTATGACTACGAGCATCGTATTCTTCTTATCACATAACTTATTTCGACTAAAAATGCCGTTTTGACAGGTCCCACATGTATATTTATCAATATTTCTGCATGACATTATCAATGTGTCTACATGACGTTACAGCTTATATTAAATGCGTGTAATATAGAGAAATATGTTATGGGTATATTAAATTGAATACAATGGAGGTTATGTGATAAAAGATGAAACTGTTTCGAACAACACACTGAAACGATTATTGTTAACCGAAAGCATCCAGGCATGTGCTTCTACCATAGCCATTTTCACACTTAAGATTATTTTAGTAACACCTATCACCAACTACTAAATCCGCCATTTTATGAATAAACATAGGTGTTTTTAAAAGCAGGTTGTTGATTAATGCAGGAAGAAAGTAATGCCGAGCTTCCAGCAGGAGCTTTCTACATAATTTCCGTCCTACACTAAATTACAATCTGCCTTTAAGAAAATTAGACCGCGTTAAAGAGACCTCACTGTAATACGTTAACATCAAAATAAGTACAACTAAACTCAAAACCTTCTAAAGCAACCACTAAAATGTATTTGAGTTTGTGTCTTAAGAACATGTTGTAGCTTAATGCAGGAAGAAAGTTATGCAGAAAACTCGTACAGGAGCTTTCGCCCTGCATTAAGCAACAACATGCCTTTAAAGACACATATGTTTATTCATAAAGTTATAGCTTTAGAGGGATTTTACCGTATTAAAACGAACATGTGAAAAGGCTGGTCCTTCGGGATCATTAGTGTTGATGTTGTTAGTTTTGAAAATTGAATACTGCTTAAGCCGGTACTAGGGAGCGTGAGGAGGGTTGCTGTTAATTACTACTCATGAACAGACTCAATAAAACCGAGTCTGCCATTTTCTCTTTTTGCATTTCTACTTTTGCTTTCGATGGATCACCCATTTTCAGAACATTAACACTTCTGTCCCTGGAACTGATTTCGTGATTGCTGTCAGTTTGGATTAAAGTTGATTGAAACACCTGGTAACAGTGGCTTATCAGAATCGAAACTGTTCGATACTTATGTTGCATTGTCATACACAATTTGAACAAAAACAGTTCGTGAATTAACAATTTCCCTGATTAATATTCATGGAAGAAATAATGGCCTTATGAATATTTATTTGCTGATTTTTATAATGGCATTTGTAGACAGGATTGTTTTTGTATTGGTAGAAACTGTAGAGTCTGGTCTATTATTATTTCATAAGCAAACAGAGAGTACCAGAGATCACACTCCTATTTGGGTCGTCTGATCTATGTCTACTGTTTGCAAATGCGTGAAAACACTTTTATGTGAGGGAAAGGGTTAAAGCAAACCGTATTTTACAGTCGAAATTTGACTTGTTTAAAGCGTAACGACTTGATTGTTTCACCCACCTTTACAAAATCCACAGTGCTTTTGGCATTTCTCGTCGGCAAGAGCGTGAGCAAAACTTGTATTGTCCGTGCAGAAATTGAATATGTCAAAATTTGCGCATAGAAACCCATTGTCCTCGTGATCGACGCATGCTCCCGCCACTAGGAAAATACAGGAAACAGATACAGATTAAAACCACCATACAATAGACATGTTGGTTAAATTCTGGGTGTTTAAGTCATTTGCTGGCTTAATGCATGGCAAATGAATATTAAGCAGCCTTCTGTTTCAAGGCATTGATGTTTATGCTTTAAAGGGATTGTTTCAGAGGCTTAATGAACGAAAATCAATTCCTTTGTCCATATTGACTATTAGAGTAATGTCGAGTGATCACCAAATACAAGCATTACTGTATACAGAAAGCAAATGTCCGTGTTCCATATAGCTCAGTCTAATTGGCCATGCATTTTAACAAAGCAAATATCCGTATGTCATATACCTTAGTTAAGTTGGTCATGCATTTTAACAAAGCATATGTCCGTGTGCCATATACCTGTGAATTGGTCATGCATTTTAACCCTTTCACCGCAAATGTCGCAAAAATGCACCAGGACAAATAGTACAGTCCCAGATCAGATGCTGCCTTTTCAAGGGACTTCACTTATTGTCTTAACTTTTATTTCTATACCTGTGCTTTAATTCTTTGAAGTTTGCATTTATTTACCTCATTAACCTATTTTACCGAATGATTTAACAAAATTGGTTTGCAAATGACACCTCTGTAACCCAATCACCTAATGGGGAATATGCGTACAGTGCTCCCTCCCTACAACGGCCATCTCAATAACGATTCCCTCCTTACAACAACGCATGTCACTGTTTCCGAAACAACAAGGCTCCAGATACAACTTTTTTCCATCGTATTTTCTTTATGCCCCCATCAAACACTATGTTGTGACCACTCTTTAGAATCGTCACTTTGTGTTTTTGGGTTTGATTCAGGCATAATGCACATTGTCTGGGGATCTGCAAACAAGATAATTATGTTTGATTTTCCCTCCCTATAACAACTCCCTATGAACAACACATACAATCTTCGTATCCCAAAGTGTGTTGTTGTAGAGAGGGAACACTGTATCTTTAAATATGCAGGCAACAGCTTAACCCTTCCCCTGTTATATGTTTATTCCAAAATTCAATAGCTACTGAATATTCATGGACAAAATTGTTAGAATGAAATATGGAAAGTGGAATAGTGTAGCCATTTTGGAAAGTAAAGAAACAGAACTATCAACATCCATTAGAAAACAGAACCGACCCTGATTAGACGTTTACTGTTTGCAAATGCGTTAAAATGCGTTTATATGAAAAAAGGATTAATGCAGAACAGAAAGCTACCAAGGTGGCTGCATAACATTGGTCCTGCATTAAGCTACCACCAGCTTCAAAGCATAGGATTAGACCTATATTAGTACACCTTATATCTGCAGTGTTATTACTCACTCTGTTATAACATGATTCGCAATTAGTCTACAACATATATCTAATAATTTTTATTATAAACATTCAAAGGATTTTCCTATTTGACATATCTGTAGGATCATATCTATATTATTTCATAAGCAAACAGAGCAGACCCAGATCAAACGGATCATACATGAGCAGTCTGATCAGGGTCTACTGTATTTTCATCTTGCATTAATTTTGTGTCATTCGTTTGGTTTGTTAGAATGTTGATCCTTTGTGAAGAGAATGCTAGAACTGTGCGATCTAATGTAACTTATTCCCTCCTACACTCTTTAGACCCAATTCTTTCAATTAATCTACCGAAATTTGGAATTATGTAGTATTGAAATCATTGTGATAAATAGAGCATTTGCTCCTGTGGAGCATATGCTCTATTTATCACAATGGTTTCAAAAATGAGTTTTACAGAGGCTCAAAAAGGCGTCAGTAGGTTAATGGATTTAAGCACCTTACCTGAAACCGGTACTGTTGTGGCTGTCACGATAGGGGGTTGAGTGGTGGTAGCGGCTGAAAATAATTGCATATTTTAGAGATAACCAAGATTAAAACGTTAAACAACTGCAGAACTGTAATTCTTTCTTTTTTGTTACTATACCGTTTCGTACCTCTGATGGACCGGTTTACTTAGTAATACGAGTAAAGAGTCAAAAAACATTCGTGGTTTATCAGGGCTTGCTGTGTTGTCTTAAGGAATAACTGGCGACACAACCTGTAAAATGTTCGCAACAAAATAACTTTTGTCCTGCATTCACCTTCAATCCGTAACATTGTACTTTAGATCGTTTATATATTATTGGGGGATTTAATTTGGGAAATATCTACACACTGCTAACGACTGGTCTGGATTTACAAAGCTTGAAAATATATTTATGGTGATACAGTAAGACCTCTCTTTAACGACCACTAAATTGTGTTAATTAGTTAGATTTAGGACAGGTGGCTGCTTAAAGCAAGGAGAAAGTATAACAGAACGCTCCTATAAGAGCGTTCCGTTTTACTTTCACTTTGCTTCAAGTAGCCACCTGCCTTTGGCACAAACTATTTGATGCAATTTAGTGGCCGTCATAGAGAGGTTTTGCTGTATTAGTAAAGCGCAGTTGAACTTCGATATCTCGAACTTCAAGGGACCATACAAATTACTTCGAGATAACAGAGATTCGAGATAACCGTTTTTTTAACTGAACAATTTCTCAAGTTTCACAGCTTACTTTTGACCTGTATTATGCTGACACTTGTATTTCTAGATATGTGTAGTGTTACAGTTTATAACAATTCTGTATTATAAATTTTGGAAGGACCGAACATTTACTCCGAACCATCCCAAAGTTCGAGTTATCCGAGTTCAAGATATCGAATTTCAACTGTACAGCTATGTCTAACCCGTCGTTGAGGAGCAGAAGCCACAGTACTTGGGGCATTTCTGGTGCGCTATGAACTGGGCCACAGTGTTGTTGTCCGTACAAAAGTGCTGGGTGTCCATCATAGCACAGGTGAACCCATCCTCCTCATGGTCCCGGCACGTGCTCGACGTGGTGGCACCAAGACCTAGTTCATTTAGACATAACGTAAAAAGAATCTCTCTAAAGCGACCAGTTAGCAAATTAAAATTATTTGCGGGGCAAATAACTACAGAAAATACACAGATACCTATACTTATACATTTAGATACCACCTACCTCATAGACCAATGATTATACATTTAGCTACGTACTTCCTCACATACCAATGATTTTACATTTAGTACTGCTATGAGATATATTTCATGTTACGTTTGAATCCACAATCACAAGAAGATGTTATAAAAGCCTTCAACGAAACTTCTCGATATTTGGATGGTTCCTTCAATTTATCCTAAAGAACTCAAATTGAATAAAGCTAACCCGTCTGACAATTATGCAGCGTTTCTTGATCTAGACCTTAAAATTGATAATGGAATGATTTCTTCTAAAATATACCGGTATGACAAAAGAGATGATTTTGATTTTAATATTGTAAATTTCCCTCATCTTGACGGTGATGTTCCCCCATGCCCCATCTTACGGGGTTTATATATCTCTACTTATTCGTTTTGCTAGAGCTTGTTCATCTATTGACGAAATCAATTTGTACAAAGACAAAACAAACATACAATAGGAGGAAGATGGAAGTACCGCCTTGGAACGGTCAGTGACAAAAGTCACCGGGGGTTTAAACCGGTTTATGGGCGCCCAACCTCACCCTTATTCCATCCCCATCCTAAAAGACAAACAGTGTAAATAAACGTATCCCCTCTCCGACTAATCTACAACAACCGCGGCAGCAAATACAGTGGTAAAGTGCATGTATAACAAAAAAACATTTAATTGAACATACTGTATCCACCTATCGCTAGTGTACTCAATGATTGAGCTGCAAACAGAGTAACTGTAGAAAAGTAATAAAGGGTACGACAAAAATGAAATAGTACAGATATCCGACGTTCTCCTTCCATTTCTGGATTTAAGAGGTCGCCTTCATAGAGTACTAAACCTTTCTTGTCGGCGTACATGCAAAGAGGCCAGCGTGATTGCCAACTGTAAAAGGGTTCACAACCAAACATGCAGTATGTTGTAGTAATACAGGATCATATCCCTTTTTAATGAATTGTTTTATATATTTGATGAACAAAGTGAGAAAATGGGTATGTCCAATAATTTTACGAAGTTTGTAAATCACATCACCATAAAATTCAGGATGTGAAATACCGTGTCGCAAAAGTACCTTGAGATTACATTTGTACTTGCCAATAAGCGAGAGATTTCGATAGTAAAATTTAGAGAAAGTTTTTCTTAGTTTATGGTATCTATATCCTTGTTTAAGCAGTTTTTCAGTTAAAATGAGATTTCGACTGTTAAAATCGTCAATAGATGAACAAGCTCTAGCAAAACGAATAAGTTGAGATATATAAACCCCGTAAGATGGAGCACGGGGAACATCCCCGTCAAGATGAGGGAAATTTACAATATTAAAATCAAAATCATCTCTTTTGTCATATATTTTAGAAAAAATCATTCCATTATTAATTTTAAGGTCTAGGTCAAGAAACGCTGCATAATTGTCGGACGGGTTAGCTTTATTCAATTTGAGTTCTTTAGGATAAATTGTAGGAATCAGAGCATCAAAGAAAGGGTTATCTAAGTTAAAAATATCATCCAAATATCGACAAGTTTCATTGAAGGCTTTTATAACATCTTCTTTTGATTGAGGATTCAAACTCAACATGAAATCTCTCTCATAGCAGTACAAAAACAAATCTGCGACAAGTGGTGCACAATTCGTACCCATGGAAACTTAGTTTTTTCCAATTTGAAAGAGCATTAGACTCAACATGTTCTCTAGGACACCATGTAGTACTAAACGTCTGTAAAACCTCGGTAATCTGACCTCGACAAGAGTTAAAATCTATCAAAGATGGTATTCTATATTTTGGACCTTTATTAAGAAGAGACCGTAAACGTTTATTTTTAATTATCTCGAAGTTACCAGTAATCACATGACCAGCCGGAGAATAGTAAAACTTTGAGGTGGCACAATCTCAATTATCAGGAATATTATCATCAATATTAAGGTCGGCGACAATCTTATTATGGTTAAAAATGATGGGTTTGTTATATTAGTAGCAGATAATTGGCGATTCTGTATTTTTAAAGTATTTAGGAATAGTGTCAATTACATTTGTGTCTCTGAATATACTCTGGAGGTCAATAAAAACGATACCTTTATTAATAAAATTGATTTTCAAAACGAATCTTTGGTGTTCAGATAATTTGTCAATGTGTGGTTTGAGAACATATAGAGTAAAGCTTTGTTTCAAACTAGCCGTTCCTATGAGAGGATCTGATCCAAAAATGATTTTATCGGCTTGCTCGTCAATTTCTTTTAATGAAGATATTGAAAAATAAGAAAGTCTAGAAAGCATGGCATGCTTACCGAAATGTCGTCTGGCACTATTTTGATTTGTTTAATTTTCTCCCCTTTTTC
This sequence comes from Azorinus chamasolen, assembly GCA_963576725.1. Lineage (NCBI taxonomy): Eukaryota > Metazoa > Mollusca > Bivalvia > Cardiida > Solecurtidae > Azorinus > Azorinus chamasolen. The sequence continues at coordinate 93,763,999 of OY755239.1, forward strand.
GACATTAAAGATTAACACGGTTATAAACAGTTTGGATCCTGATGAGACGTCAAGTTACTCGATGTTTAATCTGGATCCAAACTCTTTAGATAGATAATCACATATGCGACATTGGCAGCAAACGATTAAAAACACGAGAAATAACCGTTTAAGACTCACCGCACAAGTTTGTATTACATCGATCCGTGTCACAGCACATCATCGTGGTGGTGGTGCCCTGCTCGTTTGCCTATCGGGGCAAGTTGATGCTCACAGTCCTGTAACAAGGTTTTCTGATTAACCCATTTATTCCCATGTTATGTAAGGAAAATCCGTACAATGGAGGGGCACAGCAAACCAAACATTTGCTGCAATCAGACATTGATATTGCTGGGTTTAGCAAACAATGCAAACACTTCAGATATCATCTGATCTGGTTCTACCCTGTTTGCCTATGTCCTTTAAAGGGGAACTGGGCACTAACTTTCTTTAATCATTTACCTTTTGAATATTCATGTTAAAAATAAAGGGATCAGAAGTATTTATTAACCAATAATTTTACAACTGCATATGTACACGGGTATTTTAGTTACTGGTAGAAACTATATAGTCAGATTTAATAAGTTTACAATAAATCAAATCAGACATTTATCCGACGGTTCCTACAAGATCCGTCTCACATGAGTCCGTCTGACTTTGACTCTATTATATTTGCAAATGCGTGAAAAAGCTTTTGTATGAAGGAAAGGGTTATATTTCAGACTCTTAGTAGCAACCATTTCGATCATTGGTGAAAATAAAATATGGAAAACAGTCATAAGGTGGCTAACTTTTGCCATATACCGTATATTTACAAAACTGTCCAAGGCGTGACAATTTCCGTGTTTAACATATTAAACTGTGGTTAATATCCGCCAATTTCGGAACGAAACCCGAAAGTGGCGGGAATGAAACCATCCATTGGCTAGGCGACGGCACATCAACATAACACAAGCACGCTGCAGGTAGAAATGCAAGTCGACAGCACGGCTAATACAATGCCGTTCATTCGTTCCTGAAACATCTTCCATTGCAGTTCAGTATAATCGCGATAACTCAAACACTCAAATACGTATTTTTATTGGTCTTTAAGACAGGTAGTACCATAATACATGATAAAATTCTGAAGGGAGGTGATCCCCTGAGAGCAAAGATTGCAACACAAAAAGAGAAAATTGCAGACTCGGTTTTATTGAGTCTGTTCATGAACAGTAATTGAAAGTGCAACACTGCTCACGCCCCCTAGCACCGGCTTAAGCGGTATTCAATTTTCAGAACAAGAAGTACTGAAATTCATGATCTCAAAGGATCAGAAGGTATAACAACACTGAGAATGAAGTACGGGGCGACGTTTTACGGCCGCGACACAAGCACTTAACACCTGCTGTTAAGACGCAAAGTCATACAGAAAGATTCTCTGTGAGCTGTCTGCATGACTTTCACCTTGCATTAAGCAGCGTTTCAACTTCCATTAATAAACAGACATTGAGTATGACATGAAAATACTTTACTTGCAATGAACGGTCCACTCTACGTTCCATTTGCAAACTCGGAGCTTCTACCTCTTCCGGGTGGCAACGCCTAGACATGCTTTTACCCCGTTTGAATTTACCAACATCAAAAATGTTTCGTCTTTAAGTTCGACTAATACGTATAGTTTATATCTTGATCAGACACTATGTAGCTGGTCAGATCGACACCGTTCACATAATGCCAAATATACATGTTCTTGTTGTCGGTTCATAAATTGAAAAGTAAAAAGTCAAGCAGGCAAAGCCACATACAAGACGCAACCACCACCAAAACACTGATACCCAGCATGACACACACATACACACACACACAACCACACACCCAAACGCACACTCCCACACGAGACAAACACAGAAAACACCAACAGACACACAAGAACCAGTGACAAACACTCCACACACGAACAAAACCACAAGCGCAAAGACGCAAGGCAAACAAAAGGAAGAGTGACAAAGAGAGTACCGCCTTGGCACGGTAAGTAGCAAAACACCACTGGGGGTTTAAACCGGTTTACGGACGTCCTAACCTCACACTTCTCTCAAAGTCACCCTAGCTTTACAAATAGTGTAAATAAAGGTATCCCCATCGGACTTACCCACAATATAGACGACGGTGAACACAGGACAACATGTAAAACATAGCATAATAACAGTGACAATCCGTCAAATATGTACTCAATGGCTTTGCTGAAGTCAGAGCACCTGCAGGTAAGCTGTTACGGGCACGACAGGGAAAGCTATATTTATACTTACGTGGGGATCATAGCAACCCATACTGTACGTAAGAACCCCATCAACAAGGTGCAAAGTGGTTCCGCATCGCTGCAATAGACAGGTACAGTATTAGTTCATTGGGCTGTCGAAGTTAGTCCAATCTTATACAGTTTTCAATTTTGCGCACTGTTTACTGCGGTCCTATGTTTCTATCAAAGACACTCTTTTACAGAAATTCAGAATGACCATGATTTACTGCGAGCACGTGTGCCCTTCACAGGCTATGTCTCAACAACATCAACAACTCCATCACAAATACGTATTTTTTAATCACACAACAAAACAAAAAACCAACAAAATGGTGAAACATTTTTTTCGCGAACAACCTCTCTATATGATAAGTAAAGGGTAATTAACTCCGGCCGAAATCTGCTCAAAAATCGATGGGTTCATTCACTGCGATCGTCCTAGAAAGCTAATTTTCCCACCGACTTCCGTAAACTGTGTCTCATTTATCAAAGAAATAATCGCACTTGATGAGCAGTTACCTATTTTTTCTCAGAATATTAACATGATTTTACAACGCTGAACGAGTCGCCAAATTGACAACCAACCTCTCTAGGATACAGGTTGACTCAGTTTCAAAACAGATATACGCTTTAATTTAACTCGAAACACCATATCAGTGGTCTATAAAGCATTGTCCCGGTCTAATAGCATAAGTGGATATCGTGTATTCACAATCTCTTCAAATAAATTTCTAAAACTTTCTACAAGCTGGATATTGATATCGGCGAAAGTCACTACTTTCGGTTTGTAAGCCTGTACTTTCGGCTTCAAACCGAAATTATGACTTTCACCGATATCAATATCAAGCTTGTAGAGAATTTTAGAAGATTATTATTTGAAGAAATTGTGAACACACGATATCCATTCATGCTATCAGAGCGGGGCAATGCCTTATAGACTAGTTACATGGTGTTTCGACTTAAATTATAACGCATTTCTATGTATAGAAAGACCAGCCCCAATAACTGAGCATAGAAGACCAAGCCCGGTCAATGACCATGGAAGACCAAAATTAAACCAAATCACTAAGCATAGAATACCAAGGTCGATCACCTATGAAGTACCGAGATACATACATAATGTGAGCATATGGAAACCCAGAAATACAGTTCTCTAGTGATGTTTCAAGCATTGATAACACCTTTTATCCTCCTACTAAATTATAGTCATTCCATTGGTCAATTGAGGTCACGTGAAAACCCCATTAATCCCATACGCGGTTACTAAAATCCTTATCACGTCTTTACAAGAGTTAATTCCCTTGTTTGATAGCCTGATGCTTTTCTCATTTTCTGGTCCTTCGGGATCATTAGTTTTGATGTTATTAGTTTTGAAAATTGAATACTGCTTAAGCCGGTGCTAGGGGGCGTGAGTAGTGTTGCACTTTTAATTACTACTCATGAACAGACTCAATAAAACCGAGTCTGCAATTTTCTCTTTTTGCATTTCTACGTTTGCTTTCGAAGGATCACCCTTTTTCAGAATATTTATAATAATCATTTATGTTTATCCTAACATAATTTTTCAAAAATGCATACTCGGTTGGCATTGAAATAGAAATACTAGTTAATTTTATAATGATAAAAAAAAAATATATATATATTCGGGTAAAAAAAACAATTATTGTCTTTTGTTCTATTAATGGGAGGTAATTAACAAGAAAAATTCAAGGCCGCATGAGATCTATAGCAGAAAATTATACGAAATGATACGTGTATAGGATTATATAATTGATGTACTGTTTAGATACGGTGTGAGACAGCCATTATTCTATAGCATTTTATTATTGTTTCTAAGAAAATACGTCCTTTCAAAGCAATACATGTAGGCCTACGATGCAATCATGCGTGTAAATGCTTGAAAGAAAAGGTAGTCGGTAAGATAAATTCATTATGCAGTGCTTAGTGCATAACTAATACGAGTATTGACAGTCAATTTGAAAAAACGTAAATTAAAGCATGCTTTGAAATCTTTTTCAAAGTGCATTGCTGCGAATAAAGGATCTTTTCTTATTTCTAATACATAACTTTTCTGTTGATGTGCATTTTTATAAGAAATGTTATGCATTAACATACCAAGTTCTGGCCAATCTTCTGCTGAAACTGTTATGAAAGGTAAACTGTACAACTGATTTCTGAAATAAGCGACTGTTCCCCTAAACAGGAATGAGTTTATTCCGGCTGCTATTGGTTTGGTTTTTAGCATTTATAATAGCAGTTTGGATACAGATGAGACGTTGAGTAACTTGGCAACTCAACGGCACTGTTTTGTCACTCTGACATTTTTTTAAAAGATATGGAAGAAAAAAACGCATTTTAAAAATTGCAACAGACGACAATATTTGCAGAGGTTAATTACTCAGAGGGAAGAAGATATATGGAGTACATTACACTTGACAGCTAATGATCCAGCAAATGACTGGCAAGATGTTAACAACACATCAAACATCAGAGTTCTTGGGCATTAGTGAACATAGTGAAAAATAATACAGCTGTTTTGTTCTGGAGTGTAAATCTAAAAACCAGCCTCGCAGTAAACCATGGTCATCTTGAATATCGTATAAGAGTGGGCTGTCTTTGGCAGCACAATTGGGAACCTCCTTGTGTGAACTGGCGAAGGATGATCATTTCATAAATATTTATTAACTTAATTTTATAACCTAGCATTTTCCAGGGATGTTTCGGCTTAGACAAATACTGTTGGATCATATCTATATAATTCCATAAGCAATGAGAACAGACTCTGATCAGACGGATCCTACAACAGCCGTCTGATCAGGGTCTACTTTTGCAAAAAAAAGTAGATATGCGTTTATATGAAGGAAAGGGATAACTATCTGTAAACCTTTGCAATATATATGCCTTTCGTCTGCAAATGGTGTTGTATGCTTCAACTGTTAAAGAACAGTTTTCTTCCATTCTGTATAAAAAGATGTCATCATAATGACACCACGCATATTTGTTAGGGGTTTTTTTTGTAAATGCATATGTACACAGGATTGCTTGGTATGAGTAGAAACTGTAAGATTAGGTCTTTTATAATTTTATAAGAAAACAGATCAGACCATCATGGTCAAACGGCTACCACAGGAGCCGTTTGATCTGGGTCTGCTTATTTTTGCAAATGCGTAAAAGCGTCTGTATAAGTTAGGAATGCCGTTCATTTCAGAATATTATAAAAAATATTAGTCAGGAAGACGAGTATTAAATATGATGTGAATTATGTTGAAAAAATAAAGAGTCAGCCATACGCTATCTGGGTCACACCTCTCTATCGTATGACAATTATGTGGATCAGCAGTGTGCCTACAGCTGTAACAGAACTTTGAAACATCATCTCCATGTCCTGGCGGTGCTGGCACACCAGTAATACCTAAAATAGCAAAGTATAATACAAGTAAATAGAAACCAAATACTGTAAAAATTCGATACTACGAACTCTCAACTACGTATCATTATCGATCTTTAAGACAGGGGCAGCTTAATGCAGGGTAAAAGTCATGCAGAAAGCTTCTCTATAAGTAGTTCGACGTCTCATCTGGATCCAAGCTGTTTGATACGCTTACTGTGTTGATGAAAGAAATACAACAGAGGTCAACATTTTCTACAATAGTTCCTTTATTTCTCCACCAAACCCTATACTGTGATCCCTCTTTAAACTCGTCTCGAAGAGACGTAGATGTGTTTGATAATAGGGGAGCAGACTCACGAACTCAACACATCAGTCATGTGTAGAGATTTTGTTCCAGCTCTCCAACACCCGCACTATTCCAATAAATACGTCCACTCGGTTTGTTCTATGTACACTAAGCATCTACTTTTATAATATTATGCATGTCTGTGTAAGCATAATAAAACCGATCTTATATGCAAATCCAGGGTCCATGCTTATAAAGCTTTTTAGTTGAGTCTGAGTTCGTTCTCAAACTTTTGATTGGTCAGATTTGAGTTCTCAAGCTTTTGATTGGTCAGATTTGAGCCAAAGACTCAAATTTGACCAATCAAAAACTTCGAACTCAGACTCAACTAAACGTTTTATAAGCATGGACCCAGAAATACGCTCTTACTGTTACAGTTTTGTTCACTATCGGTGTATTCCTAAGAACTGTGACCAAGTCTGGGTTTGGACTTGTGCACCACTATACGGGACAGACTGTACCACTTGACTATATGCTACTGTTTATGACTTGTCTGTCCGTTACTATTCTGGCGACCACTTTCACTTGTACACCACTGGACTGGTCAGAGTGTACCAGTTGTCAGTATATACGATTTTTGAATAACGAATTTACAACCCGAACATCCGGTTATGTAACGCAGATGGTAAAAACACTTGGAAAATAAACTAGTCTACATCAACAAGACAGGGGCTTGTACATAAAAAGTAGTGACAATAGAACCAGAGGACATCAGGAAAGAACCAACAACACTATTTACAGGAACACCGTTTTGATTAGAATAGTTGTTGATTGGAACCAACTACCACCTACGCCAGCAGCAGCAAACACCATCGAGGACTTCATGGCAAACCGTTTTGGTTAGTCCTATTAGTCTGCTGCTAGAATAATGGCCCCGTGTCCATAGCTTTAAATGCAAATTACCAGCGTTACTTGTAAATGGTTCAGGGGACGTCTGTTGTGTGTGTGTGGGAGAACAGCACAGAATCCCGCAGAACTTCAATAAGTCGAAATCTACTCCAGTTTTATACCGAAAGAAGAAGTATACAACTGACAGAATATGTCATAATAGTACTGCAGCCGCATAGGTGAACCTTCGATTGCGGTGTATAGTTTTTTTCTCGTTTGATTATAGTCAAGGATGGTTTGAACTCATAAAATATGCCGGGTGCCACCTTGGTACCTTTGAGGGTTTCGACAAAATCAAGATAGCGTCCAAAATGGTGTCCATAAAGGTGAAGAAAATAGTAGGAAAATATAATACAATTCATACATACGTAATGTTTTGAAACTTATGGGATAACAGTAATTAAATTGAACCAAACCTGTTTTATTAAAGTTTTATTTACTGTTGAATAAAGCATATCTGCCAATATGCCTTCCAATATGGCGGCCAAAGCGTTAGTAATGTAGTATTTACTTGAAGACTATTCCTATGGACTCGTCAAAAAGAAATTGAATTGAATGAATGACTTATTCTCAGTGTTGTTATACTTTCTGATCCTTCGAGATCATGAATTTCAGTACTTTCTGTTCTGAAAATTGAATACCGCTTAAGCCGGTGCTAGGGGGGCGTGAGCAGTGTTGCACTTTCAATTACTGCTCATGAACAGACTCAATAAAACCGAGTCTGCAATTTTCTCCTTTTGTGTTGCAATTTTTGCTTTCGGGGGATCACCTCTCTTCAGAATTTATTCAGTTGTTACAGTATTCTATCAATAAATGAAGAGATGAAATAAACCAATAAATCAAATAAACTAGTATTGTTGTGGTATCCTAGATTAGATTGTAGCAGCAGCCAATGTAGTGCAAATCATGTTTGCAGTTCTTTAACTGCACATTCATATACTACAGAGCATTGTCCTCTGGCAACCGCAGCTAATAAATCTAAGAATAAAATCTGGTGCTAGGACTATTACCAAACAAAGTCACCGGCTGCAGATGTTTTTGACCTATCATCGTTCCTCCAGCCAAAGTTTGTTGGTTCTATGATAGTAGGGTTGTGTTTGGCAAGGCACGCCATCACGGATATACAGTGCTCCCTCACTACAACGGCCCTCTCAATAAAATAACGATTCCCTCCTTATTACAACAACGCATGTCACTGTTACCGAAACAACAAGGCTCCAGAAACACATTTTTTCCATCGTATTTTCTTTATGCCTCTATCAAACCCTATGCTGTGACGATTCTAAAGAGTAGTCACAACATAGGGTTTGATTGAGGCATAACTGTTTTAGTTCTCGCAATACACCTGATCTGCAAACAAGCTAATTATGTTTGATTTTCCCTCCCTATAATAACTCCCTCTGAACAACACATACAATCTTCGTATCCCTAAGGGTGTCGGTGTAGAGAGGGAGCACTGTTTATATATAACACTGTCACCACTGTCACCAGTGTATATATCAAAGGCAGGTAAACAGCTTGAGTTTGTTCTGATTACAGCTTAAAAGTACAAATATGAGTCATGCAGGAAACGCCACATACAGAACAAAAAGCCTTGTCTCACTGTCCTCCATGTCTATATAACCCTGTCTATATAACAACCCTTCCCAGTCTATTACATGATTATATGGTGTTCTATGGTGTGCAATAGCGCTATTGTTGTAAGTGGTCTCATGGATCTTTCTTGCTAGCCTGGTAAACACTTGGTATTATCGGTAGCGTGGTAACCACTTGGGGTATTGGTAGTGTCTCTATTCGGCTAGTCTCGTGCTAAACTTACCCCTAGTCTCCAGTTTTCTTTATTATTGCAGCTGATTTGTATACGCTTCAAGGATAACAAATGTTTTCGAACTTATCAGACTACTGGTTGACCCTGGCCTGCCCAGTGTGGTTTATCAGTCCAAACACTGAACTACATGTAGCAAAATGTCTGGGGAGTTCACCTATGGTTGACCCGGACCTTTCCAGTGTAATGTACCAGTCCAAACACTGAACTACGTGTAGCTAAAGTTCTGGGGAAGTTCACCTATAGTTCACCTATGGCGAATGAAACGGTCAGTAGTACGTCAATATTTCTGGGTAGGCCTATGTTGTAGGAAAAGTATCATTAGAGTGATATGCTATCCTGGTGAATTTGTTTAACGATGCGCTATTACTATATCCAGATAAGAGTGTCTGTTTTTAAATAGCGTCAGTGTACGCTCGTTGTTGCCAAGAACATGTTGGTCAGACATAGATTTTCATTCAGCCAAACTTCACATTGGGCTAATGCAGAATTAGCTCCCACTAGCATTGAAACAATCCAACCACTCAAATTAGTGAGACTAATCCAAGGTTCTCTTACGATAACATCGGTTGGATTTAGAGCTTATGTTGACATTGGTTGCACCACTCACAATGACCAGACACAGAACTGCCATTGACAGTGAGTGTGGTTCTCTCACCACACTCACAATGACCAGACACAGAATTTCCATTGGCAGTGAGTGTGGTTCTCTCACCACTCACAATGACCAGACACAGAACTTCCATTGACATTGAGTGTGGTTCTCTCACCACACTCACAATGACCAGACACAGAACTGCCATTGACAGTGAGTGTGGTTCTCTCACCACTCACAATGACGACCAGACACAGTGCTTTTATTGGCAGTGATTGTGTTTCCCTGACCACTCACAATGACCAGACAGCGCTTCCATTGGCAGTGAGTGTAGTTCTCTCACCACTCACAATGACCAGACACAGACCTTCAACTGGAAGTTAGTGCGGTTCTCTCACCATTCACCAGACACAGTTTTCAAATTGTTCTTTTCCAGACACTGTGCGCCTCACTTTTCTCTCAAACTACCAACATGAATCAGTCCTGATTCTCCAACTCGGGATTTTCAGACCATCTAGCCAGCAGCATGAAACAGTCGTTAAACGTCTAGCTGCTGCGCACCGGTCTTCATAAAGACCCTAGAATTGTGTTAAACCAAGTATAACGTTCCTGCCATTTTAACGCTCAGTCGATATTTCGAACATATTCAAATACACATACCTGAATGTGGACCCTTTAAATTCACAACAACGTTTTCGTTAAGTTTGAGGAACGTATTTTGTCCACGTCAGCAAACAACAGGTATCAGAATTATAAGCAATATCATTTTGTGCAAATCTGAAAACGCTGTATTCCTAACAACTAACGCATAGCTGCGGCTAAACCGATATAAACGTCATATCGACTGAAGCTTGATATCATAAGCAAAACGACACACACAACAGACCCTAAGTATCATAGTGAACAATACGTAAGAAAATATGAATTACACTTTCACCAAAAGGTACATTATGGCACTTTTCAATAATGCCGATATTTAACCCTTTCAGCGCTACATTTTCAAATGGACTATTCCAAAACTGAAACAGGCCAAGCTTAACGCGAATATTCAGGTATTTTAAAAGAAAGTTGTAACATGACACACATTGCAGACAATCATAAAAGAGCTCCTCGGTGAGTCCTGGGTCTACATTAGTGCCCCGAATCCCGCACGGAAAGGGCTGAACAATCGGATTTAAACCTTAACCTGGTGAATAATTAAAGCTGTCTCCATCCTGTCTGAATATTAACCAAACAGTTCTCACCTTAACGCAGGGTGAAACGCGTGCATAAAGCTCCCAAGGTAGCTTTCTGCTTGAATTTTTATCCTCCATTACGCAACCATCTCTGTCTGTTTCATCCTTGCATAACATTTCTTAATTCTTCCTTCCAAAATTTTTGGTTTAATGAGGTTTACAGTGCACGTAAGCACTCGGGTAAGTTATTCATTTACTCCATAGAGACGCCTTTCTATCCCTTTACAAACAGGGTAGATTAAACAGGTCCTCTTTGAGCCGTCTGGTCATGTTCTGCTCTATTTGTTAATAAAATGATATATATGATTCTACGGTTTCTGCCTAGTAGGCCAAAATTTCAAGAATGCATGTGACACTGTAAATAGTAATCTAATTCATAGTCATATGTACATGAATATTCATGGAGTAACGGGTAATTCATATGTATATATAAACCTAATATATTTGATTTTGGGTACCAAATCCAAACCGAATTCTGCACTTCAATTTAAAATATTTTATGTTCGATCGATATGAAATGATGCATAACACTAACGGTTCTGGCAACAAACGAACGGTGTAGACCAAGATCAGCGACCCAGTACATGGGTTAATCTAATACCATATTGTTTGTTGTCAGACCTTTGAAGAATAAATCCACCTGATCACTTTTCACTCACCAAATCCGAATAAGATACACAAGCTAATGGCAAACATATTGAGCAGTTTGATGTCTATTCCAACTGAAATGCAGGATAACTGGACTATTTGTATCTGATAATAAAAGACCTAATGTTAAAAAGGTTACATGTGTGCAGTTTATGGAAACATTTGTCACGAAAAGCTAACGTGCATCCCAGTCGTGATTAAGCACGGCTCATTTCAAGGTACACTTATACTGTCTTCTTTAAACTGCATCATCGACGCTCGCTCCGAAGAGTGGGCGTCTATATGGAACGATATTGATACTTTCACTGGTAGGAGAGCTAATTTATTAACCCTTCTCTTGCTGAATTTTAAAATACATTTCTTCTTCTTTACCCATGCCCTGTTGTATAATTACATATATCTTCACTGTGTACAAGTATTTCGCTGTTCATTCACTTCTGTGGAGTGCACTGGTTGCACAATCAACTTGTAAATAGTGCAGAACCTGATGAGACAGCTCCTGCAGGAGCTGTCTCATCTGGGTCTTCACTATTTACCGGTAGATATATTGATGTGAATAGCAAGCGAAGAATTAAGAATTGTGAAAACATGATTGAACTGTATTTGTTAGTTTATGAGTGTAAAAATGGCTAGAGATCTATGAATAAAATGTTAGGTAATTGGAAAAGCTAATAATTGTCTGTTTGGGTGTGAAATTAATGTATTATGGAAATGAAAATATTTGGGATAATTTCTTCTCTGAAGGTCTGGCAAATAAAGTACTAATACCGCGGCTCATGGTATGACGAGGATATATTATGCGGCCAAAAGATAACTAAAAGTGACGTGCACTACATTTATAGCATAAATGGTCACTAAAGCCATCCTTTTGTTTACATGAATACTCTTGCGAGATTTTCTACGGATATTTATTTTATAGTACGTGTGTCTTTGTTTGCTTATGTATTATATCCGCTGAAAAAAATTGACAGGTCTTTAAATTCGGCGGTACCGACAACACTGCAACGATTGTTATAAGTCAAAAGGGCCATTGAATGAAATGGATATAATCTTAACCATTTCCTTCATATAAACGCTTTCTCGTGCTTTGAAAATGGAGTAGACACTGATCAGACGACAGATGAGGGTCTATTCTGTTTGCTTATTAAATGTTGATACACCGAACTGTTTCTATTGAAACTGTAGAGTCAGATCTATTATATAATTTCTTACAAACGGTCATGGGCATCAGTGTGTTATTTTGACAGGAATATTTTGATTTTAAAATATGTTGCGTATTGATTCATGAAAAAGAGCAGTTGTATAATTATAACACTAATGTATATCGAGAGTTTTTAGTGTGCATTACTGATTATTGCAAGTGGTTTGCGTTTTATTGTGTCGTTCAATATCAATATGTGAGAACTGAGATGAGAAACAGGGCACGTTTTGATAAAAGATATCGCTTTAAATTTCATTTACATGAATGCGACAAATCCAACAAATGCAGTAAGAGAAAACTATGTTTTCACTTTAGTGACATTTTATGCCATTACAGTGGTGACCGTAATCCGTCGAACACGAGTATTGTGAGTACCGTTAAAAAGGGATACTAATTCAGAATTAATTAATTATTTTGGATTTTGATTAAATAATATTTTATTGACATGCATAAAACTTTGTTTGACAGGCCATGACCCAATCAGCTGTGGTGTTCGCCTTGCAAACATCTAGTAAATATGATTACACAGTCAGACGACACGATATGATCCATAGTTTTTGTTGGATAAGCAATTAGATATAATAGAGGTATTGTGACCCTATCGAACAGCACGTTTCATCGATAGGGAAACGTTGCAATTAACAGCTAAACTGTCAAACACAACCAAAACTTTATCTTGATGAAAAGTGCATTGTTTCTTTTTATTTCATTGCAAGAACTCGAAAACTAGAAATAACTTTCAAACTTTGAATGCTAGTTGATATTTTCGGACGAAAACGCGGCTCTATTCCTATTTTTTAGTAATACATATACCAAAAATATTCCTGTGTACATATGCCATGAGAAAAGCTAATAAATATTCATGATACCACCATGAGTATTTCTTACATAAAATAGAATATTCAACGGGGAAAGGGTTATGGTGCCCAGTGAGAGGCTGTTGTGTGACTAGGGCCATCTGACCGAATTATTATTATATTTTTACGTATTCGATTACTACTCAACATATAAGCGCCCTTTGATGCTTTGCATCAATGCTTTTCTTGTATCTAATAAGTAAGGACATTTATCGAGTAGCCCAACCCTTCAAATAAATCAAAACTATTTGCTCTCTATAATTCGTTGTTAAACAAGAGTGCCAACTGCAGACCCAAAAACCTCTTTGAAATTCGGAAATGCGTGTGCTGGCATGTGTCAAGTCAAAGAGCTTCTAGATGGAAAAGTAGTAAAGTCAAGCAGGCAAAGCCACATACAAGACACAACCGCCACCAAAACACCGATAGATAGCATGACACACACACTCAACCACACACCCAAACGCACACTCACACACGAGATGAACACAGAAAATACCAACAGACACACAAGAACTTGAGATAAACACTCCACACATGAACAAACTCACAAGCACAAAAGCTGTAAGGCAAACAAAAGGAAGGGTGACAAAGAGAGTACGGCCTTGGCACAGAAAACATCAACAGACACACAAGAACTAGAGACAAACACTCCACACATGAACAAAATCACAAGCACAAAGACGTAAGGCAAACCAAAGGAAGGGTGACAAAGAGAGTACCGCCTTGGCACGGTCAGTAGCAAAAACACCACTGGGGGTTTAAACCGGTTTACGGACGTCCTAACCTCACACTTCTCTCAAAGTCACCCTAGCTTTACAAATAGTGTAAAAAAGGTATCCCCGCCGGACTTACCACAACATAGACGGCGGTGAACACAGGACAACATGTAAAACATAGCATAATAACTGTGACAATCCGTCAAATATGTTCTCAATGACTTTGCTGAAGTCAGAGCACCTGCAGGTAAGCCGTTAAGGGCACGACAGGGAAAAAGTAATACATGAGTCTGGTAAGCTCATCCCGTATCCGTGTTTAAGAGTACACCATCATAGAGTACTACCCTCGGCCTATCATCGCGCAAGCAAAGAGGGAAGCGTAGCTACCGACTGTAAAAGGGTCGATAACCAAACATGCAGTGCGTTGCAATATACTGGGATTATAACCTTTCTTCTTAAATGTTTTAATGCGTTTTATAAACAAATCATCAAAATGGATATGACCCCGAATTTTCCTACGTTTGTAGATAACATCCCCATAAACGTCTGGTTGAGAAATGCCTTGTTGCAGTAACGTCCGTAGATTGCAATTATACTAAAATTTAGAAAACGTTTTCCGAAGTTTGTGATATCTGTAACCTTGCTTAAGAAGTTTATCAGTTATAACTAAATTACGACTATTAAAATCTTCAAGCAAAGAACAGGCTCGGGCAAACCGAATAAGTTGAGAAATATAAACCCCATAAGATGTAGAACGGGGCACATCTCCATCTAGAATAGGATAATTAACAATTTTAAAATTAAAATCTTCTCTTTTATCGTATATTTTGGACGAAACTTTATCATTTGTAATTGAAAAATTCAAATCTAAAAGTGAAGCTATAATGTCAGATTGTTTCGCTTTGTTTAAAGACAGTTCTTTTAGGTAAATTGAAGAAATCATTGTTTCAAAATAAGGATTATCTAAATTCAAAATATCGTCTAAATACCTTGAAGTTTTATTAAAAGCATTAACAATATCGGTCTGTGTATCAGGTTTTAAGCTAAGCATAAAATCCCTCTCATAGCAATATAAAAATAAATCTGCAACAAGAGGGGCACAATTTGTACCCATGGGTATACCAACAACTTGACGATATAAGGTACCCCCATAACGCACAAATATATTATCTAAAAGAAAGGTAAGAGGTCTACAAACATCAAGGCAAGTCCACATTGTGTAATGTTCAACTTCTGAATTCGAAAAGAATGAACGTTGAACATTACAAGCAATGAACATTTTGTTTTCTCTGGCAAAGGTTTTTTCTATTAATTTAATCAGTTTATCCTTTATAAAATGGTGAGGTAGAGTAGTATAGAGTGTAGAGAAACCATAAGAGCTCAGTGAAGAAATGTTATACTGTTCATTTTCAAGTTTCGTTAAAACATCGTTTGAAATTTTTATGGACCAAAAACATTAATACCAGAATTTTCATATATTTTATCACAGTAACGTTTTATATGTTCTTTGATCGTAGTAAGACAGGACGTCAAAAGTTTAGATATTTTATTAGTAGTACAACAGCTTTACATAGTAAAATACATGGTAACACATCGTGGACTACACATTATTAGTTATACAGTTCTTTCCCAGGGTACATGACGATTTATTCCCGGCTGAGGAAAATCATGTTGCCCGAGCCGTTAGGCGAGGGTTACATGATTTTACCAGCCGGGAAAAAATCGTCATGTACCCTGGGAAAGAACTGTATAACGAATTTATTATACTGCAAAGTTTTACGGTTCGGATAATTTATATAAATCCATGTTGGCATGTTGAATCACTAAACGCGCTAATTCCCCTAAAAGCGCCCCAATACATTTATTTCTACCCGAAGGTATCCGAAGTGGTGTGTATTGTATTTCATCGGCGTTCGTGATATTATAGATGGCTGGACGATATAATAACTCCTCTAAAAACTGTTTTATTGGTCATTTCAAACAATGATGTTTTTAATTCATTCCTGCATTGTTTTCTTTACGTATCAATAGTTGTCTATTATGAATTTTGCCATTGTTTAGCCGAGTCGAGAAGTCGGTCTTTTGGTTTCTGACCATAATATGTGGGGCCTGCCATGGGGATTTTCTATGTACCCTGTCAGCTCACGGGGTACATGGACTCATGTACACGGCTAGTTAACCAATCAGAAGTGAGGAGTTTACTTTGCAGTATAATAATATACTCTATACTACTAAAAGTACAAAATGAGTCATGCAGGAAATACCACATACAGAACAAACAGCCGCCCGAACAGCAACACAAGGAAACAGCAAATATACACAACTATAAAAACATCAAGAGACGCACAAAGACAAAACAAACATACAATAGGGGGAAGATGGAAGTACTGCCTTGGAAAACTATTATACGGAAGACAAATTGCCATTGGACTGGACATTTTTCGTCAATTTTTCAGTTGTCCGGACTTTTTTTAGAAGTGGTTCGAGATATCATATTTTTATTTAATACAAAGTTAAATCTAAATGAGTTATAGCTGGATTTGTATAGAAACGGGTAGGTGGAAGCGTCCGGTGCTTTTCTTACATGCTTGCTACCAACAGCAACGTCCAGGCTCTTGTTGGCAAAAATGGAGTTTTTGGTTATCGTAATATACATACTACAATGGTTTAGGCTTTGGTTATAATGTTTGGAGAAATCACATGCACACCATTTAGACGGTTCATTTGGACACACAACGTTAAGTAGTTAAATGAAGAATTGATAATTCAATGTGGAACTTTAATTAGTTAAACCTGAGACATTTAATAAAAGTTAGTCTCAAACCATTTGTGTTTGTGTACGCCCAAGTCTTTATGATGCCACAAAACCGTAAGTATGTAGTACAATTTTGCTCGCTGCATGGTTTGTATTAAACATTTTCTTAATATAAACATAATTTCACGCATTTGTAAATAGAGTAGGCCCAGAGCAGACGGCTCCTAATGGCGCCGTCTGATCAGGGCCTGCTCTGTTGGCTTATAAAAATAATATAGATCTAATTCTAAAGTTTCTACCAATACCGAATCCTGTGCATACACGTCATTACAAAAACTGTTTTAATTAATATTCAAGATGTTATTTCTACCACATACAGTTGAACTTCGATATCTCGAACTCGGATAACTCGAACTTTGGGATAACTCGAACAAAACATTTAGCCCTTCCAAAACTTACAATATAGAATTGCACTAAACTGTATCGCTAGAGATATCTAGAAACACATATTGCAGCTTAATACAGGTCTAAAGTAATGCTGAAAGCTCCTTCGGGAGCTTTCAGCATTACTTTAGACCTGTATTAACCTGTGAACTCGAGAAATTGTTCAGATTATGAATCGGATAACTCGAACTTCTGCTATCTCGAACTAATTTGTATGGTCCCTTGAAGTTCAACTTATTGACGTTCAACTGTATATTAAACAGGGAAAGGTTTAAAGAACATTGTGTCTTGTTTACAAACACGACAACTGGGCATCCTATCTGGATCCAAACTGTCAGCAAAGGTAATGCATTTTCTCCAGTATACTTACAAAAGGTTACAGCTGATAATGGAGCAAACAAATGGGACAACAGGGGACAATGAATTGTTCGAATTATTATCTTATATTTATGTTCAATGAAGTAATTTAATTTTCAGTAAAGCACTTGTCATTCGAGTAAAAGTTTAGACTTTTTATTTACATGCTGTATGTGTTGGAAGGAATGCAATATTGTATAAAATGGCCAATGGTATGGTACAGTAAAACTCTTCTAAAGTGACCACATCGTAAATAAACAGATATTTTTTGAAAAGGGATATTGCTTAACCCATTCCCTCATAGGCTATTGTTAGATACAAACTCTTTGAATAAATCTACCGAAAAGGAGCATTTACTAGAGAAAAGGGAAATTTTAGAATTTTGTAGTTTGAAACCATTGTGATAAATAGAGCATTTGCTCCAATAGGAACAAATGCTCTATTTATCACAATGGTTTCACAAAAGAGACTTTTACAGAGTCGTCAATATGAGGGAAAGGGTTAAGACGCAATCTTAGACCATTTTGGTGACTGCTTTAGAGGGATTTTATTGTATTTATATATTATATCCGAGCAAAATCGGTCGATCCATTCGTCCATCCGTCAGTCAGTCCGTCTTCCTTGCGCATTTGAACAAGGGTAGTTGGTGTCTCGAACTTCTCCTTCGTTTGTAAAGTTATTGAATTATATGTGGCATACATTTTAACAGGAATAATGGATGCACAAGACTCCTGTTTCATTTGTTTAGCGCCATGCATTGCAGGATTATTACCACTTGAATTTTTGAGTATTTTGTAACTTTGACATGACACATTGATGATGTAACGAATTTCTCCTTCAATTTAACCCATTTGCTCCCACGATCCCATATATGGGACGTAGGCAAACAGTGAAGACTCTGATCAGACGCCGCATAATGCGGCGTCTGATCAGAGTCTACACTGTTTGCTGATAGGAAATTCAATATAAAACAAAACAAAAATGAAAAGTTAGACCAGCCATCCCTTAGATAAAAGATAGACTAATCCAATATATAAGCATGGAAGAATCCACCGGGAGCAAATGGGTTAAAATTTATTGATCAGAAGTTATACTTACAATACATAATAACCATGAATAGTAAATGTGCAAACGCAATTTTCATGTGTGTAGCGCCAGGAATTGCAGAATCATTTCCTCTTGAACTTTGAGGGTTATTTGCCATTTGGGCATGTAGCATGGATAGTTATTGTCGCAAAATCCTCCTTCAATTTGAACGTTATTGAATTTGTACTTGGCATACTTAATAACCAGGAGTTCTATATCGACAAGTTACAATTTCCATGTGTGTATGCGTTGCAGAATTATCTCCCATTGAACTTTGATAATTGTTGTCATATAGGCATT
Organism: Azorinus chamasolen; assembly: GCA_963576725.1. Taxonomy (NCBI): domain Eukaryota; kingdom Metazoa; phylum Mollusca; class Bivalvia; order Cardiida; family Solecurtidae; genus Azorinus; species Azorinus chamasolen. The sequence continues at coordinate 93,782,936 of OY755239.1, forward strand.
TAACTTTGATAGTTGGTGTAGCAAACTCTTCCTTCAATGTGTACATTTTCATTTCCATATTAAATATCAAAACGGGGTACATGTATTTGTGTCTCATTCTGTGACTGTTCTTTTGTTTAAATCTTAACTCTGTTCAATACTAAGTAAATTTCGTCGACAAAATCTGCCGTCTGCTACAACTCATTATGTCTCCCACCACATAGTGGTGTGGGAGACATATTGATTTACTCCTTTCTGTCTGTATGTCTGTCTGACTGTCCGTCCGTCTGTCTGTCTGTCTGTCACAAAATCTTGTCCGCTCTCTAATTTTAAAAGTTCTCATCCAGTCTTCACCAAACCTTATAAAAATGTTTATAGCTATAATATCTAGGCCAATTTTAATATCCAGCAAGATTGTTTCAGGAACTTTAGAGTTATGGCCCTTGATATATCCAAATTTGGCCTTTTTATCCTTGTCCGTTCTCTAAGTCAAAAACGTCTCACCAATCTTCACCAAACATTATAAAAATGTTTATTGCTATAATATCTAGGCCAAGTTCAATATCCAGCAAGATTGTTTCAGGAACTTCAGAGTTATAGCCCTTGATTTATCCAAATTTATTTTGCCTTTTTAACCTTGTCCGCCCCCTAAGTCACACAAGTCTCACCCAAACTTCACCAAACCTTATAAAGATGTTTATGGCTATAATATCTAGGCCAAGTTCAATATTCAGCAAGATTGTGTCAGGAACTTTAGAGTTATGGTCCTTGATTTATCCAGATTGGGCCTTTTTAGCCTTGTCCGTTCTCTTAGTCAAAAACGTCTCGTCCGATCGTCACCAAACCTTATAAAACAATTATAGCTATAATATCTAGGTCAAGTTCAATAACCAGCAAGATTGAACTAGGCAATTTAGAGTTTTGGCCCTTGAATAATACAAAATTGGCCTTTTTAGCCTTGTCCGCTCTCTAAGTAATAAAGTTCTCATCTAATCATCACCAAACCTTAGGGAAATATGTATTGTTGTAATATCTAGGACAATTTGAATAACTAGCAATTTTGGAACAGGTACTTCAGAGTTACGGCCCTTGAATTGTTGAAAACTTACTTTGTCTGCTCTCTAAATAAAAAAGTCCTCATCCAGTCTCCAACAAACTTCATTAAAATGCATCCAATCATTTTTGAGACAGGAACAGGTGGGAGACATGTTTTTACTTAAAAACTAGCTCTACTTTTTCATGTTTTTCATCTGAATGGTCAGAAAATATTTGGAAAGTTCAGAGAGATGTGCAAGTGATATTCTTCGCTGAACACGCGGCACCTGTGTTACATGACCTGACTAACCAGAACTCGTTCCCTGGTTTTATCAGCGTCAGGTATAGGATTCAAACCCTTTACTCCATGAATATTCATGTAAGAAATACTGGCATCATGAATATTAATCAGTTTTATTACAGGGCATGGACGCAGTATGTTTTTATATTAGCAGAAACTGCAGAAGGATATCTACATTATATCAAAGGCAAACAGAGCAGACCCTGATTAGACGGCGCCTACGGGTCTTGGTCTGCTATGTTTGCAAAGGCATCGAAAGACGTGTCTGTTGCGAAACGGGTTAAGACAGATAGTGACCTAACGTAGAAATCTCCATGAAGAGCTTTCTGCATTACAGTGTACTTTCGTTATGTAGATCGTTTAGCCCTTCACATCTGTAGTTCGATCCCGGTCTGGGCATTCAGATTTTTTCATGTAAGGAAGCCTCCCACTTGGCTTGCAGTATGTCGGTAGTTCTACCCGGATGTTCTGTGCATTGGAAAGTGTAATTTGTTCCATACTCAGAAAAACCTCTGGGTCTTCACCCCCTGTAATAAGCTGGACATCGCGATATGGCTGAAATACTGTTAACCCATACAGTCAGGAACACGATTAACTACTTCCTTTCCAAAAAGTCCTAGAAGACCCCCTTTCATCAGGGTCTGCACTGTTTATCATGTTACACTTTTCTTTAGACAAATCCCTAATAGTCACCATAAGTTTGACATGTTTGCAGTTTGGAATAGTACATTTGAAATTCAGAGTTGCAAGGGTTAAAAGTAGTAAAACAAACAAACATCGTTCGGCATCAAGCAACATCCCATTTCACGCCAATGTCTGTTAATGTCTATTATTTAGTTATTTAAATTCCTAAATATGTTTTCCTTTTATTCTTTCTCTGTATGGCATTGGTAATTTATTCCATTAAAGTAATTAAAATACCGTTCTAGGAAACTCATCCTCTCATCATCTCATCGCTTCACCTCCGGACATGTGCGAAGGTTATTAGTAAATTGCATATTGAAGTGCTAAATGTAACTGGTACCTAATGTAACAAACACACTTTATTACAAGTCTCACGGAAAGAGAACCTTTATTGACAGTAGTCAGACCATTCATTTCACAATATATTACCAATCAAATAGCAGCAATTCTCCCACCTTCATTTCACGCGATTACTGAAACTAAAAACAAACATGCTTCGTAAACAAATAAACTGTTCATTGATATATAGGATATGTAGCGAGTAGTCATTTCGTACAAACTGATATTAAACGAGTCTTGGAAAATGTTTTTAAGCGAGCCAAGACGAATTTAATATCAGTTTATACAAAAGGACTACGAGCGTCGTATTCTTCTTATCACATAACTTATTTCGACTAAAATGCCGTTTTGACATGTATATTTATCAATATTTCTGCATGACGTTATCAATGTGTCTACATGACGTCACAGCTTATATTAAGCGTGTGCAATATAGAGAAATAGGTGATGGGTATATTAAACTGAGTACAATGGAGGTTATGTGATAAAAGATTAAACTTTCGGTGGGTATTAAACAATGTAGAAGTACGCCAATTGCCGCGCCACAGTCTTGGTCTGCCTTTACAATGTTTGTTTTGAAGCTACTTGTTTTAGAGTGTCAAATAAAACATATCATGCTCTTTACGCGACGACTGGTTTCGTTTTACACTTCTGTTTGCACCATCCTAAAGGTACATTCTCAATATATGTTTTACATAGCAACAGATAATGGTGCGTAACCAAATACTAAAACCGTCATTTCTCCATCAAACATTTCTCCATGCGTGACCACATTTTAAAAAAAGTCTCGAAGAGACGATTCTAAAGAGTGATCATATCACAGGGTTTGGTGGAGACATAAAGAAGTTACTCTTGGAAATGCTTTAATATATGCATCTTATCTATATCTCTGTGTTTTACTCTTTGTCTGATCTGAAGTCAAACCCTTTCCAACAACATACTGTAACGATTACTGTTAACCGAAAGCACCCATGCATGCGCTTCTACCGCAGCCATTTTCACACTGACTATTTTAGTAACAACTAACAACTATCCTCAACTACTTAATCCGCCATTTTATGAATAAACATAGGTATTTTTAAAAGCAGGTTGTTGATTAATGCTGGACGAAAGTAATGCCAAGCTTCCTGCAGGAGCTTTCTACATAATTTCCGTCCTGCACAAAACTACAATCTGCCTTTTTAAGACGCAAAATTAGACTGCATTAGCGAGACGTTGCTGTAATTCGTTAAAATCAAAATAAGTTCAACTACAGTAACATCAAAATAAGTACAACTACAGTAACATGAAAATAAGTTCAACTACAGTACGATCAAAATAAGTTCAACTACAGTAACATCAAAATAAGTTCAACTACAGTAACATCAAAATAAGTACAACTACAGCCAAAGCCTTCTAAAGCCACCGCTAAAATGTGTTTGAGTGTGTGTCTTAAAAGCAGGTTGGTTGCTTAATGTAGTATGAAAGTAATGGAGAAAGCTCCTGCAGGAGCTTTCTCCATTACTTTCGTTCTACATTAAGCAACAACCTGCCTTTAAAGACACATATGTTTATTCATAAAAAGGCAGCTTTAGAGGGATTTTGCCGTATTAAAACGAACATGTGAAAATAATTGACTTTACACTTCAGTCTCTGGTACTGAATTCGTGATTGCTGTCAGTTTGGAACACCTGGTAACAGTGGCTTATCCGAATCGAAACTGTTCGATACTTATGTTGTATTTTCATACACAATTTAAACAAAAACAGTTTCGTGAATTGAAATTAATATTCATGGAAGAAATAATGGCCTTATGAATATTTATTTGCTGATTTTTATAATGGCATTTGTAGACAGGATTGTTTTAGTATTTGTAGAAACTGTAGAGTCTGGCCTATTATAATTTCATAAGCGAACAGAGAGTACCCTGGTCAGACGATTCCTATCGGGGCCGTCTGATCTGTGTCTGCTCTGTTTGCAAATGCGTGAAAAAACGTTTATGTGAGGGAAAGGGTTAAAGCCAACCGTATTTGACAGTCGACATTTGACTTGTTTAAAGCGTAACGACTTGATCGTTTCACCCACCTTTACAAATTCCACAGTATTTTCGGCATTTCTCGTTCGCAAGAGCGTGAGCAAAACTTGTCGCATCCGTGCAGAAATTGAACACGTCAAAATTTGCGCATACAAACCCATTGTCCTCGTGATCGACGCATGCTAAATGGAGGAAACAGATACACATTAAAACCACCATACAATAGGCATTTTGGTCAAATTTTGGGTGTTTAAGTCAGGTGATAGTTGTATGACAAATGAACTGAATTAAGCAGCCATCTGTTTCAAGGCATTGATGTTTATGCTTTAACCCTTTCGGCGCCAACTTTCTAATTGTCGTCTGCAATCCATTTTTGTTAAATCATTCTGTACAATAAGGAAATATTACGGACATAAATAAATGAAAAATTCAAAGGAATAAAGCACATATGTAGAAATAGAGATTGAGACAAAAAGTGAAGTTCCTGATCAGACGCCGCCTTTGGACTGCACTTTTTGTCGTGGTGCATTTATGCGACATCGGCGGTGAAACGGTTAAGGGATTGTTTCAGAGGCTTAATGTAGAACGAAAGTCAAAAACACTCCTTTGTCCAGATTGACTATTAGAGTAATGCCGAGTGATCACCAAAGAAAAGCATTACTGTATACAGAAAACGAATGACCGTGTGCCATATAGCTCAGTCAAATTGGGCATGCATTTTAACCCTTTCCTTTTTTAATATTAATGTTAGAAATAATGACCGTACGAATATTAATTAGCCGCAATTGTTTAACAGTATTCATTAAAACAGTTTTACCTTGGCAGAAACTGAACACTCCTATCTATATTATTTCATAAGCAAACAGAGTAGATCCTGATCAGACGTCTCTTATACGAGTCCTCTGATCTGGTTCTACTCTGTTTGTAAAGGCGAGAAAAAGCGTGACATGTCTGTCACGTGATCACCTAATGGACAATATGGGTATCTTTAAATTCAGGCCACTGCTTAACCTTTTCCATGTTCTATGTTTATTCCAAATTGCAATACCAACTGAATATTCATTATACTATTTAATTATAATGAAATATGGAATGTGGAATATTGTAGCCATTTTAGAAAGTAAAGAAACAGAACTATCTAGTCCCATAAGCAAACAGAACAAACCCTGATCAGACAGCTCCTCTAGGAGCCGTCAGATCTGAGTCTACTCTGTTTGCAAATGCGTGAAAATACCTTTATATGAAGGAAAGGATTAATGCAAACGGAAGTAATACAGAAAGCTCCCAAGGTTGCTGCATAACAGTGGTCCTGTACTAAGTTACCGCCAGCTTTAACCCTTCGCTTGCTGAATTTTAAAATACATTTCTCCTTCTTTACCCATGCCCTATTGTATAATTACATATATCTTCACTGTGTACACGTATTTCGCTGTGCAATCACTGCTTTGGAGTGCACTGGTTGCACACTCAACTTGTAAATAGTGCAGACTCAGATGAGACAGCTCCTGCAGGAGCTGTCTCATCTGGGGTCTTCACTATTTACAGGTGTATATTGACGTGAATAGCAAGCGAAGGGTTAAAGCATAGGATTAGACCTACATGTGTATATTAGTACACCTTATAGCTGCAGTGTTATATCTGTTATACGATTCGCGAATAACCTACTACATTATCAAATCATTCTTAACACTAACAGACATTAATGCGTGAAATAGCCACTTCATGAATATTCATTAGCTTATTTTTTATTATAATTTCAAGGGATTTTCTTATTTGACACATCTATAGGATAAACAGAGCTGAGCAAGATTAAACGGATCCTACATGAGCAGTCTGATCTAGGTCTACTCTATGTTCATTTGGCATTTATTTTGTGTACTTCGTTTGGTTTGTTAGAATGTCTATCCTCTGTGTAGAGAATGCTAGAACTGTGTGGTATGATCTAATTTAACCCTTTCCTCCATAAATACACCTTTCTACGCCTCTGTAATAGTCACTTCTTGAAACCATTGTGATAAATAGAGCATTTGCTCCACAGGAGCAAATGTTCTATTTATCACAATGGTTTCTATACTACACAATTATAACATTTTCCTTTTCTCTAGTAAATGCTCCTTTTCGGTAGATTCATTCAAAGAGGTTGGGTCTAAAAATGGCCTGTGGAGGAAAGGGTTAAAGCACCCTACCTGCAACTGGTGCTGGCATGGTTGTCACTGCAGCTGGTTGAGTCGGGGCAGCTGAAAATAATTGCAAATTTTAGAGATGACCAAGATTAAAATGTTGAAAAAGTTAAAACAGTTGGACAACTGTAATTCTTTTATTTTTGTCCCCATATCGTTTTGTACCACTGATGGACCAGCTGACTTAGCAGTACGAGTAAAGAGCAGTTTTGTTCTCAGTATTTTGCAAACATTGGGACCATGGGAATAACAGGCGTCACAACTTGTAAAATGTTCGCCGCCAAATAACTTCTGCCCTGTATTCACCTTCCATCCGTCACATTGTACTTAAGATCGGTTATATATGATTGGGATATTTTACTTTGGGAACCATCTACACACTGTCAACAGCTGGTTTGGATTTATAAAGCTTGAAAATATATTGATGAAGAGATTAGTTTAACTTCGATATCTCGAACCTCAAGGGACCATGCAACTTACGTCGAGATAACAGAGGTTCGAGTCATCTATTTGGAATCTACACAATTTCACAGCTTAATGCAGATCGAAAGTAATGCTGAAAGTTCTTGTAGGATCTTTCAACATTACTTTCGGCCTGCATTAAGCTGCCACATGTGTTTCTAGATGTGTGTAGTGTTGCATTTTATTACAATTCTGTATTGTAAATTTTGGAATGACCGAACATTTACTCCATATCATCCCGACGTTCGAGTTACCCGAGTTGGAGATACCGAAGTTCAGCTTACAACGATATCTTACCCGTCGTTGAGGAGCAGTGACCACAGTACTTGGGGCATTTATTGTTCGCGATGAATTGGGCCACAGCGCTGTTGTCCGTGCAGAAGTGAGTGGAGCCCATCGCAGCACAGGTGAACCCATCCTCCTCATGGTCCCGGCACGACGTGCTCGATGTGGTCGCACCAAGACCTAGTTTATTTAAACATAACTTGAATAGAATCTCTCTAAATCGGCCAGTTAGCAAATTGAAAATTATTGCGGAACAAAAAAGCTACAGATAATACACAGAAAGCTTCTAAATTTAGCTCTCAGCTGCCTCATATACATATACTTATGCATTTAGCTACCACATAACTCATTGACCATTGGTTATTTGTTTAGCTACAACTTCATCACAACATCACAGCCCAATGGTTACAGTGCTCCCTCCCTACAACGGCCCTCTCAATAACGATTCCCTCCTTACAACAACGCATGTCACTATTTCCGAAACAACAATGCTCCAGAAACAACCTTTTTCCATCGTAATTTCTTTATGCCTCCATCAAACTCTATGTTGTGACCTCTTTTTAGAATCGTCACTTTGTGACGATTCTATAAAGAGTGGTCACAACATAGGGTTTGATGGAGGCATAACGGTTTTATTTCTCGAGATACACCTTATCTGGGGATCTGCAAACAAGCTAATTATGTTTGATTTCCCCTCCCTATAGCAACTCCCTCTGAACAACACATACAATCTTCGTATCCCAAAGGGTGCCGTTGTAGAGAGGGAGCATTTAGCTACCACCTACCACTGATTATACATTAACTACAACCTACCTCATGGTCCTCAGAGACCTTCCTACCTTGCCGTGGTTCTGGGGCTTAATTGTCACAGGGGATGTTTGTTGTTTATTTGACGGAGATTATCCCCTCTGCCAAGAACTAAAAGGGAGGCAGGTCGGTGGTTTCGATCCCATGCGCTGCTTTGCAACGAACGAGATTAGCCGAAATCATCTTCCTGATATAATCATCTCATCTCATCATTCATCTGCGCTATATGACCTATTCAGTGTCGCAGTGCCGTAAACCCCAACTCATTCACTCACTCACTCACCTCATGGGAGAGAGAGGGGGAGATGGAGAGAGAGAGGGAGGGAGAGAGGAGATGGGAAAGGAGATCGGGAGAGGGAGAGAGGGGAGGGGAATGAGAGAGGGGAGAGAGAGAGAGGGGAGAGACTAAATTCAATGTGTTGTCTTTCACCCCATTTGTTTTAATGTCCTCTGCTATGATGTGTCTCGTTACAGACCTGTACTTAAAGTAAAGTACAGTACAACCTCGATTATTCGAACACTAAAATAACGTATTATTATCGATCTTTAAGACAGGTGGCAGCTTAATGCATGGTGAAAGTCATGCAGAAAGATCCCCTAGGAGCTTTCTGCATGACTTTCATCATGCATTAAGCAGCCACCTGCCTAAAAGGGTCTAAATTCGTTTATACAGAAAATTCGAATAATCGAGATTCTACTGTACCTAGTTATAGTCTACTTTCAGTATGAAGGACCGTTCACCCGACTGTGCATTTACTCCCCAGGTCTTTGAGCACTGCTAACATATGACGCAATCATGCAGTCGCGGTACCAGCTAGTGACCCTCACAGGTACCCATTTTAACCCCTGGATGGAGAGTAGGCAACCTCGTGCGGGTGGGAGACACTGAAAAGCGTATCTCTGAAATTTCCGGGAAGGATCAGGATTTTAACCCCGGACCTCCGGATTGTAGTCACCAATAGACCATCGCATCCCTCTTCTAACCATTACTCCCGCTGTCTAAAATAACTGCCGTCTGCTGAAAATCGATGCGCTTATTCTCCCAGCCTTTACTACTAAATACTGTCGTCTGCTAAATGTGTCGTCTGCTACTATTTTCATTTGTTTAATTTTCTCCCCTTTTCGATCTTAAAGATTACCACGGTTACAAACAGTTTGGATCCTGGTGAGACGCCGAGTTACTCGGCGTCTCATCTGGATCAAAACTGTTTGCATAGGTAATCACAGATGCGACATTGGCAGCGAAAGAGTTACAAGAACAAACCGCACGAGTAATAACCGTATAAGACTCACCGCACAAGTCTTTATTACATCGACCCGTATCACAGCACTTGTTACAACGCACATCCTCGTGGTGGTGGTGTCCTGCTCGTTTGCCTATGGGGGCAAGTTGATGCTCACAGTCCTGTAACAAGGTTTTCTGGTTAACTCATTTATTCGAATAATATGTAAGGAAACCCCGTACAGTTCTTATTTTGAATCTCGCCCATATTTCACGTGGAAAAATAAGACAATGACATTGATGGGTTTAGCAAACCATGCATACACTTCAGATATTATCTGATCTGGCTCTACACTGTTTGCCTATGTCCTTTAAAGGGGAACTGTGTGCACTAACGGGTAAACACTCATTTAGCTTGCGAGAACAAATGTCTTCGATAGAGAGAATTGTGTATACAAAATGTCAGGGTAGCTGTTTCATCTACATGTATTTCTTTAATCATTTCCCTATTGTATATTCGTGTATATTCGTGTATTTATTAACTGGGATTTTTATAAGTGTGTATGTACACAGGCATTTTTGGTTTTGGTAGAAACTATAGAGTCAGATTAAATAATGTCACAAGCAATCAAAGCAGGCTTTTTCAGACAGTCCCTTCAGGGCCCGTCTGACCTGGTTCTACTCTATCCCTTCAGGGCCCGTCTGACCTCCGTCTGACCTGGGTCTACTCTATCCCTTCAGGGCCCGTCTGATCTGGGTCTACTCTACCCCTTCAGGGCCCGTCTGATCTGGGTCTACTCTATTTGCAAAGACGTGTAAAAGCGTATACATGTATATGAAGAAAAGGATTAGATTTCACAATCTGAGTTGCAAGCAATTTTGATCATTGGTTAAATTCCATGTTACTCGACTTGACTCGTCTCATCTGGCTCCTAACGGTTTGCAAAGTTTATCACATGTTCGCCCTTAGGATTCTAAACTATACAAGTAAATAGGCGTGAAAATAAAACATGAAACACAGTTTTAAGGTGGCATATTTCTATCATATATCTTTACAAAAACAAAAAGGCCGACGGCATGACAATTGCGAGGTTACGAAAACCCGCAATTGACGGGAGTGAAACTCTCTACTGGCGCGAGGCGACGGTACATCAGTCGGTATTCACTGCCTCGCCGGCTCCCAAAATGTTTCTCTTTGGAACAGACGCCGTACGATTACCAGCCGGTCTTCGGACGGCCTCCGCACGGCCTCCGGACGGTGCCATTTATGTAAATGATGTGTGACAATTTTTTGGGCCGGTGTTGTCCGATGTCGGAAAAATGGCCAAAACCAGCGGTGTACTCCCGATTACCCCCTATCCCCGGATACCGGCCGATCTTGACCATAGCATTAAGCAGTATTTCACCTTTCATTTAATGGACATTTAGGATGATAAAGACATCAAAATACTTTACTTGCAATGCACTGACCACTCTACGTTGCAAACTCGAACTTACTACCTCTTCAGAGTGGCGACGTTAGGACATGCTTTACGCTATATGATTTTACCAACATCTAGAGTTATTCGTCTTTCAGTTAAACTTATACGTATAGTTTAGATCTTGAGCAGACACTGTGTACATGTAGCTGGTAATGTTGACACTGTTCACATAAGGTCAGATACACCAGTATGCATGTTCTTGTTGTACGGATTATAAAGCTATATCTATACTTACGTGGGCACCATAGCAACCCATACTGTACTTTAGAACCCCTTCAACAAGGTGCAAAGTGGTTCCACATCGCTGCAATAGACAGGTACAGTATTATTTATAGTCTTTGACACACTGTCCACGTATGGTATGTATACCTAGCCCTTATTATATACAGTATTCTAACACGGCTCTGAACCTACGGCATATAAACAAAAATACTAAAACACTTCTTTTAATCCGTGATAATGAACTGCATTTCCACCGAATGTTTCATTTCCACTCGCACGTGAAATTCTGTTCCATGTTCAAACCACACACAGTCAAAATATAATTTCACATGTCTAAATCTGTAAACACGATGACTCTGGTTGCAGCCATGATGTAAATGGTACAGTTGTTCACTTCAATGTGAAAGGTGAAGCATTTGTTATTTCTTAATTAATCTATATAGTCTTTGATACACTGTCTATCTTTCTTCTGTATACCTTATCATGTACATTACAAGACATATAACTGAGCATAGAAGACCAAGCCCGGCCACTGAACATAACAAATCAAGCCTGGTCACTGAGCATAGAAGACCAAGCCCTGTCACCGAGCATAGCAGAAGAAGAACAAACCCAATCACTAAGCATAGAAGACCAAGATCAATCACTAAGCATAGAAGACCAAACTCGGTTAATGAGCATTGAAGACCAGGTCCAGTCACTAAGTATTGAAGACCAAGCCCATTCATTAAGCACAAAAGACCAAGCCCTGTTTAGACGACCGGACCCGATCACTCAGCATAGAAGACCAAAGTACATGTACAAATATGAGTCATGCAGGAAAACCACATACAAAATAAACAGCCACCAGAACAGCACCACGACAGGAAAACACAGCAAATGTACATAACTATCAAAACACAAAGAGACGCACAAAGACAAAACAAACAAACAAACAATAGGGGGAGATGGAAGTAACGCCGTGGAACGGCCAGTGACCAAGAACGTTCACTCAGCATAGAAGACCAAACACAGTTACTAAGCAAAGAAGACCAAACCAGATAAATGAGCATAGAAAACGAAGCCCAATCACTGAGCATAGAAGACTGGGCCAAATTGTTGAGCATACATGTAAAATACCAAACCCAAGCATTGGACATAGAAGACCAAGCCGGATCAGAAAATCAAGGCTGATCACTGAACATAGAATACCAAACCTAGCACTAAGCATGAAAGACCATGCCTGGGCATTCAACATAAAAACTGAACATAGAAGACCAATCCCGGCCATTGCGCATAGAAGAGCAAGTCCGATCACTGAACCTAGAAGATCAAGGCTGATTATTTAACATAGAAGACCAAGTCCTGTTACTAAACCGAGTACTTAGCAAAGAAAACCTACCCCAATTACATGTACTGAGCATAGAAGGCCAAGCTCAATTACCGAGTATAGAAGACAATGCCCAATCACTTAGCATAGAAGACCAAGCCCGGTCACTGAGCATAGACGACCAAACCCAATAACTGATCATAGAAGACCAAACCCCGTCAATGGGCATAGACGACCAACCCCAATAACTGATCATAGAAGACCAAACCCGGTCAATGAGCATAGACGACCAAAATTAAACCAAATCACTAAGGATGGAATGCCAAGCTGGATCACCTCTGAAGTACCACGATACATGCAGAATGATTACTTTGGTCAAGCAGTATGCACAGGCCCAGTCAAACTCCTACATTAGGAACATCCTTGCTTGAACTGGCGAAGGATGATCATTTCATGAATATTCATTTACTTATTTGTTTTATAATTTAACATTTTCCAGGGAATTCTTGGTTGACACAAATACTGTTGGATCATACCTATATAAGTCCATAAGCAACGAGAGCAGACCCTGATCAGACGGATCCTACAAGAACCGTCTGATCAGGGTATACTCTGTTTGCAAAAGCGTGGATATCGTTTATATGAAGGAGAGGGGACTTGCTGTAAACTCTTCAATGATATATGCCTTTTGTCTGCAAAACTCGTCGTCTTCTTTTTTCTTCCATTCATTTCTGTATCAAAATTGTCATCACAATGGCACCATGAAAACTTTATAGTGTTGTTATACCTTCTGATCCTTCGAGATCATAACTTTCAGTACTTCTTGTTCTGAAAATTGAATACCGCTTAAGCCGGTGCTAGAGGGCGTGAGCAGTGTTGCACTTTCAATTACTGTTCATGAACAGACTCAATAAAACCGAGTCTGCAATTTTCTCTTTTTGTGTTGCAATTTTTGCTCTCGGTGGATCACCTCCTTTCAGAATTTATAGCTATTTTTAATGGCATATGTACACGGGATTGTTTGGTATGAGTAGAAGCTGTAAGATCAGGTCTTTTATAATTTTATAAGAAAACAGATGAAACTATCATGGTCAAACGGCTCCCACGGGAGCCGTTTGATCTGGGTCTACTCATTTTGCAATTGCGTAAAATGTTTTTTATGAAGTAAAGGATGTCGTACATTTCAGAAATTTAACAAAATATTAGTTAGGAAGACGAGTATTAAGTATGATGTGAACTACAGTAAATCCCCTCTAATGCGACCACCAAAAATGGGCATAATTCTGGGTGGCAGAGGCAAGTGGTAGCTTAATGCAGGAGGAAAGTTATGCAGAAAGCTCCTATAGGAGCTTTCTGCATTACTTTTGTCCTACAAATAGCAACCACCTGCTTATAAAGACACTCGTGTTTATTCATCAACTGGTCGCATTAGAGGGGTTCCGCTGTATATTGAAACAATAAAGAGACATCCATACGCTATCTGGGTCACACCACTCTGTCGTGGTACAACTATGCGGATCGGCGGTGTTCTTACAGCTGTAACAGTACTTTGAAATATGACCTCCATGTCCAACTCTTGGTATACCAGTAACAGTACCTAAAATAGCAAATTATAATACAAGTTATTAGAAATCGAATACTGTAAATGGAAAAGTAGTAAAGTCAAGCAGGCAAAGCCACATACAAGACGCAATCACCACCAAAACACCGATAGACAGCACGACACACACACACACACACACAACCACACACCCAAACGTACACTCACACACGAGATAACACAGAAAACATCAACAAACACACAAGAACAAGACAAATACTCCACACATGAAAAAAATCACAAGCACAAAGACGTAAGGCAAACAAAAGGAAGGGTGACAACGAGAGTACCGCCTTGGATCAGTCAGTAGCAAAAACACCACTGGGGTTTAAACCGGTTAAAACTCGATACTACGAACAATCAAATGCGTATAATTATCGATCTTTAACAAAGGTGGCAGCTAATGCAGGGTGAAAGTCATGCAGAAAGCGCCTCTATGAGCTTTCTGAATGAATTTCATCCTGCATAAGCAGCCACCTGCCTACAAAGACACGCATTCCTCCTTACTAAGATTTCTCAGTATCGAGGTTTTACTGTAGATACTGAGTAAAGGCATGTATTAGAACTGCACTTTATATGGGCGGGGCTTATCATGATTCAGCTGCACGTTTAACCCTTCGCTTGCTATTCATGTCAATACACCTACCTGTAAATAGTGAAGACCCAAATGAGACAGCTCCTGCAGGATCTGTCTCATCAGGGTCTGCACTATTTACAAGTTGATTGTGCAACCAGTGCACTCCATAGCAGTGATTGCACAGCGAAATACTTGTTCACAGTGAAGATATATGTAATTATACAACAGGACATGGGTAAAGAAGGAGAAATGTATTTTTAAAATTCAGCAAGAGAAGGGTTAAGTAATCTGTAGCTGTTGTTGAGAATGGTTGGCCTTAAGCCTGCTGTGGGCGGGTGAGTGAAAGTCATATGCAAACAGTTTGGATCCAGATGAGACGCCGAGTAGCTCGGTGTCTCATCTGGATCCAAACAGTTTGATACGCGGGTCGTGTTGTTGAAAGAAATACAGATAGATACGAAGAGGTCCAGATAAGATGCGTACATTTAACATTTTCTACAATAGTTCCTTTATTTCTTCACCAAACCCTATACTATTACCACTCTTTAAACGCGTCTCCAAAGCTCTCCAAACACCAGCACTATTCCATTGCAGACGTCCACTCGACATGTTCTATGTTCACTAAGCATCCACTAATATAATATTCTACGAGTCTATGTAAGCATTCCCCATTACATAATAACATAATAATTTGCCATAATATTATGGCATGTCCAGGAATATGTACTTACAGTTTAGTTTCATTCACCACCGGTGTATTCCCCAGAACTGTGACCATGGACTGGTACACCACTATACGGGCCAGAGTGTACCAGCTGTCTATATGCTACTGAGAGAAAATGCCAACTGGTACCTGTTTAGACCGGTCTGTCCGTATGTATCCTGTACACCACTGCACACCACTGCACTGGTCAGAGTGTCGATACCTGTTGTCTGTATATACGATTTGTAACTAACGATTTTACAACCAGAACACCTGGTTGTGTAACGCAGATGGTAAAATCCATTGGTTGGCAAAGCCTTGAAGAGCGGAGGACAAACCACCAGCTATGCATGCTGTATAAGATCCATCACAACCTACACTACATCAACAAGGACATTTACATAAAAAGTAGTTACAATAGAACCAGAGGACATCACAAACCCTATCAGGAAAGAACGAACAACACTATATGGTGTGACCCCGGTGAGCAATTGCTTCCGGAGGTCGTAGTACAGTAAGAAGTAGTTCTTTAGAAATGCAGTGTTTTAAATATGAGCTAATAAGTGTCTCTTAAGAACTTGACAGGCTGAATAATTGCATATTTTCAAGTTATTGTGTGTATTCTCTGTCCATTGGAGTCATTTTTTGTGACTCTCTTGCAGGACTACTTCCTCTGGTGGATGTTGGGAAATATGTGTGTGGAGCGTCATAATGGCCCAAATTTAAAGCGAAAATAGACGGTGTGTACATACTTTTGTGTGTAGTGAAAAAAGTCAACGTTCTTGACCTTGTTTTCTGGTGATCTAGAGACTGTGTTTGGACTAAATATGAATGTGTTAAGAGGGTATAACCCAAATCTATGCATGGAAGTAGCTAGGGGATGCAGAAAATGCCTGCTTTTACATAGAATAAAGAAGGGCAAAAGTGACCGGGCTCACACCATATACAGGAACACCGTTTTCATTAGAACAGTTATTGATTAGATATGCCTACCCGTTACGGCAGCAACAGCGAGCGAGCACTACCGAGGACTTCAAGGCTAAAGGAGTCAGCTGCTAGTGCAATTACTCCATGTGCATAGCTTTAAATATCAATTACCGGTTTCACTTATAAGTTTCACTTATAAATAGTGTAGCGATCGGGGGAGAAATTCTGGTCACATTTTTACATGCAAAACTAACATGATATTTGTACCTGTACTATCTGTCATATAATTATTGCGTACATGGAAGTATCCTTCAGAGATTCCTAATTAATATACATCAGTACCTTGATCATAAATAGTCCGTATTCAGCCTCCAACGCTGTCATTTACATGCTTATGTTCCATCTCTTTCTGTTTCACCATCTACCGAGATGCTACAACTTCCTGGCTACACACTAATATCCGGTCCCTTATGAATTGATCCCGGTATCACCATATAGTGTGAATATTTGGTAATCTGATCTTATTAATGTTTTTACTTGAAAGGTTCGTATAAAGCCTTAATCCGCGATTGTTTAACTCTTGTCGACATTTATCTATCAACGCCGCCATTCTGTACTTTGAGATCTTTGGTGAGCTTCGGATGTCTTCGTTATCGGTGAGTAAGTATTATTAGCTAATCATATCACGTCATTTTGGACGATAGTCCGGACGAATATAGTTCATTGGTTCTGGTTCTTCTAACGTCCACTTCAACCAATGAAAGTTCTTAGAACTGGACCGTTCGTCCAGCGAAGTCTATAAATACAAGTCAGAGTTCTAGGCGCGCTGAATTTGATTCCGGTCGCGTATGCACCAGTCGTTTAGAGCAAACCTCGCTTTGAACTATCTACTAATACTTTTAATAGCTATTCTATAGTACTATTATAAATCACTCATCACTACTGTAGTAATACTTATATATCCTAAATATATCTATTTAGTCTACTAGAATCTACGCTAGATACCAATACAGATATTTGAGAGAATGAAGTAAGTTCTTATCAACGGATTAGACGCCATCTTTAGTTACTTTCTAAGGGTATAGCTCCGTGGTGACTACCGCTTGTAATTGTAGCCGCATTAAATTGGGTGTCCGGGTAAGGGTTCACGATTAAATACCTGATTCGCTGGACTGTGTTTTCAGAGTATTTCTAGATATTATAGAGAGAGATTTTTATAGAGTATTTTAGATTTGTACCTGGACGCAGGTACTGTTGGGGTGCGCCGGGAACCCCCGTTATTTGGGAATATCTACGGGATATTGCCCTGGAGTCCGCCTGGGCCCTGCAAGTAGCAGATACTGCACGGGACCAAGGGTGCTTCAAGCAAATCAGTTGCATTCTTCACCCAAGTGTAAGCTGTGTGCAGCAGTAACGGTTGTTGAGACAGCGAATCTCGTCTTTAAAGGTATAACGTCACCACTGATCTAGACCCCGAAATCTAACTCATATTTCTAGCTCCCTCCTTCTTAACCTCTATCCATTAGATACATGTATGTATTAGGCTTAACCACGCTACTTATCGCTTTGCTATCGGACTGAAACATATAGATTAAAGGCATACTTCCATGTTCGTGAATTGTGAGAGTGCGTGCGCGTAAGTAGTCCCTCGTCAGTATAGAAGTGAATAAATGGTATAAATGTAGAACTGGCCCATGTAGTCTTTTAATTGCCTAATTGTGTTATATGGAGTTTAAGTGATACGCTCGGCGGATCTGGAAGGTGAGCCAGATCGAAACAGTAGGGGTTTTAAGGTAGACCCGTAACGCGTGGACGTTACAATAGTTTAGGGGGCGATTGTTGTGTGTTTCTGGGAACATCACAGAGTCCCACAGAACTTCAAACAGTCGTAATCGACTCTAATTCTGTACCGAACGAAGAAGTATACTACCGACAGAATATGCCATAAAGGTCGTGCTTATGACTGGTCTGTTTATGACTGGTATGTTTATGACTGATATGTTTAAGACTGGTATGTTTATGACTGGTCTATTTATGACTGGTCTATTTATGACTGGTATATTTATGACTGGTCTATTTATGACTGGTATGACTGGTATGTTTATGACTCGTCTGTCCTAGGTTATCCCACTTGTACACATTTGCACGGGTCAGGGTGTGCCAGTTGTCTGTGTATATAGTTACAGTTGAACTTTGATATCTCGAACTCAGATTTACTCGAACTTCTAGATAACTCGAAGCAAAAGTTCGGTATTTCCAAACTTGACAATATCGACTGACCAGTGGTGTACCAGTCCAAACATTGAACTACGTGTAGTTAAAGTTTTGTAGAAGCTCACCTATGGTGAACGAAACTACCAGCAGCAAGTCAATATTTCTGGGTATATCATAAGAAAAGTGTTCTTATAGTGTGCTATCCTGGTGGATTTGTTTAACTATTTACTGTCGCTGTCGCACGTGCGATTACCTATGCAAACAGTTTGGATCCAGATGAGAAGCCGAGTAACTCGGCGTTTCATCAGGATCCAAACTGTTTGTTCCAGTGACTGTTTTTTGAAGCAAAAATGAAGAAAAATAAAACAAAAATGAAAATTGTAAAACTTTAAAACCGAAACTTGTAGCAGACAACTAAGTTGCACCAGACGACAACATTTTGCAGCGAAAAAGTTAATAATTCGCTATTACATATCCAGGGTGTCTGGTTGTAAACAACTTCAATGTAAGCTCGTTGACAGGAAAATATTTGTCAAACATAGATTATCATTCAACTAAAATTCACATTGTGCTAATGCAGAAATAACTTTCACTAGTAATGAAACAACTGAACCACGCAAATTAGTAAGACGCAGATATACCAATGATGCTAGCACCACTCACAATGGCCAGACACAGAACTTTCACCGAGTGCAGTTCTCTCAGTACTCACAATGACCAGACACAGAACTTTCACCGAGTGCAGTTTTCTCACCACTCACAATGACCAGACACAGAACTTTCACCTAGTGCAGTTCTCTCAGTCCTCACAGACCGTTCACCGAGTGCAGTTTTCTCACCACTCATAGTGACCAGACACAGGACGTTCACCGAGTGCAGTTCTCCCACCACTCATAGTGACCAGACACAGGACGTTCACCGAGTGCAGTTCTCTCTCACCACTCACAGTGACCAGACACAGGACGTTCACCGAGTGCAGTTCTCTCAGCCCTCACAGACCGTTCACCGAGTGCAGTTCTCTCACCACTCATAGTGAGCAGACACAGAACGTCCACCGAGTGCAGTTCTCTCAGCACTCACAGTGACCAGACACAGGACGTTCACCGAGTGCAGTTCTCTCACCACTCACAGTGACCAGACACAGGACGTTCACCGAGTGCAGTTTTCTCACCACTCATAGTGACCAGACGCATGACGTTCACCGAGTGCAGTTCTCTCAGCCCTCACAGACCGTTCACCGAGTGCAGTTCTCTCACCACTCATAGTGACCAGACACGTGACGTTCACCGAATGCAGTTCTCTCACCACTCATAGTGACCAGACACAGGACGTTCACCGAGTGCAGTTCTCTCAGCACTCATAGTGACCAGACACAGGACGTTCACCGAGTGCAGTTCTCTCACCACCACTCACAGTGACCAGACACAGGGCGTTCACCGAGTGCAGTTCTCTCAGCCCTCACAGACCGTTCACCGAGTGCAGTTCTGTTATCACTCACAATGACCAGACACAGGGCGTCCATTGGCAATGAGTGCAATTATCTCCCCACTCACAATTGCCAGGCACAGAATGTTCACCGAGAGCAGTTCTCTCATCACTCACAATGAAAAGTCACAAAGCTTCCACTGGCAGTGAGTGCGGTTCTCTCATCACTCACAATGACCAGACACAAAGTTTCCACTGGCAGTGAGTGCGGTTCTCTCACCGCTCACAATGACCAGACACAGAGCTTTCATTGGCAGTGACTGTGGCTTTCTCACCACTCACAATGACCAGACACAGTTTTCCCGTTGTTCTTGTCCAGATACAAACGTCATATCTAATAAAAATTGATCATAAGCAAAACTCAACACATATCAGACACAACATTACAGTGAACAATACGTCAGAAAATATAAATTACACTTTCACCAAAAAGTACGCTATGTCACTTTTAAATAATGCCGATCTTTAATGCTTTCAGTGTTGACTTTTCAAATGGACTATTCCAAAAATGAAACATGTAAAGCTTAACATGAATATTCAGGGCTTTTTAAAAGAAAATTGTAACACGACACACAGTGCGGACAATTATTAAAGGGCTCCTCGGTGAGTCCTGGAATATGGGTCTACACTGTTTGCGAAGGACACTAGTGACTCGTGTCCCGCACGGAAAGAGCCAAGCAATCGGATTTAACCCTTAACCCGATGAATAATAAAAGCTGTAACCACCTGTCTGAATATTAATCAAACAGGCCGCACCTTAGCCATTTCGCTGCCAATGCCGGATCTGTGATTACCTATGCAAACAGTTTGGATCCAGATGAGACGCCGAGCAACTCGGCGTCTCATCAGGATCCAAATTGTTTGTTACTTTTACTATGTTTTTGAAACAAAAATGAAGAAAATAAAAAAAATTGTAACAGACGACAAAGTTGGCAGACGACAGAGTTTGACAGCAAAAGGGTTAATGTAGGGTGAAAGTCGTGCATAAAGCTCACAATGTAGCTTTCTGTTTGATTTGTTATCCTCCATTACGTAGTCATCCCTGTCTGTTTCATCCTTGCATAAAATCTCTTAATTCTTCCTTCCTAAAATACCGGTTTACCGTGCATGTAAGCGTAACCATAAATACGCCTTTCTATCCCTTTACAAAGAGAGTAGATCCAGATTAAACAGATCCTCTTTGAGCCGTCTGATCATGGTCTGCTTTATTTGTTAATGATATATAATTCTAGTTTCTGCCACAGCCAAAACTCCAAATGTTCATGTGACATTGTAAATATTAACCTAATTAATATTCATGACGTCAGTATTTCTAATATGAATATTCATGGGATAAAGGATAATTCATATATGTATACATGTATATAAACATAATATACTTGATTTTGGGTACCGAAATTCAAACCGAATTCTGCTCTTCAATCAATTTTTTTTATGTTCGGTCGATTGGGAATGATGCATACCACTAACGGTTCTGGCAACAAACGAACAGTGTAGACCCAGATCAGCGACACAGTACAGGGGTTAATCTGAAATCATATCGTTTGTTGTCAGACCTTTGAAAATAAATCCACCTGATCACTTTTCACTTACCCAATCCGAATAAAATACACAGGCTAACGGCCAACATGTTGAACAGTTTGATGTCTATTCCAATTGAAAGACTAGATAACTGGATCATTTTTATCTGATAATAAAAGACCTAGTGTAAAAGGTCACATGTGTGTAGTTTATGGTAATATTTGTCACGAAAAGCTAAAGTGTAACCCAGTAGTGATTAAGCTCGACTCATTTCAAGGTACACTTATACTGCCTTCTTTAAACTGCATCATATCCCATTAGTAATGACATTTGTAGAGTAAACTCTTCAAAAAGTCGAAAATAGTTGCTCTCTTTAATTCGTCGTTAAACAAGAGAGACTAATGCTGACCTAGAAAACTCTTTGAATGCGGAGAGTGCGTGTACTGGCATGTGTCATGTCATAGGGGTTCTAGAGGTTCCCTCTGACCAGGATCTGCACTGTTTGTCATTCAAACTCCTCCCGTAAATATTATTCCCTGTGAAATTGAATTATTATATCGTTTAACAAAGATGGACCGTTCCATTTTGACAATTTCACATTCAATGTGTTACATGTTTTAGACCTTAGTACTGTCGGGCAAGATTATCCACTATGTACGATAATACTAATAATATAATAATTCATATACAGTTGAACTTCGATAACTCGAACTTCAAGGGACCGTACAAATCAGTTCGAGATAACAGGAGTTCGAGTTATCCGAATTCTAATCTGAACTATTTCTCAAGGCCACAGCTTAATACAGGTCTAAAATAATGCTGAAAGCTCCTGTAGGAGCTTTCAGCATTACTTTAGAGCTGTATTAAGCTGTCACGTGTGTTTCTAGATATCTGTAGCGATACATTTTAGAGTAATTCTGTATTGCAAGTTTTGGAAGGACTGAACTTTTTGTTCGAGTTATCCCGAAGTTCGAGTTATCCGAGTTCGAGATATTGAAGTTCAACTGTAATTAATAATAATAATAATATAACTCATCCGTGTCTTCGAGTCTTCTACAGTAGGCCTACATGGGGATCAGCTAGTTGTTTGACGTCCGAATTGGCAGCCCGAGAACCCTTTTGGGGATTTCCGGTAAAGTACTGACACACGTGGGCATTTAACCCACACCCTGTAACACTATCCGGCAACATTGTTATGTTCCTAACAATACCCTAAAGTCAAATAGTGTTTGCTAAACCGGGGAGTTACTAGCTTTAACCATTTAAACCCTTTACTCATTGAATATTTTTGTAAGAAATAATGACATGAGGAGAAGTACTCGATACACTTTTAGCTTTCGTTCTTCTCCTATATAGGTAATACTCTGCGGGTATCATGTACAATGTATATTTTTCTCGAATAAAACATGTTTTTACGTGTGTTTCGACGTCTTTGCAAACAGGGTAGACCAAGATCAGACGGCTCCTATTGGAGCCGTCTGATCAGGGTCTGCTCTGTTTGCTTATGATATAATATAGGTATAATTCTACAGTTTCTGTCAGGGTCAAATATCATATGGCTAATATGGCTATATGCTACTGTAACAATTAGTATAACTAATATTCATGATGTCATTTTCTTACATGAATATTCATGGAGTAAAGGATTACCTCGAAAGATTTTGTGTTAGTACCTTGTACTGCCACAACTTAGTGCACAGACATGCAACGAAGTCTAATTGTTAACTAGAAAGTGTTGTGGGTTTTTTTCAGTTACCAGTTATTTTACTTAGAACGTTTTCCAGTTAACGCTTATCTTACCTAGCTTTCTTCGGTTACCAGTTATCTTACCTAGAACGTTTTCCAGTTAACGCTTATCTTACCTAGCTTTCTTCAGTTACCAGTTATCTTACCTAGAACGTTTTCCAGTTAATGCTTATCTTACATAGCTTTCTTCAGTTACCAGTTGTTTTACCCAGAAAGTTTTCCAGTTAACGCTTATCTTACCTAGCTTTCTTCAGTTACCAGTTATCTTACCTAGAACGTGTTCCAGTTAACGCTTATCTTACCTAGCTTTCTTCAGTTACCAGTTGTCTTACCTAGAACGTTTTCCAGTTAACGCGTATCTTACCTAGCTTTCTTCAATTACCAGTTATCTTACCCAGAACGTTTTCCAATTAACGCTTATCTTACCTAGCTTTCTTCAGTTACCAGTTATCTTAACTAGAACGTTTTCCAGTTAACGCTTATCTTACCTAGCTTTCTTCAGTTACCAGTTATCTTACCTAGAACGTTTTCCAGTTAACGCTTATCTTACCTAGCTTTCTTCAGTTACCAGTTGTCTTACCCAGAACGTTTTACAGTTAACACTTATCTTACCTAGCTTTCTTCAGTTACCAGTTATCTTACCTAGAACGTTTTCCAGTTAACGCTTATCTTACCTAGCTTTTTGCAGTTACCAGTTGTCTTCCATAAACGATTTTACATATACCAGTTATCTTACTTACAGTTTTCCTTTTACCAATTATCTGACGTAGAACGTTTTTCTTTTGGCAGTTTTTTCACGCAGAAAGTTTCCCTGTTTCCAGTTAAGTTAACCCTTTCGGCGCCAAATTTCTAATTGTCGTCTGCAATCCAACTTTTTCTTAAATCATACAGTAAAATAAGGAAATGAGATAAATAAATGCAAATTTCAAAGGAATAAAGCACATATATAGAACTGGAGATTGAGACAAATAGTGAAGTCCCTGATCAGACGCCGCTAGAAAGTTTTCGCGATATCATTTGTCACATGCATCTAATTTATGCCATGATTTAGATGAAAGTTTTCTCGAAATATACGTGGTTAAGCGGTGACAGAAATAGGTCACCATACCTGTGTACGCAGGAGTAAGCCATTTAAATCTCATTTACATAGGACATTTGCCCAACGTAATATATATATATATATTACATTATGTTGTAACTCCAATTTTCACTTGAATGGGTGTTTCCTCGGGAATGCTTTCCCCACTCGGACATTTGGAAAAGCTATATAAACCAAAAGAGGCAGACTTTGATCAGAGAGCCCCTGGTCTGTGTCTACACTGTCTGTCTGTGGTATAATTAAGGGATTCTACGTACAAATTGGTAAACTGGAGAGCCCTAGCTAATTGGAATACAGTAAACCTATATATAGGGGAGGCTACTGATAAAACATGTAAATAAGCCTATATACATGTATGAAGACTACGGATAAGAAATCTAACGACCGACCTAAAAGCAAGTGGTGACTTAACACTGTCCTTTATATAAACGCCTTTTCACACATTTGCAAACAGAGTAGACACATATCATACGGCTTCTAAAAGAGCCGTTTGATCAGGATCTGCTCTGTTTGCTAATGTAATTAGATAGACCTTTTCTTTAGTTTCTAAAATGGCTACAATGTTCCACCTTCCATATTTCATTATAGCTATTTAACCCATGAATATTCAGTTGATTTTGAAATTTGGAATAAAGATAGATCAGGGAAAGGGTAAAATCTTTACTCCATGAATATCCATGTAAGAAATAATGACATACTGGATATTGATTAGATTAATACAAAGAGAAAACTGTAATACTGAGAGTCAACTGTAATACAGAAAGCCAACTGTAATACAGAAAGTCAACTGTAATACAGAGAATCAACTGTAATACAGAAAGCCAACTGTAATACAGAGAATCAACTGTAATACAGAAAGCCAACTGTAATACAGAGAATCAACTTTATCCTGTCACGTGCCTATTTTCCAGACGGATAACAAGGTGACTGATAAACTTTTTGTTATTATCATGTCAGTTGGTCACATGACCTGTAGCCGAAACTACATTTTTACCGAGACGCTTATTTCGTGAATACACAAATTTACGTCTACCGAGTACTGAATAAAAAAGTTTAACAAAGCGAATTTGTTGATTTCAATCGATACCCATTAAACTAAATAGATCTAGATCTAATTCTTTCACTTCATTCTCCCAAACTTATATTCTTAGGCCTAGACTAGATCTAGTAGATCTAGATCTAGACTAGATCTAGTTGTTTATCGCGAAATTACCGTGTTTAGATAAATCCACATCAAGAATCATACATCGTCTAGATATCAAGTGACAGGTTCTTTTTCTCACATAACCAACCGGGGCAACGGTTTTGTTTTGAGCATTTTTAAAGCAATGTGACTTTTTGGAATTCCAGTGACGTACGTAATAACGCCTTTATAGTGACGTCATCAACAGTCTAGAGCCAGTAGAGTCGGGTATTTTTGTGGTACATTCGGTACAAAATAATAATAATTATATGTTGCTGTCGTGACAAGGATAAATAGAATATTTGGTTCCTAGCTTTGAATGAGAAAAGTTATCTGGCTCGGCTTCTGAATATATCAGGTTCGCCTTCGGCTCACCTGATATATTCATCCGCCTTGCCAGATAACATTTCTCATTCAAAGCTAGGAACCAAATATTCTCTATGTAATACAGAACGCCAACTGTAAAACAGAAAGTCAACTGTAATACAAAGAATCAACTGTAATACAGAAAGCCAACTGTAATACAGAGAATCAACTGTAATACAGAAAGCCAACTGTAAAACAGAAAGTCAACTGTAATACAAAGAATCAACTGTAATACAGAAAGCCAACTGTAAAACAGAAAGCCAACTGTAATACAGAGAATCAACTGTAATATAGAAAGCCAACTGTAAAACAGAAAGTCAACTGTAATACAAAGAATCAACTGTAATACAGAAATCCAACTGTAATACAGAGAATCCAACTGTAATACAGAAAGCCAACTGTAAAACAGAAAGTCAACTGTAATACAAAGAATCAACTGTAATACAGAAATCCAACTGTAATACAGAGAATCCAACTGTAATACAGAAAGCCAACTGTAAAACAGAAAGTCAACTGTAATACAAAGAATCAACTGTAATACAGAAATCCAACTGTAATACAGAGAATCCAACTGTAATACAGAAAGCCAACTGTAAAACAGAAAGTCAACTGTAATACAAAGAATCAACTGTAATACAGAAATCCAACTGTAATACAGAGAATCCAACTGTAATACAGAAAGCCAACTGTAAAACAGAAAGTCAACTGTAATACAAAGAATCAACTGTAATACAGAAATCCAACTGTAATACAGAGAATCCAACTGTAATACAGAAAGCCAACTGTAATACAGAGAATCCAACTGTAATACAGAAAGCCAACTGTAATACAGAGAATCCAACTGTAATACAGAAAGCCAACTGTAATACAGAGAATCCAACTGTAATACAGAAAGCCAACTGTAAAACAGAAAGTCAATTGTAATATAGGATTCAACTGTAATACAGAAAGGCAACTGTAATATAGAGTCAATTCGACTCAATTGTAATACAGAGACACAACTGTGATACAGAGAGACAACTGTAATGATCAGCTGGAGGAACAATAAGGATGAACATCGCCAAAAAGATTCCATCGGATTTATGCCAACAATGTACATACACACACCAGAAGGTGTGTCAAAGATATATGATAAGCGTAACAAGGTTTGTCAAGTTGCGAAATGAAAGACCATAAAAACTTACTTAATGAGTATACGTTTCGGTCCTTGAGGCAGGTAACAGTTTAATAAACGTTTAACATCATGCAAAAAGCTATTTCTGTAAGCGTTCTGTATGAATTTAACCTTGCATTAAACAACCATCTGAAACTGTTCAATCAGAACTATATTATTTCATAAGCAAACAGAGTTGATCCTTGTCAGGTGACTCCTACAGGAGCTGTCTGATTGGTCTATTATGCCCTACAGGAGATGTCTGATTGGTCTATTATGTTGACCAATGCGTTTAGAGCGTTAACACTTTCGGCGCCAAATTTCTAATTGTCGTCTGCAATTCAATTTTTTTAAACCATTCAGTAAAATAAGGAAATGAGATAAATAAATGCAAATTTCAAAGGAATAAAGCACATATATAGAAATAGAGATTGAGACAAATAGTGAAGCCCCTGATATGGGACTGCACTATTTGTAGTGGTGCATTTATGCGACTGCGGCGGTGAAAGGGTTAAAATGCGCATCTATCAGGTGCATGTGTCAGTGTAGAAAACAAGTAATAGATACAGTACGAGTCTTACTACCAAAGTGTCTTCTTACAACCGTTATCAGGACAGTTTGTTCGCATGACCGAAGACGTGTCCGAGGCGTAGCCGAGGACACTTGTCTGAGGTCATGCGAACAAACTGTCCTGATAACGGTTGTAAGAAGACACTTTGGTAGTAAGATGAGTACATGTATCTTACTTGTACGACAGTACGTTGTAGACTTTTAATTTTGATTAAAAATGAATAAAAATGAATATTTCACAAATGAGTACAAAATGTTTTCCCCTTGGTTCACCCAATTCAAATCCTAGGTAGATAGGTTTTAACCACAACAATCACGTGCGTACAAAAGTGTCCAGTTACAACCGTTATCAGGACACTTTTTCAATAGCTTTGCTGGGGGTCTGTCGTACAAGTAAAATAACATAGGCCAGACATAGATATATATAGATTTATTTCAGTATTGTGCAAGTAACATGATGATTACAATAGCGATAAATTGGTAATTTTATCAACATAGGGATAATTAAAGCAATGCATATACGTGTAGTATAAACATCTAAATGTGCATTGTGTAATACTATCACCGAGCATGAAGCTGGCATTGATAACAACAATTATATTCAGGAGCTGCCTTAAAAAGGTACAGATGTAAGGATATCACAAGACACGACTTACTGAACAGGGCAGTTGGCGAACTACAAAAACAAATAACCTGCATCAACATATTTTTATCCATTTTCTAAAACAGAACCAGTACAGTTTCTGTGAGGTTCGTTCAGCTTGTATCACGATCAGATCATCTGCACAATATTGTCAGCCAATTTTCTCATACATGGAAATCGTGTTGGAAGTTAGCATAAAGAATTAATACATGATGTTACCACTATCTATGGTTAGAGGACTACATGTAGATTTTTTCAGTAACCGCTGTGTCAGGGCATACGGTAAAACCGGTCCTAAGCGGCCATTCATTTATTAAACACATGCGTCTTGAAAAGCAGGTGGTTGCTAATGCAGGGTAAAAGTAATGCATAAAGCTCCTATAGTAGCTTTATGCATTACTTTTGACCTGTATTAAGCTACCACCTGTCTTGCAAATCCATAATTAGACCTCTTTTTGATGACCGCTTAACCCTTTCCCTGTTTAATATTCATATAAGAAATAATGACATCATGAATATTTATTAGCTGAAGTTTTAGCATGTTGTTTTGGCTCAGGTAGAAACTTTAGAATCAGAACTACATTATACCATAAGCAAACAGAGCAGATCCTGATCAGACGGCTGATCTGGGTCTACTCTGTTTGCAAGTGCGTGAACAGACGTTTATATGAAGGAAAAGGGTTAAGACAGGTTACTGTACAGCGAAATATTGTTTAGTATGACGTAGGTAAGAGATTGCACTCCGGCAACCTTCCCAAACAGTTTCGATCTGAAGAAAATCAGCGCCTCGTCAGGTTTTCCAAACTGTGCTGACATCCTCACTGTATACAAAAGAGAAATGTAAGATGCAATTTTGAAGTTCTAGTAGACGCCAATGTTTGCAGATGACAATAAACAAGCGTACTAGACTATCTATCTATTCAGATAGCGTGTGCATGAAGTATTCGTGTACGAAAATAGTACATGTACCTAGCTTTGTCGGACGACACGATTGGGCTGAATTTGACCTAGACAGTAGATCTATTAATCTAGGGTATTGATAATCAAAGTACTGACAGTACTGAAGGTTTCGGACCATATATATGGCGATTGTGACTATACAATACGAAAAAGCTTGGTAGGGAAGAACTGGTACCATTGAAAAATAGTAAAATGACCTCTAAAGCATTATTTCCTGAACTAAAATGGTGTTTAATGGAACTGTTTGTTAAAATAGACAGGTCATCTGAACATAATTGCTGTGAAACTTTCTGAAAATCCTGTCAGTGTTTTAGATATTGTTTAAAGAAATAAATTGATGACTAGTAGCAAACAGTGCAGTTCCAATAGCTCAATTTGCCACTGTGTGCCTGAAGTTTACTTAAAATGATAATTTAATGTAGTAAAGGGCCATTACTCTATTATTATATGGCCGAAGTTGGCGTCATATAATATGTGCCTCATGCACCTGTCCATGTAAATACCCAGTCAAATTTAATGAAATCTGAGCAAACTGTTCCAAGATATGACTTCTAACTGTCAAATTTCCTATTTGGCTATCTGAAGCAAAAAAGGGTCATATTTCTGCTACTAACTGGTGGATTGAAACAGTATTTGGCTTTGTTCAATCACTTATCCATCTATACACTACAACCAAGTTTGAGTAAATTATATATGCCATGTGTATCTAAATATCATACAGTTAACAAGATCTAGTTATAACAGAATATGTTGCAGAATGTCCCCTAAACGAAACTTACAACTGATATTTGTGAGCAAAATATCTAAATTTCAACCAATAACAGACCATTAGTGATCACTTGGTTACCATGGCAACCAACACTTTTGAAACAACTGCATAATTATATATCCCTACTGACCATTTTTCCGAAAAATCTTATATGTAAATTGTGACCCATTCAGAGGACACCACTCCATTACCATGACAAACAAGTATTTCAAAACAACTTGACTGTGTTTGGGGTACCCAAATACCCCTATATGCCAATTTTCAGCAAATTTGAATATCTAAAATTTTGACCAATCAGATCCCACCATTCAGTTTCCATACCAACAAATCATTTCCAAAGACATACCAATCAATTCTGAGTGTCAAAATATCCCGACATACCAATTTTGGTCAAAATCGAATAATATCTGAATTTGTCGAAAAAGATCTAAATTTTCTACCAATCAGAGCCACCATTCAGTTACCATGGCAACCAATTCTTTAAAAAGACCTACAAATTAGTCCTGAGTGCCAAAATATACCGTCATACCAATATTTAGCAAAATCAACCAATACATGTACTTTCGAAACCCTAACAAATTGATTTAGAGTACTAAACTATCCCATGATACCAATTTTCAGCAAAAAATCGAATGATATATAACTTCGCCAAACAATATCTTAATTTCAACCAATTATAGCCAACCATTTAGTTATGGTGATTTTCAAAAAATTAAAAGTGGGATGTACATATGCATGTATCAAGCAATATTCATATGAAGTTTCATTAAGATCTGACAATTACTTAATCTTACTGAGAAATGCATTGGACAGGTTCACGACGGAAGAAGAATTGGAAGAATCAGAATCGGAAGAAAGAATAATAAGAAAAAGAAACGGAGCAAACACAAAGTGTCCCCCTACTTCATTTTGGGATATTATTAAATACGAGGGGTGAAAATAACAGCATGCTTGTATGTTAACATAGATTAATGCTGGGGGAGGGGGGGGGAGCACTAAAACACTAAAAACACAAATTTGTCAAGAATTATATTATGTAAAACATACAATAAAAAATTCCACTATATCTCTTTTATAACTACTAACTCTCTATAATTGGAGTAATTATCCTTAAATGCTTACAACCTGGTACCAAGTCTCCTAAGACATTTCACACATTATAAACATGGATCTTAGAGAACTGAAAAGTCTATGATCAATGTTTACGATGTTTGTCACACATGATGTAAAAATATAATTATGATCTTCCAAACTCAACATAATTACTTCTGATGCATTCAGAATACAGATTGCTTTTGAGACTCAAGGATATCCATATATCTCCGGGGCGTTTCACTACGGTCCGTGCTCCTTCGTGCCGAAGGGTCGGTGCCGACTATTTTTTTTTTTTTTTAGCTTTCTTCAACTTCAACTATATATACTTATTATGCAGTGCACTGAATATTAATTCTACGTATTTCAAATAATAAATATGGACAATATTAGTGGACAATATTAGCCAAAAAGCTCGATAAAAGGTTTTTCTAAAAACAAAAAATGCTTAAATTGAGGCCGATTTTAGTCTGTGGAATTCATATCCGCGGATATGAGTCATACCCGTCATATCGGGTGTTTATACTGTATCTTGCAATTTCCAGCAGTCGTTATCTTCATTCCCATAGTTCGTGTGTAATGTGTAGAGATTGACGGTGTTCTGATCATTATTCATTACTGTTCTGGTATTGTCTGTACCTATCCGACAAATTCAAGAAATGCTTGTAGATTTCAAAATATCCGCCCGACTTTCAGAAGTCGATTACTTTCTGGGCCATTTTTACCGGCGCTCTGTGGTATATATTCGTTCGCGACCAAATTTATCATATAACGTAGCATTTTACATGGCAAAATTATCGGTAATTGAAACAGTTGCATCCGCATTTTAATAATTGACACAAATACCAAATGAAGAATTATCGATATCGTTTATCCAACGCATTGCACTTGGAACTATATGTTTGTCTAGGGGTGTTATCAAAATCACATTTTTGGCAAAATGAAAGTAGAAATACGGGTGAAATACACCCGTAGACAACTAAATCGTTTAATCGGCGCTACTTGATAAACATTCTGTCAACGTTAAACGATTCAAAATTTCTGCATTTGGGCTAATGAACGTATGCATTGTAAGCATGAATTGATATTTCGTAATATAACAGTGGTCTGATTGCGCATCATGGGATATGATTTTCTTTATAAATTTGCTTGAGGCATGCCATAGGCATGCATTACTATTAGGTTTCGGAAAGTAGTCCGAAACCTAAAAATCACCGAAGCGATAGTCTCTACCATAAACTAATTTATCACATAATCTGTAGTGTGGGAGTGCCGAAACAGAGTGCCGTAAAGCGCGGAAATGCACTAGTGCATTTTTTATTCAAATTAGCAGTAAACAATGGCCAAAACAACCGTCAGCTATTTCACTTTCTATGACACTTTTAAGGGTTATGTGATAAAAAATCTCACATTCGTGTTCTTTACAAATTGTTTTTATGAAACGAGTTTACTATGATGAATATGATAGTAAACTCGTTTCATAAAAACAATTTATAACTAGAATTGTTTTTGATACAAAAACTGATGTATCCCCCAGCGCGTGGACACAATTTTCCAAAGTACCATTACTCTTCAATCCTATGAATTTTCATGAAAATCTGATAAAAGATTTTTGGGGAAACCCAGCGGACAAAAATGTCCATGTAAAACTTCAAAGTACCATAACTCTGCAGAAAATAATCAAACCGTAACAGGAATACGATATGCACAACTAGGCATAATGCTAATCAATCCTATGAAATTTAATGCATATCCAATTAAAGGTTTTGAAGAAACCTTGCAGAAAACATTTCCATGTAAAAAAATTAAAGTCCCATAACTCTGCAGAAAATGGGAGGCAATAACTCCAATAGTATTGAAGCCAGAGTTATGATAATTATGCATAACACTTTCTTCCATTATGCTCTTTCCATACATGAAATGTCATTCTCATCAGTAGAGAAAGTTATTGATCGGACAAGAACATGTAACAAAGGGCAATAACTCCAAAAAGTATTGAAGCCCTTATACATGACACTTCCACCGATCATGCTCTGTAAATGTATGAAGTTTCAATCAAATGGCATTAGCCATGTAGGAAGTATTGTCCGGACAAGAAATTGTGAATAATTGACCTTGAATTGTGATCATGACCTTGAATTGTGACCTTGACCTTTAAAGAATGTGCCTGAATCCTGCTGTCTGCACATCGCCTTGTTATGGAGAACATGTGTGCCACAGCATTTTGAAATCCTTCCAATGGTTTAAGAGATATGGAGCGGACACGAGTGTGACAGACAGACAGACAACTCGATCAAAAACAATATGGCTCAAAATTATAAATGGGGGAGACATAATGAATTCATGTAAGATCCTCTGTATTTCAATAAAATCATAAAACATGATATTCCGATGGAAATTCATCTGTTTTATGAAGCATACGATCAAAAGCTAAACTTTTCAATTACACACACAAAGAAAGTTTGAAAGCTAACATGGCGTGCATGTGGAATACAACGCTTACATCCCTCACCTCATCGAGCGAAAAAAGAAAGCATTCAGTATGCCGACGAAGTCAACAGTATGTGGACGAAAGCTCCGAGTTATATTTCAAACTTTCTGTATTTGTGTTATTGAAAGGTATTACCCTCTTTGTCTTAACCCTTTCCCTGTTCTGTATTCATGTAAAATATAATGATTTATTACCTCAATTTTATCATGTAAAGTGCATTTTTTGCTTTGAGATAAACTGTAGTCTCAGATCTATATCATGTCAAAAGCAAACATAGTAGACCCTGATCAGACGGCTCAGATAGGAGCCGTCTGGTCTGGGTCTACTCTGTTTGCAAATGCATGAAAACACGTTTATATGAAGAAAAGGGTTAATGCATCGTGTTGGCTATGTTTAAATTATTCTTAAAAATATTTCAAATTGAACTTATGTCGATAACACACACCTGAAAGTTTTGTCTTTATTTGTGTCTATTCATCGATTTGTGTAATGTTTATACACTTTAATGTAGGCGTCGCAAGTAGAGACTATCATGTAGAGACAGTTTGGGTCCAGATATGTAGAGACTATGCCTTTAAGACAGTTTGGGTCCAGATATGTAGAGACTATGCCTTTAAGACAGTTTGGGTCCAGATATGTAGAGACTATGCCTTTAAGACAGTTTGGGTCCAGATATGTAGAGACTAGGCATTTAAGACAGTTTGGGTCCAGATATGTAGAGACTATGCCTTTAAGACAGGTTGGGTCCAGATATGTAGAGACTATGCCTTTAAGACAGTTTGGGTCCAGATATGTAGAGACTATGCCTTTAAGACAGTTTGGGTCCAGATATGTAGAGATTATGCCTTTAAGACAGTTTTGGTCCAGATATGTAGAGACTATGCCCTTAAGACAGTTTGGGTCCAGATATGATCGTTATATAATTTCGGTGTTTTACCCTTTCCCTGTTTCATGTTTATTTCAAAAGTCAATACCTACGGAATATTCATGGACAAAATAGTTATAATGAAATATGGAATGTGGGGCATTTTAGAAACTAAAGAAACAGATCTAATAAAATTTATTAGCAAACAGAGCAGACCCTGATCAGACCCGTTTGTTATGGGTCTATTCTGTTTGCAAAGGCGTGAAAAGGAGGGATACGTGTGAGGTTGGGTACCCACAAACCAGATTTAACCCCCCCCCCACCCACCCACCCCAGTAGCCATTTTGGCTACTGACCATTCCAAGGCGGTACTCATGCTTTCACCATATGGTCAACTTTGTTATTTAATATGCTTAATGTTTTATGTCTTGATATGCGTCCCTTTAGGTTTTGTCTTGTGGCTGTGCCGTTTCTTGTTTAATGGTGTTTGGTGCAGTATCCTTTCGTATGTGGCTCTCTCCCTGTTCGACTGGTTTTCGACATTTATATAAGAAAAGTATTGATGAGAAACATCAAAGGTCGCCCATTACTGAATAGTGAATAATAATAATCGAGAATGAAAACATTGAAATGTAATATGAACAAGATAGTTGTGTTACCTTTAGAATTATTGTCTAAGTAGTGTGTCTGGTAACTTCAGCTGTTGACAAGTAAATTAATAATGTGCATCTAATACTTATCTGACTCTGATCACTTAAATGGTTTAAAAGAATCCATTCAGATTAACCAAAGACCTATGATAACACATAGATAAGAAACTTAGACCAATGTACCAAATCACGCAAAGTCATTTTGCAAATATCTCTGGTTGTAAAAAAGGTTCATGAAATATAAGCATATCATTGCGTAGAGCAATTAATTAGCAACAATATGCTACCTTGATTGTTAAAATCTGTCCATAAACAAAAAAGTATTGTGCAAAGACCCAACCCACCTGTCTGAATTGCAATGTACTTATTTTTATGAAAATTACCTTAGTTTGCAATTTAAAATCAATATTTCTAAAGTTTTGCATACTTTCTTCAAAATAATATGGTATATTTTGATTGGGAAATGGTTATGAATACTATTAATAAAAAACATTATCACAGATAAAACTTTTTTTCAGTAGTTTTATATACATTGTATATATATTTATATGTTTGCCAGGTGCCGAAATAAGGAACAATTCTTACCATGAACCAAATCAAACAAAGTCACTTTTGCAAATATCACGGATGGTAAGAAAAGCTCAGGAAATATAAGCATATCATTGTGTAGTGAAATTATTCAGCTACAATATGGTACCATGGTTGTTAAAATATGTTTACAAACAAAACAGTTTTATGCAAAGACCTAAACTACCTATCAGGATAAATGTATACTGGTGTTATACAGTAGTTTCTTATCTACAGTGCTCCCTCCCTACAACGGCCCTCTCAATAACGATTCCCTCCTTACAACAACACATGTCACTGTTTCCGAAACAACAAGGCTCCATAAACAACTTTTTCCATCGTATTTTCTGTATGCCTCCATCAAACCCTATGTTGTGACCACTCTTAAGAATCGTCACTTTGTGACGATTCTAAAGAGTGGTCACAACATAGGGTTTGATTGAGGCATAACGGTTTTAGTTCTCGAAATACACCTTATCTGGGGATCTGCAAACAAGCTAATTATGTTTGATTTTCCCTCCCTATAACAACTCCCTATGAACAACACATACAATGTTCGTATCCCAAAGGGTGTCGTTGTAGAGAGGGAGCACTGTATGTGTTATCATAGGTATTTGGATTAACCATTGATGGAGGTTTGGACGAATTTGGTTTTAGTTCCAATTTGATGGAAAGTCTATTGATTTGGAATTTAATTATCAGTAAACAACAGCAGCATGAAAATGATATTAAATAGCACTAAGAATGAATGAAATTAAAATTGAAATTAAAGTGTCTATTTGAATCGGAATAGTGGCTATATTATCAAAACGATATTCCCGTCATTTTTATAATCATCTGTTTCGAAATGACATATCTGTACGCTGTAAATGTAAACTGTACGCAGTATCAGTATTTCATGTTAATAAGTAGGTTATATTAATTTTCCTGGTAGAAAGGACACTACCTGTTTAGTGGCTCGGGGCTCGGGGTTGTTGGCTCTCTGTGATATAAGTCTACTTACTGAAGGTGATTGCTACGGCTCTATCACCTGGAACTCTGGATCGTTGAAGTAGGTTGAGGTTGATAACTTTATATTGTTTTAGAAATAGATTCGGTTAATGATGTTACTAATGATTATGCACACAAGTTGAATAATGCTTTGATCTATGCTAGATAAATACCGTTCTTTAAGTATTTACACTCTGCACAAACCAAAACTAAATTATATATGCTTTAAAGTGTGTTCAATATCAATCTTCATATCAATATAAATATACGCGCTTCAAAATATAAATTAATTATTACGCGCAATAATTTATTCATAGTACTCCGAACGGGCTTCATACATTTTCCGGCGGTCATCCAAAGACATCTTTGCAGTGCTGTTGTGGTTGTTTTGCATTTCATATACATTTTAACAGTGATTTCCTATAAAAGTTACTTGAAAATGTTCAATAATTGTTTCTTCTACTCCACATTAACTTATTCTTTTCAAACATTATGATCGCCTAAAAAACAAAATATGCAGCCAGACCAAGGCTCCAACTCATTTGCAGTATATTTAACCAGCATCTCATCCGAATTCACTAACAAAAAGACACAGCCATAAAGTTTATTGCATGAAATAGTAGATCTACCTTTTGTTTAAGTCATTTCCATTGCACGCCTGTCTGCTAGTATAATAACAAGCAACCTTCATAGATCTAGTTCCCTGTACTATAAAATCTCCAAACATTGAATTTAATATGGCAGAGATTTAATACCATTATTATTTTGTACATTATGTCAATATTTGAATGCCGCTGAATATCTTTTTTTAAAGATATTTTTTGTTTATAATGGCATTTGTCGTAGTAGTATAGATATGTCATTTTCCAGAATAACGTCTTTATTTCTCCACCAAACCGTATGTTGTGACCACTCTTTAGAATCATCGAGATAATTATAAAGAGTGGTCACAACATAGGGTTGGGTGGAGAAATGGAGAGGTTAGTATTTGAGTCTTTAAAAGTGGTCACAACATAGGGTTTCGTGGAGACGATTTGCGTACATGTATTTGCGTACACACGTTTATCTGTTGATCTTTTTAACTATTTACTCGATGATTAGTCATGTAAAAAAATGACTGAAGATTAATATGCTGATTTTTATAATGGCATTTACCGTAGTAGTATAGATCTATGTTATTTCATATGAAAACGGACGATTCCCTGATCACACGACTCCAACAGAAGCCATCTGACTTGGGTCTACTGTTTGCAAAGATGCTGAAAACATCTCTATGGAGTAAAACGTATAACAAATTATTATACGGAAGGTAAAGAAATTTATAAGAACTGAGGCAGACAAAAAGATTAACAGATAATACCTATTTAGAAGGATCAGTGAACAGGACGTAAATAACTTGAAACTCTGGACACTAAATATGAAAGAAAACAAGAGGGCCATGATGGCCCTGATATCGCTCACCAGACGATCAGAGGAGAAGATTTTCAAAGTGTTCACTACATGTTTGAGTTTCTATAGAAAACTGGCCACCCCTGGGGCGGGGTCAGTTTTGACCACAGGGACATAATTTATATAACTGTTGTAGAGGACCTACAGATGATGCTATGTGCCAAAGATGAAAGCTGAGAACCCTATAGATTCAGAGGAGATTTTTAAAGGGTTCAAATTGTTGACGACTGACGGCGCACGCCGACGGACGACGGACATCAGGCGATCACAAAAGCTCGCCCCGAGCACTTTGTGCTCTGGTGAGCTAAAAAGGGATTGAAAACTAAAACAAACCATAAGCTTTGAAGGTAAAAGTTTTAATTTTTTAAACAAACATCTATATTACACAATGAATTAACTTGTATCATTGACAGTGGCGAATCTATGATTGCCTAGGCAAACAATTTGGATCAAAATCCAAACTGTTTGTTACTGTGATTATGAATAAAATAAAGAAATTTAAACAATGGAAATTGAAGTGGGCGACACAGTTTGCAGGTAACAAAAAATAATGTTAAATGTCCGCATTGCACAAAGCACTCAGGGTCTTATAAACAAAGACACACAAACATGAGACATATGTGACATTATATACATAAAATACAAAATAAAATGAACGGCTCTATGGCGACCACTTAATGACAAGAGGGCCAGAATGGCCCTGACATCGCTCACCAGACAATAAGAGAAGATTTTCAAAGTTTTCACTATATGTTTCTATTGAAAACTTAACACCCTAGGGGCGGTGCCAATTTTCACCCCAGGGACACAATTTATATAATTTTTGTAGAGGACCTGAACATGATGCTAAGAGAATGTAGTGAAAGAATGGATAGAGCATTAGACCACTGGAACTTGTATTAATTATTTGGATGCTAGAGGCGGATTCTCCCACCACTAATGACCTATGCAAACAGTTTGGATCCAGATCAGGCCCCACATAATGTGGGGCCTGATCTGATATCCAAATTGTTTGTAAATGAGACTGAACTTCTGAAAAACATAGAAAGAAAGTGTGTAGTGGGATTCTCCCACCACTAATGACCTATGCAAACAGTTTGGATCCAGACCAGGGCCAACATAGTGTGGTGCCTGATCTGATATCCAAGCTGTTTGTAAATGAGACTGAACTTCTGAAAAACTTAGAAAGAAAGTGTGTAGTGGGATTCTCCCACCACTAATGACCTATGCAAACAGTTTGGATCCAGATCAGGGCCAACATAATGTGGTGCCTGATCTGATATCCGAACTGTTTGTCAATGAGACTGGACTTCTGAAAAACTTAGAAAGTGTGTAGTTAGGATAACTTGTGAATATGCTGCAGACAACAATTTAGCAGATGACAAAATTACCCAGCATGCAAAGAGTTAAGCTGAAATTCACAACAGATATGCTCTATATTGATAGCTGGTAGCTTAATGCAGGGCATAGGTATGAAAAAAAGCTTTAAAAGTGTTCTGCATTTTGAGAATTATCCACAGTTTTCTCAATCTTAAATGAGTGTGTGTTATTTGTCTAAACACAATTTCTACTCTACTGATCAGGCTAAGGGTGATTATATAAGAACTCCCACTGACTGGTCTCAGCTTAGAGTGATATTAAGGAGAAACCTTTAGAATGTAGTTTCTGATGTAAAGAAGTCTATACACACAGGGCAGGGCCAATTTTAACCCCAGAACTATGATACTTATAAAACTCATAAAGTTATGCTAAGTAAATCTATACACCAAATATCTAAGCCCTGGGACATGTAGTTTCTGACAAGAATATTTTTAAAGTTTTTCCTATGCACAACTAGTGATCCCATAGGCTGTTTAAACAGTCAGCTCCAAAAAACTGGCAATCCCTGGGGTGGGACCAATTTTGACCCTAGGGGCATAATTTATATAACTTTTGTAGAAGTCCTGAAGTTGAAGCTATGAGCCAAATATGAAAGCTGAGGACCTTCTAGTTTTAGAGGAGATGATGTTCAAAGTTTTCACTATATGTTTCTATTGAAAACTGAAAACCCCTGGGACAGGGCCAATTTTGACCCCAGGGGTATAATTTATATAACTTTTGTAGAGGACCTACAGATGATGATATGTGCCAAATTGAAAGCTGAGAACCCTGTAGATTCAGAGAAGATTTTTAAAGGGTTCAAATAGTTGACGACTGACGGCGCACGCCGACGGACGACGGACATCATGCGATCACAAAAGCTCGCCCCGAGCACTTTGTGCTCTGGTGAGCTAAAAAGGGATTGAAAACTAAAACAAACCATATGCTTTGAAGGTAAGTTTATTTTATTAAATAAACAAACATCTATATTACACAATGAATGAACTCGTATCACCGACAGTGGTGAATCTATGATTGCCTAGGCAAACAATTTGGATCAAAATCCAAACTGTTTGTTACTGCGATTATGAATAAAATAACAAAAATTAAACATGGAAATTGAAGTGGGCGACACAGTTTGCAGGTAACAAAAAATGATGTTAAATGTCAAGATTGCACAAAGCACTTAGATTCTTATAAACAAAGTCACACAAATATGCCACATGATTATATACATAAAATACAAAATAAAATGAACGGCTCTATGGCGACGACTTAATGAAAACACTATGTCATTAAAAGCCAGTATCGGCCCAACCCATCCCCTACTGAATATTCATGTAACGTAATGAATATGTTACCTGATAATGACGTAATGAATATGTTACCTGTTTTTATAATGGTATATGCACCCATGCCTTCGTCATATCTACAATACCACCATTAGCAAACAGAGCAGACCCTGATCAGACGGCTCCTTCAGGAGCCGTCTGATCTGGGTCTACTCTGTTTGCAAAGGCGTGAAAAGGGTTTATATGAAGAGAAGGGTTAATGCAGATAACTCATTCATCAGTATTCGATAAAGCCTGCTCAGAATTAACCTTTTCCTTCTTACAAGCGCCTTTCCAAACAAAGAAGACCAAGATCAGACGAATCCTAAAGGAGCCGTCTGATAAGGGTCTGCTCTGTTTCCTTATGAAATTTAAAGTAGACCTGATACTAGTTTCTACCAATACCAAATATGTCACAACAGCTCACCTTGAGCCTTTAGCTCAGGTGATCTAAAATACAATACAATGAGATCATATTTTCAGCATTTCATTAATACACGTATTGTTTAATAGTTATGTACACAATATTTACATTCATGCTGCAGTCATGCATGAACAACTTAATACGCGTACATTGTACATACCTCTTGTTTATCCATCAGTTATGTTCAAAACTTTAATTCCAACAAGATCCACAATCTGTCTGGATAAATAAGCATTAAGCCCATAGTTTGATTATTTCCGTTACAACAGAGTTTAGGTCTAAGGTCATTCTCAAAAATCCGATTGGTCATACTTCGAGTTTCACTACAATCTGACCAATCAGGTAATTGAAAATGAACTCTGACTCGAGCAAAATGTTTTTAATTCAGGTCCAGTAAATTGTCTCTACAAAATAGTCTAGTCCGTGATCATACCTCGGATTAGTCGCACTGTAGCCAATACTGGTATACAGTAAAACCCCGCTAATGCGACCACCTAAAAGAGGTATAATTCCGGGTGCTAAATGCAGGTGGCAGCTTAATGCAGGACAAAAGTAATGCAGAAAGCTCCTAGAGGAGCTTTCTGCATTATTTTTGTCCTGCATTAAGCAACCACCTGCTTATTGAGACACCAATGTTTATTCATTAGGTGGTCGTGTTAGAGGGGTTCTAAATACTAAATACAGTTGAACTTCGATACCTCGAACACGGATAACTCGACCTTCGGGATAACTCGAACTAAAAGACCGGTCCTTCCAAAATTTACAATTATTTTTTTCTAAAATGTATCAATGCATGTCTGAAGTAATGCTGAAATCTCCTACAAGAGCTTTCAGCATTACTTTAGACCTGCATTAAAGCTGTGAACTTGAGAAATCGTTTACATCAGAAATCGGATGACTCGAACCTGTTATCTCGAATTAATTTGTATGATCTCTTGCAGTACGAGATATCGAGGTTCAACTGTAATATGATACTTTTAACCCTTTCCTCCATATGCTATCTTTAGATTCAACCTCTTTAAATAAATCTACCGAAATGAGCATTAACTTGGGAGCAAATGCTCTATCCGTCACAATGGTTTCAAAAAGTGACCTTTACAGAGGCGTAGAAAGGCGTATTTATGGAGGAAAGGGTTAATTAAATCACAAAGCGACTCACAGGGTGTCTCCAGTCCGCTGATCAATGGGTTTCCATTCTATATGCCTACCAAATAATTTGCTTGAAGACTGGTGTCCAGGCAAAACGTACGCAATCTGGTCGTTTTTACTATTAAATACATTTACTATCACAAAAACAATGAAACACGATTTAACAAGA
The DNA here is from genome assembly GCA_963576725.1 of Azorinus chamasolen. NCBI lineage: Eukaryota > Metazoa > Mollusca > Bivalvia > Cardiida > Solecurtidae > Azorinus > Azorinus chamasolen. The sequence continues at coordinate 93,825,308 of OY755239.1, forward strand.
GAGTAATGATGACCCCATATCGCTAACCTGCAAAGTAGCACTTGATAGTGTGATCTGATCACAATAATTGCCGGAAACTGAATACAGTAAAACCTCTCTATAACGACCACTAAATTACATCAAATATTTTGTGTTAAAAGGCAGATGGCTGATTAAAGCAAGGTTAAGTAAAACAGAACGCTCCTATAGGAGCGTTCTGTTTTACTTTCACCTTGCTTTAAGCAGTCTCCTGCACTAAATACCAAATAATTAACACAATTTAGTGGCCGTTATAGAGAGATTATACTGTATATGCGTTCCATAGTAGTTTTAAAGTTTTTAAATGAAGATTGTTCAGTTTGATTAAACTGCATAATAGCCATACTTACTTCTCAGTATCACCAGAGGACTATTCCTATCAAATACCATTCAAAATTGGGCAATCAGTTTTGGAGAATGTGTTTGAAGTTTTCCTATAGTCCGTCCCTGGCAGTCAAATATTTTAGCCAACAGCATCGTTTAAGCAAGTTTGATATATAGGCACCAGGGGACTATTCCTACCAAACGCCATTTACTTCGGTAGGTTAATTTTGGAAAATAAGATTTCTAAAAATTCCATTTAGACTTACATGTACAAGAAAATCAAGCATCACCCCTGGTGGCCATGTTTTGTAGATCAACTTAGTCTTGGCAATTTTGGTAGAGGGTCATAATAACACTATTGATATTAAATACCATTGGAACTGAAGAATGTTGTCATATAAGCGAACTTAGCCCTGTCCGTGGCGGTCATGTTTTTGTTTTATGGATCACTAGTTTTGGAGGAAAAGATTTTCAAAGTTTTTCCTAGTCAGGGTCAATGCTTATAAAACTTTTAGTTGAGTCTGAGAACGTTCTCAAGCATTTGATTGGTCAGATTTGACCAATCAAAAGCTTGAGAACGAAACTCAGACCCATATAAGGAAATTTAGCCCCGTTCCTGGTGGTCATGTTTTTTCAGATTCAGTATTATTTTAGCAATTTCGGTAGAGGGCCACAGAAAAGACTATTCCTCTCAAATATAATTCAAATCTGACCACTGGTTTTGGAGAAAAAGATGTTAAAAGTGCCATGACAACCAGAATTCTACATGGATCCAGATTCTTTTAGCAATTTTGATAGAGCATGATCATGATCATTTATGTAAAGTTTGGTTTCATTCTGCCAGGCGGTTTCATCAATTGTTGACAGACGGATGGATGCCAGGCGATCACAAAAGCTCAGATGAGCATACTCAGGGGAGCTTAAATCCATAACACATATTCCTTACACAAATATAATTCTCGTACACTCTACGAGTCTGGTTGCGACTTAATTAAATATCACAGGTTCAACATAAAAAATAAAATATATATGTAACTGAAAAGTCCAAGAAAATATAATGTCACATGTTACTTACAATCTAATTACGGTAGAATACGTCTCAGCGACCTTATATTGATTGGAGACAGGAATCTTCATAAGCCACCATCTGCCTCAACACATTGCCCCCTAGTGACGCATGTTTGCGCCTCTATAAAATTCACATTGTGAAACCATTGTGATAAATAAAGCATTTGCTCCTATAGGAGCAAATGCTCTATTAATCACAATGGTTTCAAATTACAAAATTCTGAACATTTCCTTTTCTCTAGTTAATGCTCCTTTTCGATAGATTAATTAGAAAAGGATGGATATAAAAATAGCCTAGGAGAAAAGGAGTTAACTACGCACGGTTAGGCCAATTTTCTAAGGTCGCATGTTTCACTGTATTTTTGCCTCGTGTAACAATTCGAGTGTTTGCCATACACGCAGTTCCTTATTGCCCATATACTCATTTATCGTATATGCAGTCCAGATTGGCTTTATTTTTTATCCTTAAGTTTTCTAATAGCAATACGGTGACCCCGTCACTATTAAGACTGATTTATGAAGGAAAATCACAAAACCCACTGAGACAGCGTTCTTTCTTGCACCAATGGAATAGCCCAAGCATCATCGAACATAAGAGTTCGGACTCCGAGCTGCAGAATAAGTGATCGCGTGATTCCTGTTAAATTATACAAATATTCAACTGAATCTTTTCATCGAAATTATCTTTAAACAAAAAACTTCTTTGATTTGACATAGTTCCGTTTGATAAAACACATATTCCATTACTCCATTTTCAGGATTTATTAATTGGGAGCAGAGCTTACTAGCTTGTGTTATAAATAGCTCTTAGGCTAGTTCTAAAAGCGGATAGTTCCGTACGTGGTCCATTATCACGAAAACAAAATCATGAAAGCTCGCTAACTTTCGGTAACTGACGTTTGTGCGGTTCAGACAATATTCGTGTCCTTTTCGGCGGAATCCAACACTTGATAAGCAGCTACAACTACGGGTCTATTGACAGTGTCTCCGTTTTGAATATGCACAGTCAATATACTCAATGTTTATGATTAAAGAGCATCGGCTAATATTTCTTTTTTATGTCTTTTTTTGCTTTTATATTTTTTATATTTCTCCCAAGCTGAACTTGGCCATGGTTTGTGTCGCCCCTGAATCAAACCCGACTACGTCGAGCATTCCAAAGTCATCGGGGTCAGCAATGGTAAACCCATTGGAAGCCATACCGGCAACAATAAGTTTGGCCTCTGGGTTGCTCATATGAACTCGGTAATCTTGCAGTGCTCTGGAAGGGTGCACCTTCCCATACCATGTTTCGCTGTCCGTATACACAATGAACACGTCGTAAACCTTTTTATTTTCTTGAGCCCAAATCATCGGCAGAGCGCAGTCCGTACCTCCGAACGGAAGGTTCGACGACTTCTTCACCACATCCAACAGGCTGTCCGTTTTCTCTATCTTCATTGGCATGAGCTTGTGTGAGAAGGCAACCACATCACAATTAGCCTCCGTCCTTACCGTGACCATCATCATGGCAGCGGCTGCATCCCGACATGACACCGACTGGCTCCCGACACACGGCACACTCATAGAACCACTCACATCAATGGCTAGAAGGTATTTCTTCCCCGTTGCTTCAACTGCCTCAAAAGACAGATAATATGCCTGATCAAGAGCGGCAATAATCTTCTTGTTTGGGGTCCATCTCAAATGTCCCTTTTCGCTTCGTCCTTTCTCGTATGTCTTCATGGCAACCAACACATTGAACGGGTGAACTCGCTCCTTTTTCAGCATATCAACATTTGTGAGTTTGCTACAAAGTTCTGTCTCAACCCACGAGCCCTCGCCGCAGATGTCCATTAATGTGATTTTGTTCAAGTTTCTGATGATTGCAGTAATGTGCAAGGTCTTGATTAATGCTTCCCAGACTTTCTTTGAGTTGAGCAGCTGTGTGGTAATGTGTTCTCTCTCAAGTTCGTATTTCGATATGAGCTTTACCATCCTGTCTTCATCAGTACATCGCCTGGCCTCCTCAGTCGCTTTAAGGTACTGTATCAGTTCTCTGATATCTTCATCCTCTGCCATTTCTGTCTTCCAAAGAGCCTCAGCTTCAGGATAGCCTTTGATTACAAATCTTGCGACTACGTTGAGTCCAGGCGTTTTGGGTTTGGTATGGGCGAGTCTGAAAACATCCCTATGAGACCAGTCACCCCGGCTTCTATACTTTGTTACCAGTCTGCCTAGAGCTCTCGGGTTCTCGGACTTCTTTTCATACCATTTATTTATTCCCCTTCTGTGCGCTCGGCCCCAGCCAGTTCCCGAACTCGCCTGTTCGCAATACTTGATGAATAGAAATAAATGGGTTGGTATTCGGCACATTTCGTTCAGAGCTTCATATGCTGCTTTCTTGGTTTCCGGGTCGTTACTACGTGCACATAGTGCCAGGGCAAACATGGTTGGTGGCTGTTTCGCTGCCCGGCCTGACAGACTGACATTCTTGATAAATTCAACCACTTCTTTGCCTCTGTTGTTTCCAATGAGTCTGAAAATAAACCAGTAAATTATGTAATAACAACAAATCTGTTGACATTAAAGAATTTATAAAATATATGAGGGTATTTTATATCATTTATCAGTAAATTGTGAATGAAACAGTGCTGCAAACCAATCAGATCTGGGCAGAAATTCACAATACTATTATCGCTCTTAATTGCATGTTTGATTCCAGGCTTCATATCAAGCATGTATGATAGAAGCTGAAAATCGGAATACATCTGAAATAGTTTAGTACTGAGTTGATACTATTATCTTGACATTCATAATGAGCGTTTAAACAGAAATCTAGATAAGATGCGTAAATTTAAACATTTTCAAGAATATCGCCTTTATTTCTCCACCAAACCCTATACTGTGACCACTCTTTAGAATCATCTCAAACAGACGATTCTAAAGAGTGGTCACAGTATAGGGTTGGGAGGAGAAATAACGATTTTAGTATTGGGGTACGCACCTTAACCTGTAGCTCTGGTTAAAATATCAGTTATTACATCAGAGTTCAAATTAAGAGGAATATCAAAAATTCTTAGTAATATTGTTCCAATGTGTCTCATCTTGCGCCTTTCCGAGCCCATTCTAATGAGTACCAACAAGATAAGCTTTGTCTGAGCGATACGGACTAATCCAACCTCTTTGAATAAATCTACCGAAAAGGAGCATTAACTAGAGAAAAGGAAAACATTAGAAATTTGTAGCTTGAAACCATTGTGATAAATAGAGTATTTGCTCCTATAGGAGCAAATGCACTATTTATCACAATGGTTTCACAAAGTGGCTTTTACAGAGTCGTCAAAAGTCGTCAATATGAGGGAATGGGTTAGATAGTACAGCACTACTTTATTCTACGCCCATGTGTTGTTCAGACAATATTGCAAACTGTAGTTCTCCCTTTTGTCTAGCCACGGATCCCATCATGAGAAATGTGGGTTTTCGACCACACGACCTTACTTCAATACATCATACTTACGAATACATGTAGTACAAATCTAGGACTTGGTGCAATACTATTCTAACTCCTTCACAAAGTGAAGGAGTTAGAATAGTTTTGCACTAAGCCCTCGAAATGTATTTGTTTTTGTCAGAAAGAATCAAATTATCCTTTCACGGACTGGAACATTATTTTAGATTTGTTCAAGTAATGTAAAATTATGGCCGACCAAGTCAAAGTGTAACTAAGGACGAGATGGCATTATCCCATTCCCTCATATTGATCATGACTATTGACGACTCTGTAAAAGTCACTTTGTGAAACCATTGTGATAAATAGAGCATTTGCTCCTATAGGAGCAAATGCTCTATTTATCACAATGGTTTCAAACTACAAAATTCTAAAAAAATTCCTCTTCTCTAGTTAGTGCTCCTTTTCGGTAGATGTATTTAAAGAGGTTGTATCTAAAAATTGCCTTTGAGCCTAGGTAATTGGTTATGAGGATTGAAAGGTATAGCTGGCAGAGCGGCGATGCAACTCTTACAGTGTGTTTCTGTGTAACTGTTTCAAATTCGTGTAAAATCGTGTTGAAAATTTCTAATAAAGACATTTGTCATTGAGCAAAGTATTAAAAATAAAGGATGCAACTATCTACCTGTCGATACACTGGGCGTTCTCCCTCTTGGGCTCAAATTCTGTAGCCCTGTAGGCGAAGGAATTATCGGAGCCCAGAAAGATGAACCTCTGAAGCTTCATCATGTCATCCACTTCCCACACATACGCCCCAGACCGGTTCTTGGTCTGCTTCACAGACAATGGTCTGAACTGCGACACCTGAAGCAAAAGTAACATATGCAATAGAAATATACCTCATATCCTTTATGAACCACTGTAACACTCACTCTTAACCATTATCTTGCTGAATCTTAAAACACATTTCTCCTTCTTTACCCATGCCCTGTTGTATAATAACATATATCTTTACTGTGTACAAGTATTTCGCTGTGCAATCACTGCTGTGAATTGCACTGGTTGCACAATCAACTTGTAAATAGTACAGACCCTGATGAGACAGCTCCTGCAGGAGCTGTCTCATCTGGGTCTTCACTATTTACAGGTAGGTATATTGACGTGGATAGCAAGCGAAGGGTTAACTGCTTCCGTGCACACAGGACAAGTGTAATCGTGATTAAATTTCTCAAAACATCACCACACATTATGTGTTCGATTGGGCTGTTTTATCGCCACACCTGCACATATGTATTGATAGATTGTGGGCATTCTTTATAATTTAAATGGTTTATTATTTACATTATTGTTTAAAAACGTATTAGTAGTCTTTCTTTAATCGTTTCGTTTATATACAGCATGTAAACTGACAGCAAACTATCGTGAACCTTAACAAGAGGGCCAGAATGGCCCTGATATCGTTCACCAGACAAACAGAGAAGAAGATTTTCAAAGTTTTCAATATATGTTTCTATAGAAAACTGACCCTGGGGCGGGGCCAATTTTGACCCAAGGGACATAATTTATATAACTGATGCTAGAGGACCTGAACATGATGCTTTGTGCCAAATATGAAAGCTGAGAACCTTCCAGTTTCAGAGGAGAAGATTTTCAAAGTTTTTAATATAATTATGTTTCTATTGAAAACTTACCACCCCTGGGGCGGGGCCAATTTTGACCTAAGGGGCATAACCTATATAACTTTTGTAGAGGACCTGAACATGATGCTATGTGCTAAATATGAAAGTTGAGAAACTTCTAGTTTCGGAGGAGAAGATTTTCAAAGTTTTCACTATATGTTTCACTATATGTTTCTATTGAAAACTGGCCACCCCTGGGGCGGGGCCAATTTTGACCCAAGGGGCATAATTTGTGTAACTTTTGTAGAGGACCTGAACATGATGATATGTGCCAAATATGAAAGCTGAGAACCTTCCAGTTTCAGAGAAGAAGATTTTCAAAGTGTTCACTGTATGTTTCTATTACAAACTGGCCACCCCTGGGGCAGGGCCAATTTTGACCACGGGGGCATAATTTATATAACTTTTGTAGAGGACCTGAACACGATGCTATGTGCCAAATATGTCAGCTGAGAACCTTTCAGTTTCAGAGGAGAAGATTTTCAAAGCTTCACTATATATTTCTATAGAAAACAAGGCACCCCTGGGGTGGGGCCAATTTTGACCCCAGGGGCATAATTGAAAAACCTTTTGTAGAGGACCTACAGATGATGCTACATGCCAAAGATGAAAGCTGAGAACCCTGTAGATTCAGAGGAGAAGATTTTTAAAGGTTCAAATTGTTGGCGCGGGATGACGACGGACGACGGACATCAAGCGATCACAAAAGCTCACCCTGAGCAATTTGTGCTCTGGTGAGCTAAAAACTGACTAGTGTTACAGTCAACTATCTTGAACCTATATGCTAACACTGACAAGTGTAACAGTCAACAATTGTGGTCCTAAAACTGACTAGTGTCACAGTCAATTATTGTGAACAACACTGAAACTTAAAGAATCTCATGCCATTCAAAACTTCTATGATAAAGAGAGTTATATCGGTGATAAAGTATAACAAGAGGACCATGGTGGTTTTGTATCGTTGACCTAGTTATAAGCCAAGTGATCTGAAAGTACATATATCGCCTTATTCTAATGAAAATACAGGTTGCTAGCTTTGCAGAAATAGATTTTCAATTCGATCAGCTCATGTGACTTACTAAGGCAGCAGCTTTAAATCCATTATACAATGCTGATAGAGGTCAGGATAACCAAACCTAAGGAACATTCTTGTAAAGTTTGGTCAAATCAGTTCAGCAGTTTAGGAGAAGATTGAGATGTCATTAATGAAAGAGTATAGTGTTAGCTATTGTGACCTACGTGTAAAGGGGGTGGGGTGAGGCGAAAACATTTATATATCTTTGGTAGGAGTTTAGCCAAATCCCTTTCAATGGTTTTGCAGAAGTTGTTGTTTAAAGAAAATGTTCATTAAAAGTTATTTTAGCCCCTGTGGCCTACTAATGCAAAGGACCAGAACCCGTTCATAAAACATTCGTCAAGGCATTCGTCATCATTCTTGTGCAGTCTAGTCAGATTCATTCAGCGGTTTAGGAGATGTTAGAAGGAATTGTTGACAAAGCACGACGGATGATTGACACATAGTGTTGCCAACAGCTCGCCTTTGCACTTCACCACCGGCGTCTCATCAGGATACAAACTGTTTGTTACTATGATGGTGAATTTCCTTAACCCTTTCCTCCATATGTTATTTTTTTAGATCCAGCCTTTTTGAATAAATCTACTAAAAAGGAGCATTAACTAGAGACAAGAGGGCCAGAATGGCCCTGAAGCGCTCACCAGACAATCAGAGGAGAAGATTTTCAAAGTTTTCACTTTATGTTTCTATTGAAAGCTGGCTACTCCTGGGGCAGGGCCAATTTTGACCACAGGGGCATAATTTATATAACATTTGTAGAGGACCTGAACATGAAGCTATGTGCCAAATATGAAAGTTATGAACCTTCCAGTTTCAGAGAAGATTTTCAATGTTTTTACTATATATTTTTATTGAAAACTGACCACCCCTCGGGTGGGGCCAATTTTAATCCCAGGGGCATAATTTAAACAAGGCCATACAAAGTTCTGACTAAAGGCGATCAACTGTTCTTCTGAACAGGTATGTGTACCCTAGCATTCCAAACTGATTTTTTTGCATCTGAATATTATTATAAATTATTACATAATAATTGCATAATCATAAGTATAACTTAACAGTTTCAAGTAATACAATTTCATGTTAAAAAATATTTCATAATTTATTTGGAATCTTTAATTTGGCATTCTGGAGTCTTTACATGATTTACCCTTCTTCTGAACTGCAGGGCAGGTTATAATAATATCATAATGCCAATCACTATTATTAATTAACCCTTCCCTCATACAAACGTGTTTTCACATTTTTGAAAACAGAGTAGACCCAGATCGGATGCCTCCTATAGGAGCCATCTGATCAGGGCCTGCTCTGTTTGTAAATGAAATTTTATACAGCTGTTCCTTAAGTTTCTAAAATGGCTACAATGTTCCACCTACTATATTTCATTATAACTATTTTGTAGATGAATATTCAGTAGGTTGGGAAATTTGGGGAAAAAAATGACTACAATGTTCCACCTTCCATACTTCATTTTAACTATTTTGTTCATGAATATGCAGTAGGCATTCAAATTAATAATAAACATAGAACAGGCAAAGGGTTAAGGCACAGAGCTCCAGCACCAGATACAGGTGACCTAAAAATAGCCACTGGTCATCTATCCCACTGCTTGACTGGATGACCTATTTATGAGCAAAGAGAAGATGCTTAAAATCGCAGTCAGCTATAAGTTTGCTAGAAAACTGTCCACCATATGGTGTGGCCAATTTTGACCACAGGAGCATAATTTATATAACTTTTGTAGAAAACCTGAACATGATGCTATGTGCCAAATATGAAGGCTGAGAACCTTTCAGTTTCAGAGGAGATGATATTCAAAGTTTTCACTATATGTTTCTATAGAAAACAATGCACCCCTGGGGTGGGGCCAATTTTGACCCTAGGGACATAATTTATATAACTTTTGTAGAGGACCTACAGATGATGCTATGTGCCAAAGATGAAAGCTGAGACCCCTGTAGATTCAGAGGAGAAGATTTTTAAAGCTTGAAATTGTTGACGCCCGACGACGGACGACGCACGACGCACGACGGACGACGCACGACGACGGACGACGGACATCAGGCGATCACAAAAGCTCACCCTGAGCACAAAAGTGCTCTGGTGAGCTAAAAATGAAAAGTTTAGAATTTTGTAGTTTAAAACCATTGAATTTGTGATAAATAGAGCATTTACTCCTATAGGAGCAAATGCCCTATGTATCACAATGGTTTCAACAGATGATTTTTACAGGGGCGTAGAAAGGTGTATTTATGGAGGAAAGGGTTAACCCTTTATTCCATAAATACGCCTTTGCAAACGGAGTAGACCCATATCAGACGGTTTCTGCCACGGCCAAATATTCATGTGTTCATGTGCCAATATAAACATTAATCTAATTAACCTTTTCGCTGCCAATGCCGGATCTGTGATTACCTATGCAAACAGTTTGGATCCAGATGAGACGCCGAGTAACTCGGCGTCGCATCAGGATCCAAACTGTTTGTTACTGTTACTATGCTTTTGAAACAAAAATGCAGAAAAGAAAAAAAAAGAAAAATTATAGCAGACGACAAAGTTAGCAGACGACAGAGTTTGGCAGCGAAAGGGTTAATAGTCATATCATTATTTTTCTTACATGAATATTCATGGAGTAAAGGGTTAGTAAAAGGGAGGACCAAATCATGAAAACTGCAGCAGATGTCAAACTAAACGTCACGCGTAAAAGATAATGTTGTGGTTTAAAATGTGGAACCTGCTCTTAGTTCGCTGAATTCCAATTTTTAAAGTTTGACAAGAAGAAATAAATAACGAAGTCGAGCACTGTAAATATATATACAGTAAAACCTGTCTGAAGTGGTCGTTAAATATAGCATAATTATATATATCGGTCTTGGAAACAGGTGGCAGTTTAATGCAGGGTGAAAGTCATGCGGAATGCTCATAGAGGAGCTTTCTGCATGACATTCACCCTGCATTAAGCAGCCTGTTGACTAAAAATATATAAATTCTTCTTGACTAGAATTCAGGTTCAGAGGGATTTTACTGTACCTATGTAATCATTTTAAATAACACTTGTTCGCAAGACAGTAAATAAAGATTTTGTACATTTAAGAAGGCCCTGACATTGTGTAATACAATGACGCCTTTGGAAAAGTGCCAAATAAATGGAAAACGATACGCTTATCTCACAAACGAGGGGTATGGTATACATGTAGTTGCTTTGACGACATGCAATCAGTTGGCCAACAACATATTGTTGACGAGATATTTATACTCTGAACACAGTAAATCTCAACTATACCGGACGTTCAACTTACAAGTGGTATTTTAATATAGGGCCTAACTCATACAGACAGCTCCGAAAGTAGATAACATGTAGACGTTTATCAAATGTACCGTACTCGTATTCAAGAAACCCGGCATTGTTAACACATTACCCCCTATTGACGCAATTTTGCGCTTCTATAACATTCACATTGTGAAACCATTATGATAAATTAGAGCATTTGCTCCTATAGGAGCAAATGCTCTATTTATCAATGGTTTCAAACTACAAAATTCTAAAAAAATCCTTTTCTCTAGTTAATGCTCCTTTTCGGTAGATTGATTCAAAAAGGTTTGGTCTAAAAATAGCCGAGGAGATAATGAGTTAACCCCTGCAACGCTGAAGATTCAAAGTGGAATAGCCCATCAGTGTTTAACTATAGAGTCCACTCAGTATGAAAGGCTTAAACTTACTAAATGATGTTGAACGAAAAACAGTGCAGAACTTGATCAGATGATACCTCTAGGTCTTTGATCTGAGTCTACACTGCTTGCATGCGTGTCCCGCATTCAAAAGACTGATCATAGATTTGCAAGAGCAGTAAACCATTGAATCTTTCACTTCCTGGTATTCAAGTTTTAGTTTATTTGTATAAATGCACAAGTCCCACGTAATGTGGGAGACATCAGCATAACATGTATACATTTTCAAATACAGTAAGAGGCACGTGCATAATAATACGAGTGCACAATACAGTACTGCCGGGAAGAAACTATACTTACAGTTATATATGACAAGATGGTAAAGGCATGCACATGGCAGCCAGTCATAATTATTTACGTTATCAACTTATCAGTGTAATTTCTGTCCAGAGAAATGCCATGCAATTTGCAATTATTGAATATGTTATTTTCTTCTTTTTTAATATCTTGCAGATCGTATAATTCTGAAATATACTCGTCAAATCGTACGTAATGTTTTAGATTTCCACATCTACCGAACCAGTCTCCGAACAACATACCATGCTTGCTGTCGAAGAAAAACCTGGGTAACTCATTTTGAATCTCAAAATACGGGTCTGCATGAGAGCTTCTTGAGCCATACGAGGTATTATACCCATAGATTTCTTTGAAAATAGTGGCAAATTCATGTAACAAGTAATTTCTGTATGGATATTACTTTACTGTTTTGCCATATAAACAACTATTTGGCACTGGTAAAAACTGTAAACTAAAACACACAAGTACACGCACCAGATCCAGATCAGACATCTACAGAACCTGTCCGATCTGGGTCTACCCTTTTTGCAAAAGCCCAAAATTGAGCATATATTATGGAGTTAACCCCTTCCCTGTTCAATATTCATGTAATAATGACGTCATGAAAATTCATTAGCTGACTGTTTATAATGTTGTATGCATACAGGATGTATTGGTAGAAATTAAGCGTCAATTTTATCATAATTTCATAAGCAAACCGAGCAGACCCTGGTCAGACGGATCCTATCCTGATCAGACGAATCCTACCCTATTGCAAAGGCGAGAACACGCATTTGTATGAGAGATATTTGATAGATACATCACCCTCGTTCCTCTTATGATCAGTATGTTGTGTCAGGCCACAACTACTGACGCTTAACAGATACACCACCCTAGTTCCTCTTATGATTAGTATCTTGTGTCGGGCCAGGATTACCGAAGTTTGATAGATACATCACCCTTAGGGCCTAGTTCCTTTTGTGGTCAGTATCTTGTGTCAGGTCAAGACTACCGAAGTTTGATATACATCAACCTTAGGGCCTACTTCCTCTTGTGATCAGTATATTGTGTCCGGCCATGACTATCGAAAATTGATAGATACATCGCCCTAAGGGCAAGGTTCCTCTTGTGATCAGTATCTTGTGTCAGGCAAGGACTACCGAAGATTGATAGATACATCACTCTTAGGGCCTAGTTCCTCTTGTGATCAGTATCTTGTGTCAGGCAAGTACTACCGAAGTTTGACAGATACATCACCCTAGTTCCTCTTGTAATCAGTATCTTGTGTCAGGCCAGGACTACCAAAGTTTGATAGATACATCACCCTTGCGGCATAGTTCTTCTTGTTTGATAGATGCATCACCCTTAGGACCTACTACCTCCTGTAATCAGTATCTTGTGTCAGGCCAGCACTACCAAAGTTTGATAGATACATCACCCTTGCGGCATAGTTCCTCTTGTTTGATAGATGCATCACCCTTAGGACCTACTACCTCCTGTAATCAGTATCTTGTGTCAGACCAGGAATACCGAAGTTTGATAGATGCATTGCCCTTGTGGTCTAGTTCCTCGTATGATGATAGATCAGTATCTTTTGTCAGGTCAGGACTAGCGAAGTTTGATAGATACATCACCCTTGCGGCATAGTTCCTCTTGTTTGATAGATGCAGCACCCTTAGGACCTACTACATCTTATGACCAGTATCTTGTATCAGACCAGGACTACCGAAGTGTGATAGATACATTACCCTTAGGGCCTAGTTCCTCTTATGATCAGTATCTTGTGTCAGAACAGGAATACCGAAGTTTGATAAATACATCACCCTTAGGACCTAGCTCCTCTAATGATCAATATCTTGTGTCAGGCCAGGACTACCGAAGTTTGATAGATGCATCACCCTTAGGACCTACAACCTCTTGTGACCAATATCTTATATCAGACCAGGACTACCGAAGTGTTATAGATACATTGCCCTTAGGGCCTAGTTCCTCTTATGATCAGTATCTTGTGTCAGGCAAGGACTACCCAAGTTTGATAGATACATTGCCCTTAGGGCTTAGTTCCTCTTATAATCAGTATCTTGTGTCAGGCCAGGACTACCGAAGTTTGATAGATACATCACCCTAGTTCCTCTTATGATAAGTATTGCAATAGGAATTAATAACTGAATAATTAGTTCACATAACAGGTAGACAGTAATGGAAGACAGGGGTCAACTTTGGCTATATTTTGTTTGAACATTTGCGAACAAAACAGATAGTTCTGCCAATTATATTCGAATGGGAAACTGACATCAATATACGAGAGGCTGATGTTCCCACTGCCGATCAGATCAACTCGATCATCCCGATCACCCATATTCCCCAACCAAGATCGACCGTAGGCATGTACACGAGTTCTTCTCGACCTCTATTCGATCATACACGACCCCCTCGCGATCACTCACGACCCCTCCACGACGTCAACTCAACAACCACTCCGATCTCTACACACTCACTGATCAGCAAAGGATATCAAACAAAGCTGAAACAGCAGGCTGCTATTTTGACCCTAGGGGCATAATTTCAGAAGACCTGAAGTTGATGCTATGTGCCAACTATGAAAGCTGAGAACCTTCCAGCTTCAGGAGAAGATTTCTCAAAGTTTTCACTATATGTTTCCATAGAAAACTGGCCACCCCTGGGACGGGGCAATATTTGATCCCAGGAGAATAATTTATATGACTTTTGTACCTTAAAAACTCTTAGACTATATCTATTCCTGATATATTTTACTTTGGTTAAATCTACTTTACCTCTGGGTTATATCTTTGAAATGTTCACGGTTAACTGAAACATACCTAACATCTGCCCCATTTATTATTTAGACCCCGGAAAACATCTGTTCCATAATTCCCAAAGATTTTTATGAATAAAATTGCTTAAGTCTCCGATACCACTGAGCTAACTTTCAAGAAGAATATGCATGCTGTTACAATACATATATTACAACAAGCATTGTTACTCTTTTAATCTGTCTCGTTTTTCGCCGATCTGCGACATTCTGCCGTTCGGATAGCCAGTTCTACTAACAATCACCCAATAAATGACGCATGTATATGATGATATCACGCTATCGCTTTATGACGTCATATTATTTTTTCTCGACTTGTTCGTGACGCAATATGCTGGCCCCGGCTTCGTTCGATCGACACGCACCGAACCATAACCGATTGGTAGGCCAGTAGGCCTACCCCTTGCATTCACCATTAGATGCCACCTCATGTACCTTTAGACTCATAATAATTCATCACGCTTGACCAGGCCCTACATATTTTGATCGGTCATTCTGGATCGGTCATTCTGGCATGGCTGTCATGCCAATGGCGATGCTTCGTTTAGAAACCGTAATCCAATATATCTCGATTATATGCATTGCATCCGAAAAAATGCCTGCGTAATCATTAAAAATAATGCCTTATGCACCCTCTATAACACAATGATTTGAGACAAACGCCACCAATTAGATACAATTGAATTCTGAAGAAAATACCCTACAACAATTCTCTTACTCTTGTTCTCTATATATGGAACGCCATTCTGCCATGCTTTTTGCTAAATGCTAATTGCGAAATGCTAAATGCAAAATACTTTTTGCCAAGTATGTAAATTGCTAGGGAAAGAACAGGAATGTTCCAAATGATGGATGTAAATGACAAATGCGAAATGATTATTGCTAAATGCATGTTTGCACTATCCAGCATTGAACAGCGCCTTTTTTAATTTAGTAGTGCCATAAGCAATAAGCTTTAATGTAAATAAACATGCATTTAGCAAATGTACAGTAACTTTTAAAATGGCGCTGTTCAATGCTAGTAGTGCAAACATGTATTTAGCAATAAGCATTTCGCACTTCGCATTTGTCATTTACATCCATCATTTGGAACATTCCCTAGCAATTTACACAATTGGCAAAAAGCATTTCGCATTTTGTATTTAACAATTAGCATGGCAGAATAGCGTTCCATAGTTCTCCTTCCGAGATGTGATGAAAAGGCTGTGACCCAGCTTAGTTGCCTGGGAAAATTATCCCCGGTGAAGCAGTAAAGTATTACCCTATGATCTAGAACTAACCTATCTGCCCTCAAACAACCAGGGCTATTATATAAGAATAACCCCTATTATTCGAGAGGAAGTCCCTACAATGAACGCATATTTTCACTAATATCATCAAACTTGGTATTGGTTATGCTCAATCATTATTATGAAGAGTGTCAATTTAAACTTATATAATGCCCCTGTGATACAAAATAAATCGATTTCATCAATACTTATAAGTTTTGTTCTACAACAAAATATTATCAGCCCTTTCCGTTAAAATGTTCCGCGTTTTGCCGATGATCACCCGAACCCTCCATTATTTACGTAACAGACTGTCTCCGCGGAGGTGGTCGGAGAGACGCGAATAGCGCGAACAGATACGAAACTAAAACCCAACCCGAATAAGACTGCAATATCGGGAATAAAATCGGGATCGTCGATATCAAACAGATGGATGTTTTGTCATTTTCAACGTTTATTCGATGGGGTTTTTTTGCTGTATACTTCCTTTCAGCATATAAACAAATAAGTTTTGTATATTTTAGGTAGTTTTGAAACGCGTCGAATGTAAGGACTTCCCCTTTAACAGATCAACAGAAATTAAGAAAACTACAGACAATGTTTCTATTTGCTTGTGATTTACCCTTTACTCCGCGAGTATTCGCGTAAGAAATAATGAAATCATGAATATTCATTTAATTGTTGCCATAGCAAATGGACACACGATTTTTTTAAGGTAGAAACTGTGGAATTACATGAACATCTTTATTATTTCATAAGCAAACAGAACAGACCCTCATCAGACGGCTCCTATAGACATCATGTGATCTGGGTCTACTATATTTGTAAATGCGTAGAAAAGTGTATTTATGGAGTAAATGGTTATGTCAAGGGCCATTCTAAGTATCAACTAAAGAATTGAAAAATTACCATTCCTTTTTTGTTTATCCTATTTTTTCTTATTTATAATACAGTTAGAGTATAATACCATGACTGAAAATATGTAACATGTTTCTTGATTTATTTTATGTTTCCTCGTCTGTTTAACCCTTTCCTCCATATGCTATTTCGAGACACAGCCTCTTTGAATCAATCTACCGAAAAGGAGCATTTACTAAAGAAAGGAAAAGTTTAGAATTGTTTAGTTTTGAAACCATTGTGATAAATGTATCACAATGGTTTCATAAAGTGACTTTTACAGAGGCGTAGAACGGCGTATTTATGGAGGAAAGTGTAAAATTCAAAATAATCTCTAAAATGTTTAATCGGGAACTTTCCATTTCGTCTAAAAATCAAATTCCGATTTCGCCTATTCAGTTATTAACTTGATATTGTCCCAATTCGTCTCAACGTCAAAATCCCACTTCGTCTAAAAACCTTCAAATAAAAGGTACTTATTATTTTTCATATTCAGTCAAAACAGCTTTGTTAAATAAAAATGGGATATTAACCATAATATTCAAATATAATTATAGAAACATAATGTTTGGTTAATTGATCCAAACCCACTCTACTTCTCGAAAAAAATAAATAATATATTTAAAATCGGAGTTATACTGTTGCTGAAGTTAAATGATAAATTCAGGTATATATTAAGTTTTAAAGATATGTAATTTAATATTATTTGTTTTCATCCATTTTGGTGAGCTATTATTGACTGTATTTTTTGTTTCATACCCCCATAAAAAAAAACAAGATGTGTTTGTGAAACACTATGCCCCCTCATATATTTGACCTTTGACCTTGAAGGATGACCCTGACCTTGACATGTCACCCCTCAAAATGTGCAGCCTCATGAGATACACAAGCATGCCAAATATCAAGTCTCTATCTCTACTGGTCCAAAAGTTATGACCAATGTTAAAGTCGGCGATTTGACCCATATATTTGACCTCTGACCTTGAAGGATGACCTTGACCTTGACACGTCACCCCTCAAAATGTGCGGCTTTATGAGATACATATGTATGCCAAATATCAAGTCTCTATCTATACTGGCTCAAAAGTTATGACCAATGTTAAAGTTGCTGACAAACAAACAGACAAACAGACAAACGGACAAACAGACAAACAAACAGACAGGGCAAAAACAATATGCCCCCCGACTATCGTCAATGGGGGCATAAAAAGGCCATGTCTTGTCGGGATTATTTTGTATTCGTCCGCAGTTATATGAATCGATATTAAATGTTGAAAAATAAACAAAATTTATTATTTGGGAATATTGATCAATTTCTGTCATACATTCAATAGTGATATTAAATTATAAGTAATATATAGAATATATAATATGTTTCGTTTTCATGGAAGTATTAAAAAAAATGATCACAGTTTAGTATGAAACCGGATCGCGGTGACTTTTGTCACTGACCGTTCCAAGGCGGTAGTTCCATCTCCCCCAAATGTACGCTTGTTTTATCAGTGTGTGTCTCTTTGTGTCTTTTATATACTTTTATATGCTGTTTGTTGTCGTGGTGCTGTTTGGGCGGTTGTTTGTTTTGTATGCGGTGATTCCTGCTTGACTCTTACATGTACTTTCATACAGAGTGTGACCAAGTTTTTTTTTCATACCTCCATCAAAACAAAAAATATTCTATATATTCCTTAAATGATTATTACTGTTAGTGTTATTAGAATTATAACAAGAGCTGTCCGCAGACAGCGCGCTCCACTTTCTTTAGTGCTGGATAGTGTAGTGGAAGTCTAAGTCAGAAAGGGGAGATAACAACAGCAAAATTAATTTTAGGGTTACCTACCCTTGTGAAATGGGTCCCCCTTGTAATAGTTAATATGTATACCAAAGATGAACCAAATATCTTGGACAGTTTCTGAGACATGGACCTGAACATAAAACTTAACCAACAATGAAAAGTGTAAGTCGAAAAAGGGGCATAACTATGGTAAAATTAATTTTAGGGTTACCTACCCTTGTGAAATGGGTTCCCCTTGTGCCAGTTAATATGTATACCAAAGATGAACCAAATATCTTTGACAGTTTCTGAGACATGGACCTGAACATAAAACTTAACCAACAATGAAAATTCTAAGACGAAAAAGGGGCATAACTATGACAAAATTAATTTTAGAGTTACCTACTCTTGTGAAATGGGTTCCCCTTGTGATAGTAAACATACATACCAAATATGAACCAAATATCTTTGATGGTTTCTGAGAAAAGGACCTTAACAAAAAGGTTAACCAACGCCGACGCCGACGCCGACGAGAGGGTCATGACAATACCTCCACTTTTTGAAAAAGTGGAGCTAAAAATGGTAATCATGTATGTAAAATATTTTTAAAATTACATTTTAAAGTTTTTTAAGTTGAAAAACTTAATGGGTTATCCTGTGTAATATACAAATATGTCTCAAATTCGTGGCTTAATAGTAAACTAAAACTTAGCTAGTGTTATCCGTAATCATAACAAGTTAATAAGCAATGTGATATTTTGTTATTTGTATTTATAGACATAACTGCTTGATTCTGTGATATTGTAATAGTTTAGTCTGTGATATATGTTGTAACCTTTACATGTATATCCACGAATAAATCTATACATCTATCTATTTCAGACCTGAAATAATAACGCTATACTCCATGAGTATTCAAATAATGAAAATTGAATATAAATTAAGATTAATTATTACAATATCACATGTACATAATTAAATTATAAAATCAGGTATATACATGTATTAAGTTTTGGAGATATATGATTATAGAAATCATTAATATTAATTAGAATAATTGTTACAATAGCACATGGACACAATTAAATGATAAATCAGGTATATATTAAGTTTTGGAGGTATACAACTATTATTTTTATAAAAAAAAAATATTTTTAAGAAATGTGATTATACATATACATGTAAAATTATATTTCACACGTGAAAGATTAACACTTTAAACTCCGTGAATATTCATGTAAAATAATGAATTCATGAATATTAATTACATAAATTGTTACAATTATAAAATATATAATCATATATGTAAAATAGCATGTATCAAATTATATTTCACCCCTGAAAGAAACATTACACCCCCAATATATTTTCACTACTCAATTAGTGTCAAATCCATCGACTGGTGATAATCCTAAGGATGATGGTAGACGAAATGGGGAAAATGTGAAACTTTTTAATGCCTTTAGACGAAATGGGATTTTTAGTCTAAAAACAAAATTTATATAGAAGAGTTGTGTTTTTTACGAAATTATAGCCTATCCCGTCTCTATATTATACTTATCCACATGCTTTGTATGACCTAATTAACATTTCTTGCTATAGATCTAGTATATATCATAAAATTTCTTGTAACATCCTGTTAGATTTATTATAGATCTAATTATATTAATTATGATAATAATAATAATAATAATAATTTGTCATTTGTCATTATCATTTATCATTATCATCATCAGCACTATTATTATTATTTTATCATCATCATCGTCGTCGTCTTCATCATTATTATTATAACTATTATAATAATTATTATCAGTACTAATTTGAGTGAACTAGACATTAGTAAATGTTACCGTATTTTAAAAACAAATTTTTTATAGAAGAGTTGTTGTTTTTACGAAATCATAGCCTACCCCGTCTCTTTTACAACCGCTTTAACTCTATATTATAGACCTAATTAACATTTCTTGCCATAGATCTATTATATATCAGACGGTAAATAAAATTTCTTGTAACATCTTATTAGATTTATTATAGATCTAATTATATTAATAATAATAATAATAATAATAATTATTATTATTATTATTATTATTATTATTATTATTATTATTATTATTATTATTATGATTATTATTATTACAATTATTATTACTATAATTATTATTATTATTATTATTGTTGTTGTTATTGTTATTATTATTATTATTTTATTTTTTCTTATTTATTTTTTTTATTATTACTACTATTATCATTATCATTTGTCATTATCATTCATCATTATCATTTATCTTTATCATTATCAGCACTATTATTATTATTATTTTATCATCATCATCGTCGTCGTCATCATCATTATTATTATAACTATTATAATAATTATTATCAGTACTAATTTGAGCGAACTAGACATTAGTAAATGTTACCGTATTTATATTGTTATTTGGCGCATACTGTCAAAGTGTTTTGTATAAAAATCGAGATATATTGGATCTATTTTAACTCAGACCAAAAGTATAAAGTACTGAAGCTTAAATGGACCCCCATATATAATGAATATATGTGTAAAAAATATCGTAGTTATATGATATGAAAATGCTCTAAAATGATAAAGTTATAAGTTAGATGTCACAGCGTGTAGGTTTATCGCCACTTGTACGGCCTTGCTGTACAAGCGCGCTTTTATGGCGACGTGGTAGAGTGTTTGACTGCGAACCTGGCGACCCGGTTCGATCCCGGGTCTGAGCGGGTATGTTTCTTTATAAGAACACCGGTTACAATTGGCGCCCAACATGGGACTGTGATTGTATGTGCTCCGAGATCGATTCCTAGTCGTTCTCATACCCATAGAAATTCGGGACGAATTTCAACTTGCTAGGGAGTATGTCACAGCGTGTAGGTTTATCATCACTTGTACGGCCTTGCTGTACACCCGCGCTTTTATGGCGAGGTGGTAACTTGTGTTTGACTGCAAACTGAGCGGGTATGTTTCTTTATAAGAACACCCGGTTACATAGACATAATATAGCATGTAAATTTTTACTGCCTTATATTAAGCCCTGGAATATAAATAATTCACATTTCTTGAAAGTAATTAAGATTTTTTTTCACAAAAGGGACCACATTTATTTGACATAACCCACTGATTTCAAAGGGATTAGAAATTTTATGCAAGCAAAAATGCAATTTTAAAAAAAGAAACCACTTCAACCAATCAAGGAATATTATCATCTAAAGGTTTGATCTGCGTCCAAACCCAACTGATATTAGTCATGTGAAAACATGATTATGCAATGGCACAACTGACGAAATGGGAACAGGGTAAAATTTAGAGTAGACGAAATGGGAAGTAGACGAAATGGGAATAAACCACATACCTATTACACATATATTAAATTAAAAAATCGGTTCATATAAATATTACTTTTTAATTACGTAACTACACAGAAAACGTTAACTTAAATATATGAAAGATACGTAACTCTGAGGTTTTAGCCAATTATTGCATACATATATATATGGGAAGGGGTCCATTTCAAAAGCTTCCGTAATAAACAGAGAATTGAGAGGTATTATTATTTTATCCAAAGACCTATGATAACACATAGGACATCATCGTTATTATTATTTATAAGTAGATACATCTATTATAATAATTAGTATCATTACTAATTTGAGTGAACTATAATATGCAAAAACAGTCAAGATATTGGATCCATCTAAGACCAACAGTATAAAGAAAGAACTGAGTTATGTCAAAACGTCAATTTTAAAACAAAGGTAGACCGATCAAGTAAAAGATAAAAAAAATAAATCGAACTTACCTCTGGTCCTTTACGACCCTCAAAATATTTAAGAGATGGCTGCCAGTTTTCCCCATCTGCTTCTTCTGATTGTGTATTTCCCATTTTTCCGGACCTTAACAGCTGAGGTCAAATAAAGAAATGTTTCAAATCAAAAAGTGCCGAGTATAAGAGCTAAGATCTAAATATAGTAACACCCAGGGTTTTTCCAGAGTTATTTTTAAGACATATTTTTAACAGATTGTTTGTAACACTAGACAATAGTTACGCTTATTTCATAACCAACGATAAACAAACAGCTCGTCTGAAGAGGAGTTCCTCGTCAAATTAAAAAGTACTGAGAACACTGGGTGTGTATTGAAATCCATTACGCATGCGAACTGCTAATGATTTTGATGAACGTAAACGTTAGAACTATAAATAGATTTCACGCATTCCAGTTACATGTAGCCTACGCAGTAAGAAAACTGTCAATTGCTATAAGAATAGAAACAGTACTGTGCGATCTTAAGCAATACTGGTGTGTCAGAAATGCAAATATAGGCATGAGGTACGTGATCATAACACTGCCTACGCCTGTAGTATTCGTGCAGGTGAAGGGTGCGTAACTCAACTTCAGACATACAAAATCTTCAGCTTGCTGAAGGTGGTCAATAGTGTATCACAAAAGCCCCTCACTACAAAAGCTCCTCATATATAAGCCCCTCACTACAAAAGCCCCTCATGCAAAAGCCCCTCACCAAAATTGTCAAGGTTTACAAAAGCCCTATGAAAAAACATATACTACCGATTAATTGAACTAACTTTAACTGTTATGTTAACTGTAATAAACATGGGTGAGCCAGATCATATAGCTTTAAATTTGATTTGGGTCTACCCTGTTTGGAAGTTAAGAAAAGGAATTAGTACAACAGTTTGTGTGATAGCTAATTGTGGTTATACAATTTATGCTTGTTTTATATACAATGATATGTGGTTCACCTAATGAAAATTCATTAATTGTCATTGAGCAAATAGGATAGAACCTGATCAGAAGGCTTTGTTTTAGCATCTGTATGATCTGGATCTATTCTATTTATAAATAGATATAAGGAATATCCCCCTTGTGGTAATACAATTTGTGCTTTTATAAACATTGATAATTGTGTGATTAGCCTTATATTACAATTTCCTAACTAATGAATATTTATTAATAGAATAAATAAATATAAATATTAAAAATAATATACCCGGTATAAGAAACGATTTGATAAAATACATGGAGTGTACATGTATGCAGAAAAATAAAATACCGTTGTTGGTATTCCTATAGTGTCTCAAATGAAACCGAGTCTTATGCTATTACTCTTTAACCCTTCCCCTCATATATACACGTGTTTTCACGCATTTGCAAACAGAGTAGACCCAGATCAGACGACTCCTAGAGTAGCCGTCTGATCAGGGTCTGCTCTTTTTGCTTATAGAAATTGATAGATCTGTTTCTTTGCTTTCTAAAATATCTACAATGGTCCACCTTCCATATTTCTGTATAACTATTTTGTTAATGAATATTCAGTAGGTATTGAAATTTGGCCTAAATATAGAACAGGGAAAGGGTTAATTTGGACATACCAAAAGTATATTAACCCTTATACTGCTATAAAAATATAGCATTGACCTGTCATATTTTTCTCTTAGTTTTTTTCCAAACTGTTTGCAAATAGTGTTGTAGTGTAGAGCTCTATTGTCACTCACAGCATAGCTCCGCCTCTTTATGTTAATTACCCACTGGCCCTCTCTGATATAGCGTTTATTTAGACTGGGGACAGTTTATAGTGTGTATTTAACCATGTAGCTAGACCAATAATTAACCCATTCCCACTTAGGCTATTTGTAGACCTAACCCCTTTGATTCAATCTACCAAAAAGGAGCATTAACTAGAGAAAAGGATTTTTTCAGAATTGTGTAGTCTTGAAACCATTGTGATAAATAGAGCATTTGCTCCTTAGGAGCAAATGCTCTATTTATCACAATGGTTTCACAAAGTGTCTTTTACAGAAGCGTCAAAAGGCGTCAATATGCGGGAATGGGTTAAAGTGCTTCCGTCTGTAAGCCCTACTACCACGTGGACATAATAATGGCGACGAGATGTTTCCTAAGTGTCTACTTTCTATTGGTGGACTATGCTACTTCTAGGTTTACATGTCAATATATTCGGAGGATAATGATTAATTAACAAAACATGTATTGTGAAAAATAAAGTGAATAAATTATACACCATTCATAATGAGGTCCAAAAACATGTCCAAATATTTGGAGTAGAATGATTAATTAACGAAAACGTAATGTATAAATAGTGAGAGGCTTTTGTAAGCCTTGACCATTTTAGTGAGAGGCTTTTGATCGAGGGGCCTTTTTTTATTGAGGAGCTTTTGTATGAGGAGCTTTTGTAGTGAGGGGCCTTTGAGTGTACCCCGGTCAGTATTATTTAGGTGTAGATGTACGGCCTACTCAGTGGATATCGTTTGTCCTTTTTGTTGAAAATTTGGAACATTGTCAGGCAGACGACCCTATCAGCACTATCTCAATTAATTAACTGGTATTTGTCGATGGCTTGGTGATTTCAAACAAAAGCTCGGATGATTTGCTATATAGTTTAGGCCTTTTAAAATCCTTTTTTTTTATAAAGGTGAGTAGGGAGATAATATAAAGTACAATAGAACCTGTCTTAAACGGACATCAAAAAAAAGTCATATTGTGATCCCGAAAGGCAGGCGATAGCTTAGTGTAGGTCAAAGGTAATGCAGAAAGCTCCTATAGGAGCTTTCTGCACTACATTTATCCTGAATTAAGCTCTTCGAGACGATTCTAAAGAGTGGTCATAGTATAGGGTTTGGTGGAGAACTAAAGAAGCTATTGCTGAAAATGTTTAAATTTTCGCATCTTATCTGGACCTCTGGATCTGTATAGGAGTACGACAATCAGAGTCTACACTGTTTGTCATTCAAAAACCGCTGGGAAAGTTTAGCCTTTCATACAGAATAGACTCTATTGTTAACAACTTTACTCCATAAATACGCCTTTCTACGCCATCGCAGACAGAGTAGACCCAGACCCGATGGATCCTGTGGGAGCCGTTTGTACTGGGTTGGGTCTCCTCTGTCTGCTGATGCCATAATATAGATATATTTCTACAGGTTTTGCTTGATATACTTTTAAAACACTGTATAACGACCACTAAATTACATCAATTATTTTGTGTTAAAGACAGGTGACTGCTTAAAGCAAGGTGAAAGTAAAACAGAACGCTCCTATAGGAGCGTTCTGTTTTACTTTCACCTTGCTTTAAGCAACCACCTGCCCTATATACCAACTAATTAGCATAATTTAGTGGTCGTTATAGAGAGGTTTTACTGTATATATGGCCCAACATTATCTGATCATATGCCATTAGAAGAATGCATCTAAGTAGTGAATAAGTGAGTTGGGTTTAACGTCCGACCAACAGTATTTCAGTTATTTGCAGACGGCACCCGCATGAGACAAGTTAGATAGTGCTGCCTCACTGAAATACCCCCTGTCGCGGGCACATGGCAAGGGCACCCCACCCAGTCACATTATCCTGACACCGGGCCGACCAGTCCTAGAACTACACCTTTTAATGTCGAGCGTAGACAAGGGATAGATAGATAGATAGATATTCTAGGCGGTATCTAAGTAGTGTCTATGGCATTACATGTATTTCTTATATGAATATTCACGGAGGAAAGGGTTAAACCATGATGGATCTGGGTCTACAATGTTTGCAAAGGCGTAGACAGGCGTATTTCTGAAGAAAGGGGTTAAACGCCTTTGCAAACAGAGTAGGGGCCTCTGATCAGGGTCTCCTCTGTTTGGTGATAGAATTATACAGACCTATTTATATAATTTCTACCATCGGCACACTATCCTGTGTCCATGAGAAATTTATAAAACAAAATATATTAATTATGTCATTGTTTCTTACATGAATATTCAGGTACTAATTGGTTAAAAAATTGAAAGCTGAATATTAAGTAGAAAAAATCCAATCACTATAAAAGTATAAAAGGCGTAGTTTTGATAATTATTTTGATTAACCATTCGCGTGCTATTCACGTCAATATACCTACCTGTAAATAGTGAAGACCCATATGAGACAGCTCCTGCAGGAGCTGTCTCATCAGGGTATGCACTATTTACAAGTTGATTGTGCAACCAGTGCACCCCACAGCAGTGATTGCACAGCGAAATACTTGTACACAGTGAAGATAATATTATATGTAATTATACAACAAGACATGGGTAAAGAAGGAGAAATGTACATGTATTTTAAAATTCAGCAAGAGAAGGGTTCTCAGTACTGCGAAAGGCCTGAAAAACGACGGTGATCAATATAAGGAAATATTCCATTGGCACTTGTATATTGAAACAACCATTTCCCTGTTCAATATTCATGTAAGAAACAATGGTCTCATGAATATTTATTTGCTGACTTTTTATGATGTAAAATTTTCAAGGGAATGTTTAGCCTTGACAAAAACTTAAGAATCAGATATATTTCATGTCAAAAGCAAGCAGAGTAAACCATCATCAGACGGCTCATATGGGAGCCGTTTGATCTGGGTCTACTCTATTTGCAAGCGCGTGGAAAAGCGTTTACATGGTGTGCGGTGGTCTGTGGTGGTCTAGTGGTAACGCGCTTGACTGTCAATCCAGAGGTCCGGGGTTCAAATCTCGGCCCCCTCCCAGAAATTTCCGAGACGCTTTTCTTTGTCTCCCACCCACACCTCCTCTCCACCAGGGGTTAAAATGGGTACATGTGAGGGTCACTAGCCGGTACTGCGGCTGCATAATTGCACCATATGTTAGCAGTGCTCAATATTGTAGGCGAATGACTCAATGACCAGGGGAGTAAATGTACAGTCGGCTGAGCGGTCCTTCGGACTGAAAGTAGACTATAACTACGTTCTTTACTTTACCTTTATATGAAGGAAAGGGTTAAACAAGAGTTATGAAAGTGATGTAAAATATTTTCGACAAGTGATGTACTTCATAATTGTAGACGAAACTGTTTCTGTTATTGGACAGGATATATGAAATACACATACAGTGTTATACGCAATTATGTAGTTAAACTTAACCGTGAATCAGAAAGAATGGTTTCTGGAATGATTAATGAAACAATGGTATTTGATGTCAAACAATGTAGAAAAAGTAGCATAATTTATGCAGAACTCGCTTTTAATCGCTGTGGGTACAATGTATAGTTTTAAATACTTTGAAGTACAATGGTAAAACCCCACCCAATGCGACCGACAAAATCGGTCTACTGCTGGGTCTTAGAGGCAGGTGATAGACTTAATGCAGCACGAGAGTTATACAAAGAGCTCCTGCAGGGCCACCTGCTTTAAGCATACCCCAGTTGTAATTTTCATGTAAGAACTATAGTAAAACCCCGCTAATGCGACCACCTAAAAGAGGTATAATTCTGGGTGCTAGATGCAGGTGGTAGGTTAATGCAGGACAAAAGTAATGCAGAAAGCCTTTCTGCATTACTTTTGCCCTGCATTAAGCAACCATCTGCTTATAACGACACCCATGTTTATTCATTAAGTGGTCGCATTAGTGGGGTTCTACTGAAATTGCATTATTAATATTTATTAGCTGAATCTAAATTACTTTCAAATGCATTTTTTGCTATGACACAAACTGTAGACTCACAGATCTATATCATGTCATAAGCAAACAGAGCAGACCCTGTCTGGGCCGCCTGCTCTGAGTAAACACTGTTTTCAAAATGGCGAAAGAGCGTTTATATGATGAAAAGGATTAAATGACGAATATGTCTATCATAAGAAGTCGCTTCAGAGTTTGTAGAAATTTATCGCTTCAGAGTGTGTAGAAACTTATCGCTTCAGAGTTTGTAGAAACTTATCGCTTCAGAGTTTGTAGAAACTTATCGCTTCAGAGTGTGTAGAAATTTATCGCTTCAGAGTTTGTAGAAACTTATCGCTTCAGAGTGTGTAGAAACTTATCGCTTCAGAGTTTGTAGAAACTTATCGCTTCAGAGTGTGTAGAAATTTATCGCAGAACACACAGAGGACGCATTTTTTACTTGTAGAGAAAAATAGGAAGTTAGGTTTGTTTATACCTGCTTTCTGTAAACAGTTACAATTGTAAGGTTTTCGGTGTTGCAAACAGGGTAGACCCAAGTCAGACGGATTCTGTAGGAACCGTCTGACCAGGGTCTGTTCTATTTGCTTAAGCTATGATATAGATCTGGGTGTACAGTTTTGTCAGAGCAAAAACAAACCCCTTGAAAATGTATCATTATAAAAATTCAGCTCAACCATATTCATAATGTCAAAATTTAGTACATGAATACTGAACATGTAAAGGGTTTTAAAACGCATGCATGCTTGACAACATTACTACAGCAATCTAGAGTGTCTCCATCTAACGTTACAACTATCTTTCACTAGCAATAAAAACGTTGAAATTCGATATACAAATGTATATACATCTATTTGTTTTGTTAGATTTTTTCCTCAGCATAAGTATTTATGTCTTGTAGTCTGATAGATACAACATGCTTCACATTGTTTAGCTCTACTATAAATAATTACAGTAAAACCTCTCTATAGCGGCCACTAAATTACATCAAGTATTTTGAGTTAAAGACAGGTGACTGCTTAAAGCAAGGTGAAAGTAAAACAGAACGCTCCTATAGGAGCGTTCTGTTTTTCTTTCACCTTGCTTTAAGCAGCCACCTGTCCTAAATAACAACTAACAAAGACAATTTAATGGCCGTTATAGAGAGGTTTTAATGTATGTACGCTCTGTAACTTGCATGTTTTGTTATATCATGTTACATTTTTAACCCTTTCAATGCTGAAATTTCAAACGGACTTTTTCTGTATTCACACAGGTCAAGCTTATGGTGAATATTTAGCGGGTTTTTTTCTAAAGAAAAATGTAACATGACAAACAATGCAGCCCCCCCCCACACACACACACACCTGGGTCTACACTGTTTGCAAAGGAAGTGACTCGTGTCCCGTACTTTAAAAGTTGGCTTAGACAAAACCGTAGAATCCGAGTTATTTTATTTCATAAGCAACCAGAGCAGACCCTTATCAGACAGCTCCTTAGTACATAAGTCAAAATGCTATATGAAGGAAAGAGTTAATTCTAAACAAACTTTATGCAGAATGAGGGAGAGGGTTAACAACAGTACTTCTTCTGTACTATTTTCACTTCCGTAAGCTATTATAGTAGATCACGTTTGCAAACTGTTTGGATCAAAACTAACAAATCTGTGATCACCTTCAGTATGTATCCGGATAAGACGCCTAGTAAATAGGCACATGTGCATTATCAGGATACAAGCTTGATACAGATATTATGTAATAAACGGCAGAAAGTAAACAATGAAAATAGAAGCAGACGACCCGTTTTGCAGACGACCCCGTTTTGCAGACCCGTTTTGCAGACGATAATACGCGGAAGTTAAAGATGCGTGTTTTTGGAGACACGGAGAGTCGGCGGGGCGGATGGCAAATATGCATGGTTAATATAGTTTAGTAAGTTATATATTAAAGTCTCACTTTACCAAAACTGACATCCAGATAATTAACCCTTTCGCTGCCAATGCCGGATCTGTGATTACCTATGCAAACAGTTTGGACCCAGATAAGACGCCGAGTAACTCGGCGTCTCATCTGGATCCAAACTGTTTGTTAATATGTTTTTGAAACAAAAATAAAGAAAATTAAAAAAATGACAATTTGTAGCAGACGACAAAGTTAGCAGACGACAGAGTTTGGCAGCGAAAGGGTTAAGTTAATTAACCCTTTCCGCTGTTGAATATTTATGTAATAAATACATAATACCATCATGAATATTTATGATCCGAAATAATATAATAACACGTGAATTTTGGTATGACATGTGGAAACTGTAGAGTCACATCTATTATAATTTGATAAGCATGCAGATCAGATCTAGATCAGTCTGTTTCTGTAGGAGCCGTCTTAGTTGTAATTTCAAAGCTAGTAACGTACGTTACATGTGCTCTTAAAATACGCAGTAACCTTCTTTCTGCTTAAAGTATTAGTAAACATTCCAAATTTACCCTCCGCGTAATGTCATATTAGCATGTATTTTATTATGGTCTGAATGCTAAAATTCTGTTTTGTTATGTGCTCAAGCGGTTTGCTTGACTTTGATTATATTTGCATCGTACAATGTATAGGGATGATAAACTGTATATGTTTAAATCCAAAATAAAGTGTATTCTGATTCTGATTCTTATCTAGGTCTACTCTGTTTGCAAAGGTGTGAAAATTGCCTATAAATAGGGTTTTCAATGTTCACTCAAAAAATAAATAACAAAAGTAGATAAACGAGCAACGGATATGTTTGGATGGAAGTGTTTACAGAGGGTGCCTATAGCAACAGCTCAACAACGGCCACCCACAAAAGGCTATACATCGGGTTTAAAGCAGAGCTCCAGATAAGATGCGTCAATTTAAACATTTTCAAGCATAGCTCCTTTATTTCTACGATTCTAAAGAATGGTCACAGTATAGGGTTTGGTGGAGAAATGATGATTTTAAAATTTGGGTACGCATTCTTATATGTAGCTCTGTTTATAATCAGCCGATGTAATGCTGACAAAAGTTAAGAAGACGCTCCCGTAGACAATTTCTGCATCACTCGTTCTGTATGAAGCAGCCGGTTGTTTTCAAATCATGAAAAGCTGTTCTATTGTAATCCCTAAACACTTCAATACAGTAAAAATGGATAATCCGAACACTCGAATTAGTATCATTATTCGCCATTAACCCTTGCCCCTTTGAGTATTCATGCAAGAATTAATGGCATCATGAATATTTATTAGATGAACTTTTATAGTGAAACATGTTTTGTTTCGTATTGGTAGAAACTATAGAGTCAGGTCAATTACAATTGTATAAGCAAACTAGCCAGACGGCTCCTCAGCCCCTATAGGAGCCGTCAGATCTGGATCTACTCTGCAAATGCGTGAAACGGCGTTTAAATGAAGGAAAGGGATAAGACTTCATGCAAACTGAAAAGCTTAATAATCAATGTTGATGGTGGCCAGTATCGCCTAGGCAGAAAAAGAAAGAAAACTCCTTAAGGACCGATTTGCAATACTTTCTTCCCGCATTAATCAGCCTACTGCCTAAATAGTTATCAATTCTTCTTTACTCAAAGTTCAAATTGACGAGGTTTACATAGTTAACGAAAATATCTTTATCAGACACAAAATAATATATCAAGAAACCAAAACGGTATTACTGGTCCGGTGTAAGTTTTCCTACAATTTTTATCGTACTGTAAAATTAATGTCTGTCAAGGCTCTGATCTGGTGTAAGTTTTCCTAAAACTTTTATCGTACTGTAAAATTTATGTCTGCCATCTGTTGTAAGCTTCACTTACTAATGAGTCGTTCGAGCTTTTAAGAAAGGCGAAACAAGTGACCGAATGCCACTAGGACTGAATCCTGATAGTACATCGTATTATTCGGTACCACATCTTGATCCTGGTAGTACACCGTATTACTCGGCGTCACATCTTGATCCTGATATTACACCGTATTACTCGGTACCACATATTGATCTTGATAATACACCGTATTACTCGGTGTCACATCTTAGTCCAAACTGTTTATAAATGACAATCGGTCGCGTTTAAGGTGTATTAACTTTTTCGTGACGCATTGTAGACACGTAAAATGAAAAAACAGACGAGAAATGAAAAAAATCAAATCCCGTTAAAAAAGGGGACATCGTAACGAGAAATGAAGAAAAAAAATATTCGGCAATGTAACGTAATTTGAAAAAAAAAATCAAATTCCGTGGACCCTTTGCCTATCGTATTTTGTGTTCAGTTAATACACATTTAAAAAAAAGTTAATACATGTATAATATACATAAGTAGCAGCATATCGATTGAATACAATACTTACAGAAAAAATATTATATATATTATTCATACATTATACTTTAATATATTAGTAATAATGAACTGAAACCGTATGTGGCATTTCCTGCATGACACTTCCGATACTTCTGTGTCACGATGCACGTGCGATTTGCTCTAGCACAAGAAACTAGATATATATTGCTTATGAACATGAGTCTGTTTAAAGCCGGGATTTAACATAGCTACTTGCTTTGTAGTTTCCCGATATTTGCACACCTAAGTATGCTTAGATGAGTTTTTTTCTGATCCGATGCCCGTCCATCTGTCCATTCATCTTTTGGTCCGTCCGTGCTTTATACGGCACCTCCAAATGCACAATGCAGAATGTAACCAAACTGTACATAAATGATCTTAGTATCATGATCTGACAAAACTGCTAAATTAAAATGTTCAACCTTGGTTGTCGTGGAAACCAAAATAAATCTTTAAATATCTTATTGTCTAAAACCAGTATGTTTGGAAAGAATAGTCTTCTAGTGACCGTCTGCCTAAATTGCTTAACTCATGCTGTTATCTCAAAACATATGACCGTGTGGGGACTGGGACTTAATTTTGGCAATTCTGAAAGACGGCCAATAGAGGACTAATTTCTACCAATTTCTATTCAGATTTGACCACCGGTTTTAGAGAAGGAGGTATGTGTCTCCTTTAGTCATATAATGCAATTTAACCGCGCCCCAGGCGACAATTTTTTTTCAGGTATCGGCATGGTTTTAGCAACGTTGATAAAAGGTCTCCAAGCGACAGTTTCTACCAAATTCCATTCAAACTGGAACACCAATTTGGGAGAAAAAAGTTGTTAAAGGTTTTCTGTATTGTTATATAAGAAAATCTAGTCCTGACCAGTCCTTATCATATATTTTGAGATATCGATATGAGTTTAGCAATTAAGGTAGAAGGTCAATAGAAGACTATTCCTTTCAAATATCGTTAGTTCTGACCATCGGTTTGTTTAAGATTTATATTGGTTTCCATGACAGCCAGGTTTCAACATGAATCCAAATTATATATCGGTTTGATAGACCATTATACGAAGACCATTTATGTACAGTTACATTCTGCCTTGTGAATTCGGAGGCGATGCCGTTTAAAGCACGGACGGATGGACTGACAAACGAATGGACGGGTGAACGGACGGACACCAGGCGATGGTCGATCACAAAATCTCAACTGAGTATACTCAGGTGTGCTAAAAACAAGAAACTACAAAAGAAGGAAACAGCTTAAATCCCGTGTCTAAAACTCATCTACAGCTAGGCGCAAATCGCATATGCATCGAGATATAGAAGTGTCTGAGCTATAAATCAGTTTTAGTTCATTATTACTAATATAAAGTATAATGTATAAATACTAATGTATATAATGTAGTCTCTTTTAGTATTGTATTCAAGTCTATATTGTTATTTCTTTTTATTTTATATAAAAAAAATGTCATTTTGTGTTAAATAAACACAATATTCGAAAGGCACAGGGTCCACGGAATTTGAAACAAATTTCAAATTCCGTTACGCTGCCAAAAACGTTTAACGTGATTTGAAAAACTTTTTCATTTCTCGTTCCGATGTCCCCTTTTTTAACGGGATTTGAAAAATATTTTAATTTCTCGGGGTTTTTTCATATTACGTGTCTACAACGCATACTTACTGTTGTGTTCAGTTTTTCAAAGTGCCAAATAATTTGCATCCGATCTTATTCGCATCCAAATTTTAACAAAATACATACATGAAGTGTCCTGTAAAATTAAATTATACTGGCATAGCAGCAAATAGTGTAGGTTCTGACGGAGCAGTTTGATCTGTGTCTGTCCTATTTGACTAAGTTTGTCCGAATTCTTACAATACATCGAACGAGAAAGTTCTCCAACATTGACAAATCGCGATGAATAAATTGACAAAACACCAACCACAATGACGTTTTTATAATCTATATCTGGTAATAAAATATGATGAAATACCTGAAAAAGCTACTTATAAATCCAATCCAACTTCCACACACTTTGCGAGTATCCAGATTATTAAATTTAGTAACAAGTCTGAGGTCCCCTCTGTTTTATTTATAGATTAGGAATTTCCCACTTGATACTAAAAATACCGATTTTGCCTCAGAACCTCTGCATCAAATAGTGATAACTTGCAACGGGTTTTAAAATGCCTAATATTAAACATAGGTGGTTTGTTTATATGCTAAAAAGAAGTTTATCGCGAAAAAGATCAAACAAATTCGGAAGTTAGCCGATGTAGTTTTTTTTCGGGCCGCGTTTTAGTTTCGCACTAGTGGTCGATAATTTGTACAGCAAAGAATTAGTCCTTAGCATCGATGGATATGGTGCTTTATTTTGTATCACAGGGGCATTTTTCGATAATCTTTCAAATTGACAATCTTCATAAGAATGATTAAATATACCAAATAAGATGTGTTATGATGTTATTGAAAATATGCATTTATTGTATAGGGACTATCCAAATTTGAAACCTTTGGCAATATCTCACAATTCTGAGAGTATGGAAGTAATATATTTGAAAACAGTTCATGTATCATCTTTAAATTGTAATCCTTCCTGTGTCGTTAATACTTTGCAATAAAATTCTTTAAAACTGATATTTCTTCATAACCAACTGTAATAACTATTATGGACAAAACGAAACAGTTTTTCTGTAATCAAGATTAAAGTCAGATACCGGCTGTGTCCTGTCATTTTAAAAACCTTAATTATATTTCTCGTAGAAATTCTTTACAATTGGAAAAGTAGTAAAGTCAAGCAGGCAAAGCCACATGCAAGACGCAACCACCACCAAAACACCGATAGACAGCACGACACACACACACACACACACACAACCACACACACAACCGTACACACACACACACACACACACACACACACACACACACACACACACACACACGAAATGAACACAGAAAACACCAAAAGACACACAAGAACAAGTGAGAATAGTCACATTTTTAACCAACACAATGCTGAACTTTCAAATCGACTATAACTCCTAAAATAAATTCACACAATTCAAGCTTATGGTGAATATTTAAGGATTTTTAAAGAAAGGTGTAACATGCCAAAACAGTGTAGACCCTGATGACTGATGAGATGACCCCTCTAGATGCAAAGGACATTAGTGACGAGTGCCCCGCACTGTAAGGGTTGCGCTGAGCAAATGTGTGTTTATTCCTTAGACATTAATTAATACGATGAAAAATTATTATTACATACTTATTGAATTATTATGACTTATCGCAGAATGAGGGACTGTAATCCACATGACAATGACTGGTTATTTATTTATTATCTATATATCAATGAGTGCATGACTGATGACGTGATGATAAACAAATCCATACAATTAGTTCTGTTTTTGATAATTATTATTAGAGATTAACCATTTCTCTTTATTTTTTTCTTGAATGGACTTTATTTGTTTATTTATTTGTTTATTTATCTATTTAAAAAAAAGAATTGTTGGCTTATACAAAACTGTTTGATCAGATGTATTTTATTTCATAAACAAACAGAGCAGACTCTAATCAGACGGCTGCCACAGGCGTCAAACAGTGTGTATATGAATGAAACCCTTACATTAGTAAATCATTAGTTTTGATGTTAATCGTTTTGAAAATTGAATACTGCTTAAGCCGGTGCTAGGGGGCGTGAGTAATGTTGCACTTTTAATTACTACTCATGAACAGACTCAATAAAACCGAGTTTGCAATTTTCTCTTTTTGCATTTTTACTTTTGCTTTCGAAGGATCACCCATTTTCAGAATATATTAATTCCAAACAAAATTTATGCAGAATGAGGGAGAGGGTTAACAACTTAACAGTAATTCTTCTGTCCTATTTTCACTGCAGATAATTAGCCCTTTCTCCTGTTGAATATTTATGTAATAAATAATTCCATTATGAATATTTATGATCCGAAATAATATAATGACACGTGAATTTTGGTATTGATAATTGTGGAAACTGTAGAGTCAAATCTATTATAATTTGATAGGCATACAGATCAGATCTAGATCAGTCGGTTCCTGTAGGAACCGTCTTATCTAGGTCTACCCTGTTTGCAAAGGTGTGAAAATTGCCTATAAATATGTATGTTAACGTTCACAAACAAAAGTAGATAAATGAACAACGGATATGTTTAGATGAAAGTGTTTCCAGTTGGTGCCTATAGTAACAGCTCTAGCTACAACCGCCATCCGAAAAAGGCTATAGTTCGGGGTTTAAAGCAGAGCTCCAAATAAGATGCGTAGATTTAAATATTTTTAGCATAGCTCCTTTATTTCTCCACCAAACCCTATACTGTGACCACTCTTTAGAAACGTCTCGAAGCCTACCTTCTAAACAGTAATCAATTCTTCTGTACTCAAAGTTCAAATTGGCGAGGTTTACATAGTTAACGAAAATACCTTTATCAGACACAAAATAATATATTAAGAAACCAAAACGGTATTAAAAATAGTTGCCTAGCAGCTCACATTGGTATTTTCAATTTATATCTGAAGCAACTATGTTGCAAGTTTGTCTTAAAATTAATGTCTGTCCAGACTCTGATCTGTTAAATAAGTTTTCCTACAATTTTTATCGTACTGTAAATTTAATGTCTGCCCAGGCTCTGATCTAGTGTAAGTTTTACTATATTTTCTATCGTACTGTAGAATTAATGTCTGCCCAGGCTCTGATCTAGTGTAAGTGTTCCTACAATTTTTATCGTACTGTAGAATTGATGTCTGCCCAGGCTCTGATCTAGTGTACGTGTTCCTACAATTTTTATCGTACTGTAGTCCTTCATAGAAAGCCGCCGCATATGCTAATATCAACATTTCCCTTCATTATTATTGATATTTTACACTTTTCATTTTCTGGCATATGCTACGTCTTTCTCTTTTTCAAGAAAAACTCGGCGCATCGTTCCGCACGTAAATCCAGGACGGAACGATTCAAGAGACATATTGAGCAAAATAAGTATGTTTGACCACATAAAATAACTGTATTTCAAACAAATTTTGTCAGAAAAAAATTAACTGTACTCACAGATTGCGTTTATTTATCAGATTTGAATCACTCCTACACTTTTCATGGCTGAGACTGGCCTGTTTTCCGGGAATTCCCTTGATTTGCATACGAGGTTAACGGAACTTGTTAACGAGGTAATTATTTAAACGAAATCCATTATTTATTCAGTAATTTAGATCTACGCTAAAAAGTTACTGACTGGATGGCTGGTTATTTCATAGCCTATTGTAAGACACGTATATTCATAATCTATAAACACACAAAAACAATTACGCCGATATTCTTAAAACATTTCGTCTACGCATTCACTATGCATTCGTATAATTGTATTAACCGCATCACTTGACATAAACATTGCAAACATTTTGAAGATAAAAGTAAAGTACCTAGTTATAGTCTACTTTCAGTCCGAATGACCGCTCAGCCGACTGTACATTCACTCCCCTGGTCATTGAGTCATTGGCCTACAATATTGAGCACTGCTAACATATGGCGCAATCATGCAGCCGCAGTACCGGCGAGTGACCCTCACAGGTACCCATTTTAACCCCTGGGTGGAGAGGATGTGCGGGTGGGAGACACGGAAAAGCGTCTCTGAAATTTCCGGGAGAGACCGGGATTTGAACCCCGGACCTCCGGACTGATAGTCAAGCGCGTTACCACTAGACCACCGCCACCTGCAAGATGTGTTCGACTGGGAATAAACTGTCGGCACTATTTACCTAAGTACAGGTGTACATAGGTGAGTGACATGGTTTTTAGGTAGTATATAATGTTAAACTGTTTTGTGTATCAAATGAAACTCATATGATCAACTAACTGAGATAAATGACGGAAATCGATTCAGGTAGAAAATGCGTTAGGGATCTGGCCAATAACTTTTAGACGTTGATGCTTGGAGAGATATATAATTTTTAATAAAGAGCAAGCGAAACGTCTAAATAATTTGGACTAATCGTACTGTAGAATTAATGTCTGCCCAGGCTCTGATCTAGTGTGTCTGCCCAGGCTCTGATCTAGTGTGTCTGCCCAGGCTCTGATCTAGTGTAAGTTTTCCTACAATTTATATCGTACTGTAGAATTAATGTCTGCCCAGGCTCTGATCTAGTGTAAGTTTTCCTACAATTTATATCGTACTGTAGAATTAATGTCTGCCCAGGCTCTGATCTAGTGTAAGTTTTCCTACAATTTATATCGTACTGTAGAATTAATGTCTGCCCAGGCTCTGATCTAGTGTAAGTGTTCCTACAATTTTTATCGTACTGTAGAATTAATGTCTGCCCAGGCTCTGATCTAGTGTAAGTTTTCCTACAATTTATATCGTACTGTAGAATTAATGTCTGCCCAGGCTCTGATCTAGTGTAAGTTTTCCTACAATTTATATCGTACTGTAGAATTAATGTCTGCCCAGGCTCTGATCTAGTGTAAGTTTTCCTACAATTTATATCGTACTGTAGAATTAATGTCTGCCCAGGCTCTGATCTAGTGTAAGTTTTCCTACAATTTATATCGTACTGTAGAATTAATGTCTGCACAGGCTCTGATCTAGTGTAAGTTTTCCTACAATTTATATCGTACTGTAGAATTAATGTCTGCCCAGGCTCTGATCTAGTGTAAGTTTTCCTACAATTTATATCGTACTGTAGAATTAATGTCTGCACAGGCTCTGATCTAGTGTAAGTTTTCCTACAATTTATATCGTACTGTAGAATTAATGTCTGCCCAGGCTCTGATCTAGTGTAAGTTTTCCTACAATTTATATCGTACTGTAGAATTAATGTCTGCACAGGCTCTGATCTAGTGTAAGTTTTCCTACAATTTATATCGTACTGTAGAATTAATGTCTGCCCAGGCTCTGATCTAGTGTAAGTTTTCCTACAATTTATATCGTACTGTAGAATTAATGTCTGCCCAGGCTCTGATCTAGTGTAAGTTTTCCTACAATTTATATCGTACTGTAGAATTAATGTCTGCCCAGGCTCTGATCTAGTGTAAGTTTTCCTACAATTTATATCGTACTGTAGAATTAATGTCTGCCCAGGCTCTGATCTAGTGTAAGTTTTCCTACAATTTATATCGTACTGTAGAATTAATGTCTGCCCAAGCTCTGATCTAGTGTAAATTTTCCTACAATTTATATCGTACTGTAGAATTAATGTCTGCCCAGGCTCTGATCTAGTGTAAATTTTCCTACAATTTTTATCGTACTGTAGAATTAATGTCTGCCCAGGCTCTGATCTAGTGTAAATTTTCCTACAATTTATATCGTACTGTAGAATTAATGTCTGCCCAGGCTCTGATCTAGTGTAAGTTTTCCTACAATTTATATCGTACTGTAGAATTAATGTCTGCCCAGGCTCTGATCTAGTGTAAGTTTTCCTACAATTTTTATCGTACTGTAGAATTAATGTCTGCCCAGGCTCTGATCTAGTGTAAATTTTCCTACAATTTTATCGTACTGTAGAATTAATGTCTGCACAGGCTCTGA
This sequence comes from Azorinus chamasolen, assembly GCA_963576725.1. NCBI lineage: Eukaryota > Metazoa > Mollusca > Bivalvia > Cardiida > Solecurtidae > Azorinus > Azorinus chamasolen. The sequence goes on from OY755239.1 coordinate 93,865,005, forward strand.
TCTAGTGTAAGTTTTCCTACAATTTTTATCGTACTGTAGAATTAATGTCTGCCCAGGCTCTGATCTAGTGTAAGTTTTCCTACAATTTTTATCGTACTGTAGATTTAATGTCTGCACAGGCTCTGATCTAGTGTAAGTTTTCCTACAATTTTTATCGTACTGTAAAACTAATGTCTGCACAGGCTCTGATCTGGTGTAAGCTTCACTTACTAATGAGTCGTTCCAGCTTTTAAGAAAGGCAAAACAAGTGACCGAATGTCACGTGGACTGAATCCTGATAGTACACCGTATTACTCGGCATCACATAATACACCGTATTACTCGGTGTCACATAATACCCCGTATTCCTCGGCGTAACTCGGCGTCACATCTTGATCCTGCTAGTACACCGTATAACTCGGAACCACATCTTGATCCTGATAGTACATCGTATTACTCGGCGTCACATCTTGATCCTGATAGTACATCGTATTACTCGGCGTCACATATTGATCCTGATAGTACACCGTATTACTCGGCACCACATCGTGATCCTGATATTATACCGTATTGCTCGGCGTAACATCTTGGTCCAAGCTGTTTACACATGACAGTCGGTCGGATTTAACATGATAAGATAACTTTTTCATGATGCATGTATTGTTGTGTTCAGGTTTCGTTAACTCTTTTCAAAGTACCAAATAGTTTGGATCCGATCTTATTTGCATCCAAATTTTAACAAAATCATACATGAATTGTCCTGTAAAATTAAACTATACTTGCATAGTAGCAAACAATGTAAATGCAGATAGCGCAGATCCTAACGGAGCAATTTGATCTGGGTCTGCCGCCCTAGCTATTTGTCTAATTTAAGTATGTCCGAATACTTACAAGTACATTTTGTATCATCGTTTAACAACGAGAATTCCAACACTGACAAATCGCGATTAATAAATTGACAAAAACACTAACCACAACAACGTTTTGATAATCCATCTCTGGTAATAAAATATGTTAAATACCTGAAAATAGGCTTTTTATAAATCCAATCCAACTTCCAAACTCTTTGCGAATATCTAGATTACTAATTTAGTAACAGCTCTGGCTTTCCGCGTTTGTTTTATTTATAGATTAGGAATTCCCACTTGGTTACTAATAATATCGAAATTTGCCTAGGAAAAGATAACCTCTGTATCAAAAGGTTATAGTCTCTACTAGCAGGACGTTTCAAAATGCCTGAAACTAAACGTAAATCATTTGTTTATATGCTGAAAAGAAGTATATCGCCAAAAACATCGAACAATTCGATAATTAGTCGATGTATATTATTATATTTTGTGTTTATTCGGGCCGCGTTTTAGTTTAGTATTGGTCGATCATATTTGCATAGCAAAAATTAGACGCATCGATGAAAATGGTTTATTTTGCATTTATATAAAAGTTCAAATTGACAATTTTCATAACAGTGATCAAACCTACCAATAGCATGTTTTATGATGTTATTGAAAACATGCATTTATTGTGGTGACTATCATTTAAACCCTTTCACCGCCGCAGTCGCATAAATGCACAACGACAAATAATGCAGTCCCAGATCAGACGCCGCCTTTTCACGGCGGCGTCTGATCAGGGACTTCACTTTTTGTCTCATTCTCTGTTTCTATATATGTGCTTTATTCTTTTGAAATTTGCATTTATTTATCTCATTTTCTTATTGTACCAAATGATTTTACAAAATTTGAATTGCAGACAACAATTAGCAATTTGGCGCCGAAAGGATTAAATGTGGCCCAAATTTGAAACCTTTGGAGAATCTCACAATTTTGAGATCATGGAAGTAACATATTTGAAAAAAAGTTCATGTATCACATTTAGATTGTAATTCATTCTCTGTCGTTAATTCTTTGCGATAAAAATACATTAAAACTTATATTTCTTCATAAAAAGCTGTCATAACTATTATGGACGAAGCGACATAATTTTTCTGTATTTTAACTCCGATGTAAGTTGTGTACTGCCATTTCAAATAATTATATTTTAGTAGAAAATCTTTACAGGTGAGGAATCATTCCTAAAATAGTGACGTTTTACTCCGTGCTGATCAAAACAAAACAGAAAATCCACAACAAAACGGTGCATTATTCTGTGTTTCCTACAGATTGTAGCTGAATGCATAGTAGCTTTCTGTTTTACTGATACACTGTATTTACCCAGTACCTCTAAGGCTGTATTTAGATACAAACTCTTTGAATAAATCTACCGAAAAGGAGCATTAACTAGAGAAAAGGAAAAGTTTAAAATTTTGTAGTTTGAAACCATTGTGATAAATAGAGCATTTGTTCCTATAGGAACAAATGCTCTATTTATCACAATGGTTTCAACATGTGCCTTTTACAGAGTCGTCAAAAGTCGTCAATATGATATACTTGCACGAATCTTAAGTCAGTATATATTTCAGTAGGTCGCAGTTTTAAACAGACTCGGCGTAACGTTGTGTTCGTATTTTAACATGACAGAATATCCCATTATGAATATTAATTAACCGCTATTCTTTTATTGTTATATGAAATAATTGAAAACATAGCTACGTCAAATAGTATAGAATCAACTGTAAGACACTGTGAGCAAACAGAGCAGACCCTGTTCTGGCGGCCCCAAAAGGAGTTGTCTAATATCGATCTTCTCGTTTTTGTAAAGACGTCAAAATGCATCTACATGTATATAGCATTTTCTCTCACATAAACACTTTTTCACGCCCTTGCAAACAATGTAGACCCAGATAAGACATTTCCTGAATGAGCCTTCTGACCAATGTCTGCTCTCTGTTAAGTATCTGCTCAGTTCCATCTGCTTATCTGATTCTACAGCTTTTGTCTAAGCTAAAAACTCCCTTGAAGAAATTACCATATAAAAGTAGTATTTTCTTGCAACGCGTTTTAAAAAGTCCTTAAAATTACATAAATCATTTATTTATATGCTGAAAAGAAGAATACCACAAGAAGCGCTGGAGAAACAAAACCTTGATTTGTTTGATATCAAGTACATGTATTATTTAATTATATTCATGGTGCGTTTTAGTTTCGTAACTGTACAACATAGGTCGGTACTTTTTTGTTGATGAAAACGGTTTGGACATTTTTCGATATAACTTCAAGTTGACACTAGTCATAAGAATGGTTGAACATAGCAAATACCGTGTTTTATAATGTTATTGATAACATGCGTTTATTGTAAGAACTATCACTTTAATGAATATTCATGAAAGACAAACTCATGCATAAATATTCATAACGGAAAGGGTTGCTACCTTGTTTCCTATTTCCTCGGATTATTAACAAACAATCTGAAAATATATATATATATTTCTACCCCTTTATGTACAAGTAGCGCTAATATTTTATTTACGTCCTAAAATACATTTTAAGAAATACCGACATACTATATTATATCTATCACAATTTTATTTTATAAGACTATTTATTTAAAATACAATGAAAGACTGATATTTTATGGAATACGGTAAAATCACGATTGTTCGAAAAAAATGTATAGAAGAGTTTAGACCCTTATAGGTAGGTTACTGCTTATTGCATGGTGAAAGTTTTGTTATAGATCTACATGTTTTACTTAATATCAAATAATAAATGGATAAATGGTTTTAACCATAAAATGAATGGCACACTGCGTCAAATAATATTTGATTCTTTCTTTTTTGTATTAAAAATGTAGAATTATGGCATTAAAAACCATGGCAAAAGAATACTCAGAAATAACATACAAAGAGAGCAGATAATTATCAGACAACTCTTTCAGGATCTGAGTGATCTGGGTCTACTCTGTTTGCAAATGCGTAAAAGACGGGTTTATCAAGTCCTTGGTTAATCATTTCTCCCTTACAAAGATTTGTATGCCTTTGCAAACATAGTAGACCCAGATCCGATGGCTCTTACAGGAGTCGTGTGACCAGGGTCTGTCCTGTTTGCTTATGAACTTGCTTGTGTGGCGGCTGTAAAACGTCGCCCCGTACTTCATTCTCAGTGTTGTTATACCTTCTGATCCTTCGAGATCATGAATTTCAGTACTTCTTGTTCTGAAAATTGAATACCGCTTAAGCCGGTGCTAGGGGGCGTGAGCAGTGTTGCACTTTCAATTACTGTTCATGAACAGACTCAATAAAACCGAGTCTGCAATTTTCTCTTTTTGTGTTGTAATTTTTGCTCTCGGGGATCACCCCCTTTCAGAATTTATAATCTTCACAACAGCAGGTGTTAAGTGCTTGTGTGGCGGCTGTAAAACGTCGCCCCGTACTTCATTCTCAGTGTTGTTATACCTTCTGATCCTTCGAGATCATGAATTTCAGTACTTCTTGTTCTGAAAATTGAATACCGCTTAAGCCGGTGCTAGGGGGCGTGAGCAGTGTTGCACTTTCAATTATTGTTCATGAACAGACTCAATAAAACCGAGTCTGCAATTTTCTCTTTTTGTGTTGTAATTTTTGCTCTCGGGGATCACCCCCTTTCAGAATTTATAATAATTCTGATCTTAACCCATTTGCTCCCACGATCCCATACATGGGACTTAGGCAAACAGTGTAGACTCTGATCAATGTATACACTGTTTGCTGATAGAAATTTCAATATAAAACCAAATGAATTGAAAAATTTGACCAGGCACCCCTTAGTTAAGAAATGGACTAATCCAATATATAAGCATGGAAGAATCCACTGGGAGCCAATGGGTTAAACTTTCAACTAAAATAAAGAAAACGCTGGTATATATGCCGCTATAAAATTTCTGATAATGAAGATCCACGATGTCATTATTTCTTACATGAATATTCAACAGGGAAAGGTTTATATTAAACTTGTTTCCTATGCACGTGACTTTATCAAGTAATAAAGTTTGTTTCTATAAATGCGCTTGGTCACAGTGTTTCGGCCAGTCTGTAATTAATTGGTATGCATTTCTTTGATAATAAATCCATCTTACTAAAATTGGTAAAAGAAAGAAATAGGTCAAAATAAAACCAACAGAAAACTGAAAGTACAGTATCCATATAATGTCTGTGTTTGCAAATGTTACATGCATTAAATGGAATAGTAGTATGTTCATATAAATTGAAAACAAAAACAGAAATAGACCTACCTGCAACAGTAAACTCGCACTTTAAATACTAGAAACCGATACCGCTTGACGGGTGTTTGATATACGTTAAGCTATATATACTTAGTATCTACCAAGAAACGACAAGGTTATATTATACGAACTGTGCTAAAAATAGCAGCCAGTAGCGGGCTCGTTATTTTGAATTAGCTGGCAATATGCGTTGTTTCTGCAGCGAGCAACATGTAACACTCAACCTATCTAAATTCCAATAACTCCTTCAAAGGAATCATAACAAAAGCTCTCTGATTCGGAATTTCAAATTGGCATCAATACCGGTCTTTAACCCATTACCTCATAGGCTATTTTTAGATACAACATCTTTGAATAAATCTACCGAAAAGGAACATTAACTAGAGAAAGGGAAAATTTTAGGATTGTTTAGTTTGAAACCATTGTGATAAAAAGACCATTTGCTCCTATCACAATTTATTTATCACAATGGTTTCACAAAGTGACTTTTACAGAGTCGTCAGAAGTCGTCAGTATGAGGGAAAGGGTTAAGGCAGATTGTAGCTTAATGCAGGATGAAAGCCACAATAAGCTTCCAAAAGAGATTGCTGTATATTGTTATCCTTTATTAAGAAGCCACCTGTATGAAGAGATTTCAATTCTCCTTTTCTAAACATCCGAATTAAAGAGGTTTTACTGTGTATCGATAGAAAAACGGACAATCGGGTTGACTTAATAGTCTTAACAGAAGTAATACCTGACAATATTTACATTGCGAAATCATTCAATGAATTATATTCACACAGCATTTAAGTATGCAAAAAACATTACTTTTAGCATAAACAATTATATTTAAAAAATAAAAGGTTTTACAATAATATACATGTCAATGAATGGCTCTTTATTTTTTGTCAACACATGCAAGCGCGGGAAAGTTTGGTGTAAAACTTTTATTAACAATAATAGGCCATGAACTAGTTTTCCCGCCAAATTTTCCCGCCTTTCAATTTTAGAAAAGACAAATATTAAAACGCAAAATTTGACATTAAGATAAAAAATAAAAAAAAAGGTCGTACATTCCACAATCCAATTTCACGTGGTAATGGCGATGTTTAAGCATACTTATGCTTTTGGAAATATAATCCTTTGAGTAACTATGTAACATCAAAAGTTGGTATCTGCCTTTAACGCCAACCCGCATTAACCATTCGCTTGCTATTCGCGTCAATATACCTACCTGTAAATAGTGAAAACCCAGATGAGACAGCTCATGCAGGAGCTGTCTCATCAGGGTCTGCACTATTTACAAGTTGATTATGCAACAACCAGTGCACTCTACAGCAGTGATTGCACAGCGAAATACTTGTTGTGTAGATTTAAATAGTTTTAAGCATAGCTTCTTTATTTCTCAACCAAACCCTATACTGTGACCACTCTTTAGAATCGTCTCGAAGCCTACCTTCTAAACAGTAATCAATTCTTCTGTACTCAAAGTTCAAATTGGCGAGGTTTACATTGTTAACGAAAATACCTTTATCAGACACAAAATAATATATTTTAAAGGAAAGAGAAACCAAAACGGTATTAAAAATAGTTGCCTAGCAGCTCGCATAGGTATTTTCAATTTATATCTGAAGCAACTATGTTGCAAGTTTGTCTTAAAATTAATTCTGTCCAGACTCTGATCTGTTGTAAGTTGTTATCGTACTGTAGAATTAATGTCTGCCAAGGCTCTGATCTAGTGTAAGTTTTACTACATTTTCATCGCACTGTAGAATTAATGTCTGGCCAGGCTTTGATCTAGTGTAAGTTTTCCTACAAATTTTATCGTACTGTAGAATTAATGTCTGCCCAGGCTCTGATCTAGTGTATGTGTTCCTACAAGTTTTATCGTACTGTAGAAGTTTTCCTACAATTTTTATCGTACTGTAAAATTAATGTCTGCCCAGGCTCTGATCTAGTGTAATTTTTCCTACAATTTTTATCGCACAGTAAAATTAATGTCTGCCCAGGCTCTGATCTGGTGTAAGCTTCACTTACTAATTAGTCGTTCCAGCTTTTAAGAAAGTCAAAACAAGTGACCGAAGGTCACGTGGACTGAATCCTGATAGGACACCGTATTACTCGGCAACACATCTTGATCCTGATAAAACACCGTATTACTCGGTACCACATCTTGATCCTGATAATACACCGTATTACTCGGTGTCACATAATGCACCGTTTTACTCGGCGTAACTCGGCGTCACATCATGATCCTGCTAGTACACCGTATAACTCGGCACCACACCTTGATCATGCTAGTACACCGTATAACTCGGCATCACATCTTGATCCTGATAGTACACCGTATTACTCGGCACCACATCTTGATCTTGATAACACACCGTATTACTCGGCGTCACATCTTGATCCTGATAATACACCGTATTACTCGGCGTCACATCTTGATCCTGATATTATACCGTATTGCTCGGCGATACTGTCCAAGCTGTTTACAAATGACAGCCGGTCGCATTTAACATAATAAGTATAAACATTTTCATGATGCATGTATTGTTGTGTTCAGGTTTCGTTAACTCTTTTCAAAGTACCAAATAGTTTGGACCCGATCTTATTTGCATCCAACTTTTAACAAAAACATACATGAATTGTCCTGTAAAATTAAATTATACTTGCATAGTAGCAAACAATGTAAATGCAGATAGTGCAGATCCTAACGGAGCAAAGTTGATCTGGGTCTGCCGCCCTAGCTATTTGTCAAATTTAAGTATGTCCGAATTACATTTAAGTACAATTTGTTTCATCGTTTAACAACGAGAATTCCAACACTGACACATCGCGATTAATAAATTGACAAAAACACCAACCACAACAACGTTTTGATAATCCATCTCTGGTAATAAAATATGTTAAATACCTGAAAATAGGCTTTTTATAAATCCAATCCAACTTCCAAACTCTTTGCGAATATCTAGATTTCTAATTTAAGTAACAGCTCTGACTTTCCAGGTTTGTTTTATTTATAGATTAGGAATGTCCCACTTGGTTACTAAATATATCGAAAGTTTTGCCTATGAAAAGATAACCTCGACCTAAAGGTTATAGTCTCTACTGAATGTAGGTAAAAATGCCACAGGTAAAAATGCCTTAGGTAAATATGCCATAGGTAAAAATGCCACAGGTAAAAATGCCACAGGTAAAGTGGTAAAAATGCCTTAGGTAATAATGCCTTAGGTAAAAATGCCATAGGTAAAAATGCCACAGTTAAAAAAAACCAACAAATATTTTTAAATTTATAAAAGGAAAACTGCATAATTTGAAAAAATATAAAACCATTTAAATATGTTCAAATTAAAAATATTAATTATTACTTTCTGGCATTTGACGGGTTGTGTCTGGGTCTACTCTGTTTAAAAATGCCACAGTTATAAAAAAAATTTGATAACAAATATTTTTGAATTTATAAAAGGAAAACTATATTTTGAAAAAAATATGTTATAATATCATTTCATAATCAATTTTGGTGGTGTCTGGGTCTACTCTGTTTAAATAAGTGTAGGAAAACTCATAAGAAACAGGTAGGTAAGGTTTCAATATCTATTTTTTATTGAGCAGTATCTATATAGCACATGTAGTTGATAATGCAGCATATCATATAATCCAACGGTTTAACCCTTTCCTCCAAACAAACAGAGCAGATCCTGATCAGATGGCTCCTATATAATATGGATCTACTCTGTTTTTGCATTACTTGTGATTTGCAACAATAATGAAACAAATCTATTAAATTCCAGTAACAAACAGAGTAGATCCTGATCAGACAGCTCCTATAGGAGCTTTCTAATCTGGATCTACTCTGTTTTGCATTACTTGTGATTTGTTTTTTATCTTCAGTATGTTACAATACATAATACTATCTTTTGAAACAATAATGAAACGCAGAAACAGATCTACCATACTCCAGCAACAAACAGAGTAGACCCAGATATGTCTGTTCCTATAGGGGTCTTCTAATCTGGGTCTACTCTGAGTGCTTTGCATTACTTGTGATTTGGTTTTTTTTATATTTTGTATGTTGCAATACATAATACTACATGTTTCTTTTGAAACATTATAATGAAACATCTATCAAATTCCAGTAACAAACAGAGTAGACCCAGATCAGACGGTTCCTATAGGAGTCTTCTAATCTGGATCTACTCTGTTTTGCATTACTTGTGATTTGTTTTTTATCTTCAGTATGTTTAATAACAAATATTTTGAAATTTGGTCTGAGTCCAAAATAAAAAACAGATTTTTCATACAATTATTTACAAAAAATTAGACCAAGACACCACCAAAATTGATAATGAAATGATATTACAACATATTTTTTCAAATTATACAGTTTTACTTTTAAAAATTTAAAAATATTTATATATTAAAAAAATATTTTTTTTTAACTGTGGCATTTTTACCTATGGCATTTTTACCTCTGGCATTATTACCTAAGGCATTTTTACCACTTTACCTGTGGCATTTTTACCTAAGGCATTTTTACCTATGGCATATTTACCTAAGGCATTTTTACCTATGGCATTTTTACCGCACACCTCTCTACTAGCAACGAGTTTTAAAATGCCTGACACTAAATGTAAATCATTTGTTTATATGCTGAAAAGAAGTATATCGCCAAAAACATCGAAAAGTTCGATAATTAGCCGATGTATGTTATTATATTTTGTGTTTATTCGGGCCGCGTTTTAGTTTCGTATTGGTCGATCATATTTGCACAGCAAAAATTAGACGCATCGATGAAAATGGTTTATTTTGCATTTCTATAAAAGTTCAAATTGACAATTTTCACAACAGTGATCAAACCTACTAATGGCATGTTTTATGATGTTATTGAAAACATGCATTTATTTTGGGGACTATCAGTTAAACCCTTTCACCGCCGCAGTCGCATAAATGCACCACGACAAATAGTGCAGTCCCAGATCAGACGCCGCCTTTTCACGGCGGCGTCTGATCAGGGACGTCACTTTTTGTCTCATTCTCTTTTTCTATTTATGTGCTTTATTCTTTTGAAATTTACATTTATTTATCTCATTTTCTTATTGTATCAAATGATTTAACAAAATTTGAATTGCAGACGACAATTAGAAATTTGGCGTCGAAAGGATTAATGTGGCAAAATTTGAAACCTTTGGAGATAACTCACAATTTTGAGAAAATGGAAGTAACATATCTGAAAAAGTTCATGTACCATATTTAAATTGTAATCCATTCTCTGTCGTTAATTCTTTGCGATAAAAATGCATTAAAACTTAGATTTCTTCATAACAAGCTGTCATAACTATTATGGACGAAGCGACATCATTTTTCTGTATTTTTAAGTCCGATGTAAGTTGTGTATTGTCATTTTAAATAATTATATTTTAGTAGAAAATATTTACAGGTGTGGAATGATTCCTAAAATAGTGACGTTTTACTCCGTGCTGATCAAAACAAAACAGAAAACCCACAACAAAACGGTGCATTCTTCTGTGTCTCCTACAGATTGTAGCTGAATCCATAGGAGCTTTCTGTATTACTGATACACTGTATTAACCCATTACCTCATAGGCTATTTTTAGATACAAACTCTTTGAATAAATCTACCGAAAAGGAGCATTAACTAGAGAAAAGGAAAAGTTTAAAATTTTGTAGTTTGAAACCATTGTGATAAATAGAGCATTTGGTCCTATAGGAGCAAATGCTCTATTTATCACAATGGTTTCAACATGTGCCTTTTACAGAGTCGTCAAAAGTCGTCAATATGATATACTTGCACGAATCTTAAGTCAGTATATATTTCAGTAGGTCGCAGTTTTAAGCAGACTCGGCGTAATTTGTGCCCGTATTTTAACATGACAGAATACCCCATTATGAATATTAATTAACCGCTATTCTTTTATTGTTATATGAAATAATTGAAAACATAGCTACGTCAAATAGTATAGAATCACTGGTAAGACATTGTGAGCAAACAGAGCAGACCCTGTTCTGGCGGCCTCAAAAGGAATTGTCTCATATGGATCTTCCCGTTCTTGCAAAAAAAGACGCCATAATTCATCTATGTAGCATTTTCTCTCACATAAACACTTTTGTCACGCCCTTGCAATCAATGTAGACCCAGATAAGACATTTCCTGAATGAGCCTTCTGATCAATGTCTGCTCTCTGTTTAGTGTCTGCTCAGTGCCATCTGCTTATCTGATTCTACAGTTTTTGTCTAAGCTAAAAACTCCCTTGAAGAAATTACCATATAAAAGTAGTATTTTCTTGCAGCGCGTTTTAAAAAATCCTAAAAATTAAATAAATCATTTATTTATATGCTGAAAAGAAGTATACCTCAAGAAGCGCTGGAGAAACAAAACCTTGATTTGTTTGATATCAAGTACATGTATTATTTAATTATAGTCATGGTGCGTTTTAGTTTCGTAACTGTACAACATAGGTCGGTACTCTTTCGTTGATGAAAACGGTTTGGACATTTTTCGATATAACTTCAAGTTGACACTATTCATGAAAATGGTTGAACATAGCAAATACCGTGTTTTATAATGTTATTGAAAACATGCGTTTATTGTAAGAACTATCACTTTAATGAATATTCATGAAAGTCAAATTCATGCATAAATATTCATAACGGAAAGGGTTGCTACCTTGTTTCCTTCCTATTTCCTCGGATTGTTAACAAACAATCTGAAAATATATATATTGTTTTCTACCCCATTTATGTACAAGTAGTGCCAATATTTTGTTTACGTCCTAAAATACAATTTAAGAAATACCGACATGCTATATTATATCTATCACAATTTTATTTTATAAGACTATTTATTTAGAATACAACGAACGACTGATATTTTATGGAATACGGTAAAATCACGATTATTCGAAAAAAAATGTATAGAAGAGTTTAGAAACTTTAGACCCTTATAGGTAGGTTACTGCTTATTGCATGGTGAAAGATTTGTTATAGATCTACATGTTTTACTTAATATCAAATAATAAATGGATAAATGGTTTTAACCATAAAATGAATGGCACACTCCGTCAAATAATATTTGATTCTTTCTTTTTTGTATTAAAAATGTAGAATTATGGCATTAAAAACCATGGCAAAAGAATACTCAGAAATAACATACAAAGAGAGCAGACCATTATCAGATAACTCTTTCAGGATCTGAGTGATCTGGGTCTACTCTGTTTGCTAATGCTTAAAAGACGGGATTATCAAGTCCTTGGTTAATCATTTCTCCCTTACAAAGATTTGTATGCCTTTGCAAACATAGTAGACCCAGATCCGATGGCTCTTACAGGAGTCGTGTGACCAGGATCTGTCCTGTTTGCTTATGAACTTATAATAAATCTGATCTTAACCCATTTGCTCCCACGATCCCATACATGGGACTTAGGCAAACAGTGAGGACTCTGATCAGAGTCTACACTGTTTGTTGATAGAAATTTCAATATAAAACCAAACGAAATTGAAAATTTTGACCAGGCACCCCTTAGTTAAGAAATGGACTTATCCAATATATAAGCATGGAAGAACCCATTGGGAGCAAATGGGGTAAACTTTCTACTAAAATAAAGAAAACGTTTGTATATATGCCGCTATAAAATTTCAGATAATGAAGATCCACGATGCCATTATTTCTAACATGAATATTCAACAGGGAAAGGCTTATATTAAACTTGTTTCCTATGCACGTGACTTTATCAAGTAATAAAGTTTGTTTCTATAAATGCGCTTGGTCACAGTGTTTCGGCCAGTCTGTAATTAATTGGTATGCATTTCTTTGATAATAAATCCATCTTACTAAAATTGGTAAAAGAAAGAAATAGGTCAAAATAAAACCAACAGAAAACTGAAAGTACAGTATACGTATAATGTCTGTGTTTGCAAATGTTACATGCATTAAATGGAATAGTAGTATGTTCATATAAATTGAAAACAAAAACAGAAAACAGACTTACCTGCAACAGTAAACTCGCACTTTAAATACTAGAAACCGATACCGCTTGACGGGTGTTTGATATACGTTAAGCTATATATACTTAGTATCTACCAAGAAACGACAAGGTCAAATTATAGGAAATATGCTAAAAATAGCAGCCAGTAGCGGGCTCGTTTGAATTAGCTGGCAATATGCGTTGTTTCTGCAGCGAGCAACATGTAACACTCAACCTATCTAAATTCCAATAACTCCTTCAAAGGAACCATAACAAAAGATCTCTGATTCGGAATTTCAAATTGGCATCAATACCGGTCTTTAACCCATTACCTCATAGGCTATTTTTAGATACAACATCTTTGAATAAATCTACCGAAAAGGAACATTAACTAGAGAAAGGGAACATTTTAGGAATGTTTAGTTTGAAACCATTATGATAAATAGAGCATTTGCTCCTATAGGAGCAAATGCTCTATTTCTCACAATGGTTTCACAAAGTGACTTTTACAGAGTCGTCAGAAGTCGTCAGTATGAGGGGAAGGGTTAAGGCAGATTGTAGCTTAATGCAGGATGAAAGCCACAATAAGCTTCCAAAAGAGATTGCTGTATATTGTTATCCTTTATTAAGAAGCCACCTGTATGAAGAGATTTCAATTCTCCTTTTCTAAACATCCGAATTAAAGAGGTTTTACTGTGTATCGATAGAAAAAACGGACAATCAGGTGGACTTAAAAGTCTGAACAGAAATAATGCTTGACAATATTTTCAGTGCAAAATCATTTAATGAATTATATTCATACAGCATTTAAGTATGCAAAAAACATTACTTTTAGCATAAACAATTATATTTAAAAAATAAAAGGTTTTACAATAATATACATGTCAATGAATGGCTCTTTATTTTTTGTCAACACATGCAAGCGCGGGAAAGTTTGGTGTAAAACTTTTATTAACAATAATAGGCCATGAACTAGTTTTCCCGCCAAATATTCCCGCCTTTCAATTTTAGAAAAGACAAATATTAAAACGAAAAATTTGATAAAAATGATAAAAATGATAAAAAAAAAAACACAAAAAAGTCGTACATTTCACAATCAAATTCCACGTGGTAATAGCGATGTTTAAGCATACTTATGCTTTTGGGAATATAATTCTTTGAGTAACTTTGTAACATCAAACGCTGGTATCTGCCTTTAACGCCAACCCGCATTAACCATTCGCTTGCTATTCACGTCAATATACCTACCTGTAAATAGTGAAGACCCAGATGAGACAGCTCATGCAGGAGCTGTCTCATCAGGGTCTGCACTATTTACAAGTTGATTGTGCAACAACCAGTGCACTCCACAGCAGTGATTGCACAGCGAAATACTTGTACACAGTAAAGATATATGTAATTATACAAAAGGGCATTGGTAAAGAAGGAGACATGTTTTTTAAAAATCAGCAAGAGAAGAGTTAAGCACTCACTTGCCTGTAAAGATCTCAGTCTTTCTCTCTGGTTTTGACGACTTTACTGTATCATATGTGTTATATAAGTGCTATGTCCCAAATATCGCATTTTAAAATTATAAGTAAAACCTCTATATAACGGCCATTAAATTGTGTTAATTAATTGGTATCTAGGGCAGGTGGCTGCTTAAAGCGAGGTGTAAGTGAAACAGAACGCTCCTATTGAAGCGTTCTGCTTTACTTTCACCTGGCTTTAAGCAGCCACCTGCCTTTAATACAAAATACTTGATGTAATTTAGTGGCCTTTATAGAGAGGTTTTACTGTAAGAAAAAATTAGGTTTAAGCAGAGAAGTTGATTATATCATGTCAGTACTACACTACTGTTTTAACCGATCTACATAATTATGGACAGATCTGACAAGTGTAAAAATCGTTCTTCATATGAACATATCTGACAATTGTTAAAATATTCTTCATGTGGACAGATCTGACAATTGTTTAAAATATTTCTTATGTGCGCAGATCTGACAGTTGTTAAAATATTTCTTCATATGGACAGATCTGACAATTGTTAAAATATTTCTTCATATGGACAGATCTGACAATAGTTAAAAATATTTCTTCAAGTGGACAGATCTGACAGTTGTTTTATTCGTTCTTCATATGGATAGATACGACAATTGTTATAATCGTTATTCACGTGTACAGATCTGACAATAGTTAAAATCGTTCTTCCTATGGACAGATCTGGTTCAGTGCCTATAAGGAATTGCTGAGCACAATCTCAGACTCGGTTAGACAGCTCGTGCTCAAGCATGGGTACGACTCAAGATTTGGAGCCATTAGAAATCTGGGTCCATGCTTATAATGCTTTTAAGTTGAGTCTGAGTTGGTTCTCAAGCTTTTGATTGAATATTTATTAATTATTGAATATTTTAATCGACATGTATTATAAAAAAACAATGGTTCGAACTTGAAATGGAGAAGAAAGCTCAACGTATGGTTGGTCAATAGAACTGCATTTATTTAAAATGTC
Source organism: Azorinus chamasolen (assembly GCA_963576725.1). NCBI lineage: Eukaryota > Metazoa > Mollusca > Bivalvia > Cardiida > Solecurtidae > Azorinus > Azorinus chamasolen. The sequence continues at coordinate 93,880,578 of OY755239.1, forward strand.
ATGTAACTCTTTCGCTGCCAATATCACATTTGTGATTACTTATGCCAACAGTTTGGATCCAGATGAGACGCCGAGTAATCTTGGTCCTCTCTGTTTGCAATGTTGTGAACAAACCTTTGTGTAAGACAAAGGGTTACAATCCGTAGTTATCCGTATATGATATAATGTAGCAAACGTTCTCGCAATTTCCTTCTTTCTCCAGCTCGTCCGTTGATTTACCGTATTTTTAGTAGCTAAATGGTTTTCCCATGCCGTTCTATTTATACAAAATGTAGGAAACCATTTATCTAGGCCTACATGACTGGGTCGTCTCCGTTTGCAGTTGCCCGAAAAAGCGTTTGTTCAAGACAAAGGGTTAACGCCCATAGTAATCATTATGTAGCAAATGTATCCGCAATAAAACTAATTCTTCTCTCGTTATTTCCTTCTTTTTCCATGTCGTCCGTTGATCTATTTTTAGTAGCTAAAAGGTTTTTCCCATACTGTTTCTATTTACGTTTCTATTTACACAAAATACAGGAAAACATTTATCTACACTTGACCGTGGTGTGCCTTATCTAAGAATATTGGGATTTGGTGCGTTCAATTTCACAGGGGTTTGCATCGCTTCATGGTAGTCTATATACATGTATATGTATACTACATGTATATGATAAACCGGTTGCAACTGACAGACAGACAGGACACCCTTGTACCTCAAGTAAAACAAGTCTGTAGCTGTACAATTTATATGGTATTTTCGCAATTCTTTCGGCTATTGAAAGCCAAGATAACTTCACTACAAAAATCCAACAGTGATTTTCTCAAAATTGTATGCCTTTTCTTGGTCATTGACAAACGTTCGTTCATCGCGGTCTATAATTATTTCATAAGCAAACAGAGCAAACACTGATCAGACGGACTCTATAGGAGCCGTCTGATCTGAGTCTTCTATGGTTGCACATGTGTGTTTCTATGAAGGAAAGGGTTAATCCTTATTGTAGTGAGACTCACATAACATCCGCCTTTCTTTGGCATCCATTGTAAATATATTTTGGGGAGAATTCTTCTTCTCAGTAATCAGTCACAGGGCAAAGATTATAGAATTTACTGAAGTTAAATCCTATCCAAATGTAACCCTTTATCTAATACAGACATTTTTTTCTCTTTTGCAAAAACAGTATACCTATTTCAGACAGCCCCGGCAGAAAATGTCTGATCGGATTCCATCCGTTTAACTTACGAATAAAAAGATCTGGTGGTACAGTTTCTACCATGGAATGAAAGTCCCTGGTTCAAAATACGATTAGAAAAAAATGCTATTTGTTAGTCATTATTTGTTGCATAAATAAAAATTAAATATTAACAAAGTAAAGAATGCTCGTCCGAGGTATCCCTATTTGCACAATGGCTTTAGCCCTTTCCCTGATGAATATTCATATAGGAAATAATGACGTCATGAATATTAATCAGATTATTTTTTTATGATGGCATGTGAACACAGGACATTTCGGCTAAGGCAAAAGCTGTAGAATCAGATCTATATTACACCATAATCAAACAGTATAGGAGCCGTCTGATCTGGGTCTACTATGTTGGCATATGCGTCAAAATGCGCTTACATAAGGGAAAGGGTAACCATTTCCATCATAGGATATTTTTATATCCAACCTAACTGAATGAATCTACCGAAAAGAAGCAATTACTAGAGAAAAGGGAAACCTTTAGAATTTTGTATTTTGAAACCATTGTGATAAATAGAGCATTTGATCATAATTATGATGCAAATGCTTTATTTATCACAATGGTTTCAAAATATGGCTTTTACAGAGGCACCAAAAGGCGTTTGTATGAGGGAATGGGTTAATTGTCAGAACATTTGACGAATAATTAGTTGATAGAAGTTAATTAACATTTTGACTGTTGAATGTTCAAAGTGAACTAGTATCCATAGACACTCAAAAGTACGTTTATAAGCATTCATGATTGATTGGCGTACTATATGAAAAGGCCAAGCAAACCGGGTGTACTCTGTCGTGGTCTCTATTTAATACTTTTTAGCTGACATGTATCGTCCATAGGACTTCATCCGAGTATTAAAAATCATTACCATCGGCTTTATATAAATATCACATCCTATGGAGGGCGACAGAACGTATTGCCATATGCTATTTATTTCATTATACCGAACATCAAAATCAATTATATCAGCAAAATGATCTATTCAATGGCAACAATAAACAGTTCGGCACAAAAGTTATACATTGTACTCTGTGCTTAACCACGGAGTCCAGTTTTTGCATATTATATCCTCCTCCGAAACAGTCGCAAAACGCGACATTTCTCAAATTCTCAAAAACTCAGAAATAATTGTCCAAATGACGTTTGGTGATCAAATTGCGATCATCGGATGACGTCAGTCGGATAACGTCAGTCGGATGACGTCACCAACACAATTTAATAAGCGCTCACTGATATAGACGTAATATTGCCCGCACAAGATAATGTTGTTTGGAACGGTTCAATTTGTTTCATGACAAGTATATGGAAAAGTTGTAAAGGAAAGTCACATGAGGTATACTAAATAGAGGATCTTACATTAGTGTTTATTACAAAATGGTTCATCCGTTCCTTACAAACAGCGTAGTAATACAACGGACGGCGCACCTGGAGCGCTACGATTAGCTAACGCTTAAATGAGCTCTACGATTGGCTAACGATTTCTAATTTGCATTAAAAATGCACTAGTGCATTTCCGCGATTTACGGCACTCTGTCGCGGCACTAACAAAAGGCAGATTATGTGATAAAACCACTTATCAAGCGCTATAACATGTCTTGTACACATGCACAGGCATTATCTATTTTTGCTTATTTCAACAGTTTTTAATACACATTTCAACCATCAAACATATACAAAAATACAATCGTAGAAATGTATGACATCGTTCGGCACTTTTCTGCTATACACATGAGTCAAAAGCAGGGCAAAATATATATAGAAAACTCCTATAGGATCGTTCTGCATTTCTTTTGACGTGTATTAAGCTACCACCCTTACATACCCATAATGAGACGGCTGCCTAATATTTTTGATGGCCGCTTAAGACAGGTTCTACTGTATTCTACATATATCCCGAGTAATATAGATAGCAAAATTTCAAATTCTAAACTATAAAACTATGCAATTGCACGTAGATATTTTGGTCAAGTCATTCCGTTGGCACTAGTATTCTGTTAAAAATAGAAAAAAAACCCATATCGTATGTTGTGTAGCTTGCTGTTCACGTTAATATACCTACCTGTAAATAGTGAAGATCCAAATGAGACAGCTCCTGCCGGAGCTGTATCATCTGGGTCTGCGCTATTTACAAGTTGATTGCGCAACCAGTGCACTCCACAGCAGTGATTGCACAGCGAAATACTTGTACACAGTGAAGATATATGTAATTATACAACAGGGCATGGGTATTGAAGGAGAAATGATTTTTTAAAATTCAGCAAGCGAAGGGTTAAGTCTTACCCTGCCAAATGCAACCTAAGTAGCATTTGAGTTTTCAAGCTTTTGATTGGTCAGATTTGAATTCTCAAACTTTTGATTGGTCAGATTTGAGCCTTTGGCTCAAAAACCTGAGAACGAACCCAGACTCAACTAAAAGTTTTATAAGCATGGACCCCGATGGAACGCCGAGTATTCTAGTGTCTTATCAGCACCCTTGCTGTTTGACACCCGAAACCCTTTCTTATTCAAAAGTCTGAACGAAATGAAAGGAAACTAGCAGTCGTTCGGAGTATAGCAAACATTAACATTCACCTACGAATAACGAAAGTTTCATTTGATCCATTTTAACCCTTTACTTCATATAAACGCTTTGTCACGCCTTTGCATACAGAGTAGACCCAGATCAGACGGCACCTGTTGGAGCCGTCTGTTTATGCTCTGCTTTTTTGCTTACGATAGTATAATAGGTCTAACTCTACAGCTTCTACCAATACCAAAACATTCATATGCAATTATAAAATGTCAGCTGCTAAATATTCATAGTATCAATTGGATTTCCAACAATATTTTATTCAATCAAGAAAAGGATTGGACAACTGGCATATCCTATGTAAT
>OY755239.1:94484872-94802372 GCA_963576725.1 Azorinus chamasolen
CATAAAATGGCATTACACTCCTAATAACATGCCTGTTGCCACTAGCAATCTAATCTGAGACAGTTATGATATGCTCATTCCTTGAAACATGGAATGTTCAAAACGGAATTTTGTTCATTGTAAAACACTCACTAATCCATGTAAATAGGAGGTATTATGTGGAACAAAACAATCAACTGGTTAACACATTCCCGCACACTGACGCCTTCTAACACCTCTGCAAAAGTCACTTTATGAAACCATTGTAATAAATAGAGCATTTGCTCCACAGTAGTAAATGCTCTATTTATCGCAATAGTTTCAAAACTGCACAATTCTAAAAAGTTCCTTTTCTCTAGTAAATGCTCCTTTTTGGTAGATTTATTCAAAGAGGTTGGGTCTAAAAATAGCCTATGAGGAAATGGGTTAACAACCAGCACAGATTGTAACTCTTTAAATGTGGGAAATAAGTGCACTGTCATTTCCAAGCAGTGTAGACAAAGATCAGAGGGTTCCACGAGGAGCCCTCTGACCTGAGTCTGCACTATTCGCCATTCAAAATCCTCTAGCAAATTTAAGCCTTTCACACTTAATGAACTCTATCGTTAAACAGTGATGGGACATTCCACATTGGATTATTCAAATGGTCGTGATGGTCTCTTAACCCTTTCCTCAATGAATATCCATGCAAAAAATAATGACGTCATGAATATTAATGAGATCAATTTGTTATGACAGCACATGGACACAGGAATTTGCAATGACAGAAACTGTAAAATCATGATCTATATTATTTCATAAGTAAACCGAGCAAACCCTGATCAGACAGCTCCTATAGGAGCTGGCTGATCTGGGTCTTCTCTGTTTAAAATATTTAAAACACTGTATAATACATTTGTATAATACTTTAGTGTTATATTCAAATATATTTTATATTTTTTATCATTGGTACGCTTCGTCCAGGAAATGGTACGTATAGTCCTGGTACGCTTCGGCAATGGTACGCTTAGTCCATTTTCCTTATAGAGTAACTTAGGGTTAAACCCTTTGCCTCATTCATACCCTTGCATGCAGAGGAGACCAAGATAAGACAGCTCCTGCTGAAAATGTCTGATCAGGGTCTGCCCTGTTTGCTTATGAAAGTATAATAGATTTGACTCTACAGTTTCTACTAATACCAAACATCCTGTGTACATAATTATGCAATTACAAATATTACAAAAAGTAATCATGATGTCATTATTTCTTACATGAATATTCAACAGGTAAAGGGTTAACACTTTGCTTATATAAACATGTTTTCATGTGTTTACAAACAGAGTAGACCCAGATCAGACAGATCCTATAGGAACCATCTGATCAGGTTCTGCTCTGTTTGCAAATGGAATCTGAAAGATCTGTTTCTTTACTTTCTATGATGGCTACAATGTTCCACTTTTCATGTTTCAATAATTATAAATATTTTATCCATGAATATTCAGTAGGTACTGAAATTTGAAATATACATAGAACAGGTAAATGGTTAACCCTTTCCCTCATATAAACGTGATTTCACGCATCTGCAAAAAGAGTAGACCCAGATCAGACAGCTCCCAGAGGAGCCGTCTGATCAGGGTCTACTCTGTTTGCTAATAGACTTTCAAAGATCTGTGTCTTTACTTTCTAAAATGGCTACAATGCTCCATCTTCTATATTTCATAATAACCTTTTTGTCCATGAATATTCAGTAGGTATTGAAATTTGAAATATACATAGAACAGGTAAATGGCTAAGGGATTCTCTGATCTGAGCTAATTCTTTGTACGCCTGACTCAGAATCTCATCACATTCAAAACTCTTTGACGCTGTGCAGATTGTAATTCGAAATATGCCATAATCGGAAATTATATTAACCAGTATCAATTCTAATGGGAAACTAAGTTATTTGACATATCATCAGGATCCAAACAGTTTATATAAGTTATTAGGCCACAATTAAAAAATTGTTTGTTTGCCGTTTACCGACCCTAGATTTTAAAAGTGTGTCGGTAGGTAGGAAATTTTTAAAAAAAATTCTGAAAAATTGTACTCTATATGAATATTTATAAAAAAAAAACTGTTTTGGCACTGTAGCTATAGTACCCTTATGTATGCATCTTATTTATAACCATAACAGCTTTGCTCATTTGTTATGCTTTTGTAGAATCATCAATGTCTTAACCCACCTGGTATTCACGTCTGACAAATAGTGCATGCTTGCCTAGATACTAAAATGTAATAGCACTAAAGGAATCCAAATGTAGAGAAATGTAGAGCAACAGATAACTTTTTACCTCAATTAGTTATAAGGTTATAACTACAAGCTCTTTTAGGCAATTAGTTTTTCACTTACACTTTCCATGATCAATAAGTTTTTGTTCATTTTCAAAATAGTGTTTCTGCATTTTCAATTACATGTAGTTTTACTTAAGCTGCACATCCCAATAAGCCTAGTATCACAGTGTGTGAAATTAACCTGAAACAAATTGTAAATAGATGATGTAATTGCTTGATAGCATGCATCAAAATCCTATCAATAAAGCTATGAGCATGTTAAACCGCATGTAAAACATGTTTATTAACTTTTTACTTACTGACAAGTACTGGTATGGATTAGGACATCAGGATTCTGGCAATTCAAAGATCAATCCAAACAAGCATCTTCAACAGTAATATTGCCATTTATGTCTTTGCAAGGCTAACATTCTCAAATAATGGTAGCTGGCTTTGATTTAAATATATAGATCTACTACTAGTGTGTTGTTATCCATAATTTAAACTGTTCATTATTCAATGTGTAGACTACAGATTTGACATTTTGTAGAGCGCACTTCATCCCCGGATCCTTCGATAATAAGCCATTGAAATGACGATTTCCAAGATCTAACAATTAGGCCGGTACTTGACAATCCCGATGGGTTTTGTTCTCTGCCGATGAAACGACGATCAAAATTATATCACTCTTTAACTGCTGACGATTTCCTTCGACACTGCTTTCCTTTAAATAAGAAAGCTGGCAACAGCTGGTATGCCAGCAGATTCTATCATTTTTCTAACTCTCCACGCTTGGATTTTGACATTTTTTCGCGGATTTTTCAACCATAATGCTATATGCGGAGAACTTGGATGTTATCATTGATAGATTATTTGGTCCGTAGTCAGTACCAATGCGATAATGGTATGAGGTGCAGTTTGTGAGCACGCAGTAACCTCCCTTTGCTACTGGTGTGCTAGTAAACATAAATATGAAAAACAAACCTACCGAAAAGACGGCATCTCCGAACACGATTTGTTTTCCTTTTTTGATTTTTGTTTCAATAAGAATATGAAATCAATTCGTTTTTCCTGAAAATCAATTAGTTAAAACGATAAAACGAAGCTGATCTGTTGCTCCGGAAATGATCGAAAATCATCGGACAGATAGCGATCAGCTGCAGACGAAAATAAAATAAACATTCTTACAAATTTGGCAATAAATTTTTTTAAGTTGGCGGGAAAAAATGGGTTGGTCGGTAAAGGGCAAACAAACTTAATTTTAATTTAAACCTTACCATTTTGCAGCTTAGGTGTCTTTATCATTTATGTAATCAATACTGTTAGTCTCTCTGAACGAATACGCTGACATTTGCAAACAGTACTATAGCTACTAGAGAAGCTGAGACCTCTGATCAGGGTCTACATTAACCCTTTCCCTGTTCTATGAATATTACAAACATTACCTACTGAATATTCATGGGCAAAACATTATAATGAATTATTATTTTAGAAAGTATACAAACAAATCTATCAAATTCCATTAGCAAACAAAGCAGACCCTGATCAGACGGCTCCTATAGGAGCCGTCTGATCTGGGTCTACTCTGTTTGCAGATGTGTGAAAACACGTTTATATATCCCTTGCCAACAACGACTACAACGCGGACGCCCGAATTATGACAATAGCTCGTTGTTTTTTTTCTTCGAAAAACAGACAAGCTAATAAAAAACAGATTTACACCAAGAACAAATTATAACAACAATAGTTCTTTAAGATGAGCTGAAAAAAGATGTACATGTAATGTTATATTTACGTTCTACAGTGAAGTCTCGCGTAATTATGCAACCAAATATTATATTAGCACAAGAGACTGTAAAAGCAGGTGGTTGCTTAATGCAGGACAAAAGTGATACAGAAAGCTCCTACTTTTGTCCTGCATTAAGCTACCACCTGTTTTAAAAATCCTGAAATATACTTCTTTTGAGTGGTCGTATTAACCCTTTCCTCCATAAACACGCCTTTCTACGCCTCTGTAATAGTCACCTATTGAAACCATTGTGATAAATAGAGCATTTGCTCCTATAGGAGCAAATGCTCTATTTATCACAATGGTTTCAAGCTACAAAATTCTAACATTTTCCTTTTCTCTAGTTAATGCTCCTTTTCGGTAGATTTATTCAAAGAGATTGCATCTAAAAATAGTCTATGAGGTAATGGGTTAAGGAGAGACTTTACTGTATTATGTCAGACCTAATGAATGTAGGAAAGCTGTGTGAATCACCTGACTTATTCTTTGTTATTACTAAGGTGCTGAGAGCATATTTGTATGTCAGTACTTCATGATATGGTAATTAAGTCGTAACAAGTGCCCTCTTACTTTCTTCTACAGACAAATCAATCTTTCTAAATGTTTGTCTAGTAGATGATAGCACTGACAGAAATCTTCTAATTCTCCTGCTAAACTGATATTACATAAGCCTATGAAAATGAACTTAGATCAAGATCCAATGCTCAAAAAAACAACAACACAAATACCAAAAATGGCTGGCACTAAGACACTGATTTCATATAAAAAATGGTTAATTTTATTAATGGTATCATTATTTTGCATGCACAAAACAGATATTGAAGAGCAGCATGTCAAAATTATTTCAAAGGTTGATGTAATGGCATTCTTAAGCCACAAAAAAAGCACACAGATTTAGTCAGATCAAAAGAAAATAGGGCCTTCATGGCCCTGTACTGCTAACCTGAGACACTGGGTAACCTGCTCTATTGAGTATATAAGATTAATGATCTAATTGCAGAGCTACAGATAACGATGGATGCTACACAAATACTAAAATTGCCCTTTCTCTACCAAACCCTATACTGTGACCACTCTTTAGAATCGTCTCTTCGAGACAATTCTAAAGAGTGGTCATAGTATAGGGTTTGGTAGAGAAACAAATGAGTTCTGCTTGGAAATGTTTAAATTTACGCATCTTATCTGTAGCTCTGTAATTGTTTAAAATATAGCAACATGCTTATCACCTAGTAGCTAGTAGCAAAGGTTTTACAGGGATTACAATAAGCAAAGGGTCATCTAAGGAACATTCCTACAAATGTATCCCTTACCCTTTCTCTCATACAAACACCTTTTCCCTCTCCCTCATACAAACTGTGTACGACCTAGATCAGATGGCTTCTATAGGAGCTGGCTGATCTGGGTCTTCTCTGTTTGCTAATTTGATAAATCTGTTTCTTCAGTTTCTTAAATGGCTACAATGTTACACTTTCCATATTTCATTATAACTATTTTGTCCATGAATATTCAGTAGGTATTGAAAATTGGACTAAATACAGAACAGGGAAAAGGATAAAGAAACTCTGCCTCATCCAACCATATTGACATGCACAATGTTGGTAAAGGGTTTCTTAAAGGGGATGTCCCTACATTTGATGCTTTTCAAAAACACTTAAAATATACAACTCATTTGTTTATATGCTGAAAAGTAGTATATCACAAAAAACCCATCCAATTACTGTTTATAATGACAAAACATCCATGTGTTTGATATCGCCGATCCCGGTTTTACTCCCCGATGTTTCAGTTTTATTCGGGTTGAGTTTTAGTTTCGTAACTGTTCGCCATATTTGCGATTCTCCGCCCACTTTCGAGAAAGCTATTCCGTAAAAAATGGAGGGATCGGGTGATCATCGACAAAACGCGGAAGAATTTAACGGAAAAGGCCGATAATATTGTATTGTAGAACAAAATTTATCAGTATTGATGAAATCGGTTTAATTGTATCACAGGGGCATTTTTCGATATAAGTTCAAATTGGGAACCTTCATAATAATGATAGAGCATAACAAATACCAAGTTTTATGATATTATTGAAAATATGTGTTCATTGTAGGAACTTCCTCTTTAAGCAACATTCCTACACAATGCAAGTAGACAAATATGGAATGTTAGCCCCGCCCCTGGCATCCACATTTTTTAACGAATCACAATGGCTTGGAAAACATTGGTAGTGAGTTACCTAAGCAACATTTCTGCAAAATTGTATTGAAATCTGCCTGGTAGTTTCAGAGGAGATATTTGAAATTTTCTCCATAGCCATTTATATAAGGAAAATTATCTCTGCCCCTGCCATGCTTTTTTAATGAATCACAACAGCTAGAACAATATTGATTCTCTATGTGATTCATGTATTATGTATGTGAAATACACTACTCAGGTGAGCTAATACAGCTAATAAATGACTTTTCATGTATTTGCAAACAGAGTTGACCCAGATCAAACAGCTTCTATAGGAGCCGTCTGATCAAAGTCTGCTCTGTTTGCTTATGGAAATTGATAGATCTGTTTCTTTAGTTTCTTAAATAGCTACAATGTTCAACCTTCCGCATTTCATCATAAGTATTTTGTCCATGAATATTCAGGAGGTATTGAAATTTGGAATATATATAGAACAGAGAAAGGGTTATTATTCATACAAGACTCCATAAGCCAATGTTGAATATTAATTAATTACACTCTTGTATCAAATATATAAATCAAAGGATGTTGCTGCAATGACAGAACATCTGTAACATGTAAGCCTATCGACCTGGCCGTAATCAGGTAACTCCTACAGGAGCTGTCTGATCTGGATTCTGCTCTGTTTGCAAAAGGCATAAGAAGGCCAAATTACAGAAGAATGTGTTAACCTACTCATCCTATTTAAGAAGGCAGTACAGCACACAGAGCTCCAGATAAAATGCTTAAATTAAATAACTTTCTGCAATAACTTCTTTATTTCTCCAACAATCCCTATACTGTGACCACTCTTTAGAATCGTCTCAAAGAGACGATTCTAAAGAGTGGTCAGAGTATAGGGTTTGGTGGAGAAATGACGATTTTAGTAATTGGGTATGCACCTTTATCTGTAGCTCTGACAGTACATTTGTAGTATTTTCGGCTGACAAGAATTATCTCAACTCGCTAAGGGTAAAAGAACCAGAGGATCGTAACTTGGTTCTACCAATTTAGACTTCCCTAATGTGAAAAGTCCATCATCAATCACCTGTAATTGGACAAACACTAACTACTTTCAAGCTAGCATTAAATTCTGAGAAGCTATCTAGGTGCCTACTACTCAAATACTAAAATTGTCATTTCTCCACCAAACCCTATGTTGTGACCACTCTTTAGAACTGTCTCTTCCGGACGATTCTAAAGATTGGTTACAACATAGAGTTTGGTGGAGAAATAAAGAAGTTATTCTTGAAAATGTTTGAATCTACATATTTTATCTTGACCTCTACTCAATGTGCCTGAGACACCTATGAAAACCATCCATCTGACTTACAGGAGTCCTGAAGAATTCAAAATGTGCTTTTGTTTTGAGGCGATTCTAAAGAGTGGTCAAAACATAGGGTTTGGTGGAGAAATAAAGGAGTTGTTCTCTTGACAATGTTTAAATTTACACATCTTATCTGGACCTCTGAAATTCCTGATAAGCTATATGCAAACAGTTTAGATCCTGATAAGACACATAGTAATTCGGTGTCTCATTAAAATCAAAGACGCTTGAACATTCTTTTGTTTTTTAAAGGAAAAGGAAGCAAAATCTATTTTAAGAATTTGAACAGATTACTTAATTGACACCGGTAATCCCAATTACTATAAAAGTTTATTTTATTTGTTTTTTATGTCGGTTTAACAGTATTTCAGGCATATCGTGACGTCCAACTAATAATGGGCGAAAGACCCTGAAGCTTTTCTGTGCACAAAACATATGGCATAGTTCAGTGCACAGAAGAGTTTTTCTGCATTGGAATGCTGCACCTAACAAGCACATCAACCAAAATTATACAATGTTTGAAGTGGCAGCAGACAAATTACTGCCACTCTCATGTATGGCCAACAGTGTCAATCCTGATCAAGACATACCATTAAAACATTAAATAAGAGATGTAATTAGGAAATCTAGGTCAAACAGTGGCTGATATCAGCAGAGCTATAGGTCAAAGGTATAATTAGGAAATCTAGGTCAAACAGTGGCTGATATCAGCTGAGCTACAGGTCAAAGGTGTAATTAGGAAATCTAGGTAAAACTGGCTGATATCAGCTGAGTTATAGGTCAAAGGTGCAATTAGGAAATCTAGGTCAAACAGTGGCTGATATCAGCTGAGTTATAGGTCAAAGTTGTAATTAGGAAATCTAGGTCAAACAGTGGCTGATATCAGCTGAGTTATAGGTCAAAGTTGTAATTAGGAAATCTAGATCAATCAGTGGCTGATATCAGCTGGGCTACAGGTCAAAGGTGTAATTAGGAAATCTAGGTAAACAGTGGCTGATCTCAGCTGGACTATAAATAAGAGGTGTACCGGTATTTAAGAAATCTAGGTAAAACAGCGGCTGATCTCAGCTGAGTTATAGATAAAAGATGTATTTAGGAAATGTATGGAAAACAGTGGCTGATCTCCGCTGAGTTATAAATAAGATGTGTAGGTAAAGTAAAACAGTGGCTGATCTCAACTTATCTATAAGACAAAAATGTATTTAGGAAAAAACAGTTCATAAAGTTAGCTGCCAAACCTAGTCAAGATAGAGCTTAGGTGAGAAAAAAGGATGTTGATAGTTCAGCACACCTATTATCTACAGCTCTGACTTATCGGGGTATACACTGTTTGCAAGTATACTGATGCCTCTTTATCCATGACACTTGCAGTAGAATGTCTTGTAAGTTAACACTGAATGAATAAAAGCACAGGTGTATTATCACCCATTCCTTCATATTGACGCCTTTTGATGCCACTGTAAAATCACTTTTTGAAACCATTGTGATAAATAGAGCATTTGCTCCATAGGAGCAAATGCTTTATTTATCACAATGGTTTCTGAACTACGCAACTTTAAAAAAAAAAATCCTTTTCTCTAGTTAATGCTCCTTTTCGGTAGATTTATTCAAAAAGGTTGGTTCTAAAAATAGCCTATGAGGGAATGGGTTAAGAGGAGGTTATCATTTACTGCAGGCCAAACAGCTCCTGTAAGAGTTTTCCCCAAAATTCCATCCTGCAGTAAGTTACCATCTGCCTCAAACCCTGAAAATTAGACTTCTTTTGCCTGGTTACTATAAGAGGTTTTACTGCAATATATTCGGAATTGTAGTGCAGAATTCATTTTTTTCCATTGCATAGGCCCCCCGGTGGGACGTAATACAAGAATTAACTATACTGCACATGCGAGTTATAGGCAAGCTTTACTAAACGATGGAAATCAGTATACTGGCATTTGCAGTCAGTGCAGAATCAGATCAGAGGGCTCCTAGTGATGCCCTCTGATCAGGGTCAGCACAGTTTGTCAATTAAATTCCTCTATCAAATTTAACCCTTTCCCTCATATAAACGTATTTTCACGCATTTGCAAACAGAGTAGACCCAGATCAGACGGCTCCTAGAGGAGCCGTCTGATCAAGGTCTGTTCTGTTTGCTAGTGGAATTTGAAAAATCTGTTTCTTTACTTTCTAAAATGGCTACAATGTTCCACCTTCCATATACATGTATAATTATAGCTATTTGGTCCATGAATATTCAGTAGGTATTGGAATTTGGACTAAATGTAGAACAGGGAAAGGGTTAAGTCTTTACTTTTAACCCTTTAACTCATATGAACGCCTTTTCACGCATTTGCAAACAGAGTAGACCCAGATCAGACAGCTCCCAAAGGAGCTGTCTGATCAGGGTCTGCTCTGTTTGCTTATGGAATAATATTGATCTTATTCTACAGTTTCTATCAATACCAAAAAATCCTGTGTACATAAGCCATTAGCATGACAATTCAGCAAATGAATATTCATGATGTTATTATTTGTTATGAATATGCAACAGGGAAAGGGGTAAATAATGATGTACCACTCGGCATTCGAAGTGTTAACCCTTTCCCTCATATAAACGTGTTTTCATGCATTTGCAAACAGAGTAGACCCAGATCAGACGGCTCCTCTAGGAGCCGTCTGATCAGGGTCTACTCTGTTTGCTGGTGGAATTTGAAAGATCTGTTTCTTTTCTTTCTAAAATGGCTACTATGGTCCACCTTCCATGTTTCATTATAACTATTTTCTCCATTAATATTCAGTAGGTCCTGACATTTGGACTAAATATAGAACAGGGAAAGGGTTAAGCATCCTAATTACACATATCTTCTTGCAGTAAGAAAAAAAATACTTAATCCCTTCAGAGATCTAGAATTATTTGTTGGCACTTATAGTGAAATATACACAGAGAAAATTACTGCCACGAGCAATTATGCCTTTACCTTGTGAAGTGTATAACCATGCTACTAAAGATTACATCTAGTTAACACCTAGATCGTTTAACATGTGTGTAGATGGCAAAAATATTCAACATTTGGTTCTGATATACAGTAAAACCTCGATTATTCGAATTTTTGGTATAGAAGAATTTAGACCCTTTCAGGCAGGTGGCTGCTTAATGCATGGTGAAAGTCATACAGAAAGCTCCTAGAGGAGCTTTCTGCATGACTTTCACCATGCATTAAGCTGCCACCTGTCTTAAAGATCGATAATAATACGTATTTTAGTGTTCGGATAATCGAAGTTTTACTGTAGTACAAAAAAATTACAGTCCCTATAAATAAGTATTAAAACCATATATTTACCCTTAATCTTCTGAATAATTAAAACAGGGCTTCTTCCTGTCTGAATATTAATTAGACAAAAAGTTGTATCAAAATTTGGGTCTACACTGACTGCAAAAGTCTCTCATATAACTTAGTTCCCACATATTAAAGGTTAAAGCTTAAAAACCACTGATTGCCTGTATGTGATTAACTTTTAGCCTGCATCAGTTGAATTTCAGAAAATCATTGCAAATGACTTGGATCCAGATGGGTTATTGAAGAAATCAAAAAATATTCTGGATTGCAAACTGTATGAAACTTAAACTGTACAAGAATAGTTCAAAAATACTTCAAGACAAAGTACAATGTAATTTATTTACGAAATGTAACCACCAACAGTTTTAGAAGTAAAGCAACTATTTGCAGCATACAAAAGGTATACAGAAGGAGAACACCCTCTTGTAGTAAAGCTGTTATGGTTTAGTGTTGTCAGTTACTACCTATTAGTCACCTAAGCACTCTTTTTATATTGCAACTAACATACCAGGCCCAAAGAGAAGCAGTTCAAAGTTGAAGTATTGCTCCGAGGCACTGTAGTGGCGAGTCTCTGTTCTCCGTGTTTTCCCCGAGCCTGTCTGATGCCTCTCTGTCCAGTGAACATAGGCTTTACCAAGGAACTGGAGCCTTATACCTGAAATTTTAAAAAAAATTCATGGGACATCATGAATATTTATTAGATGAATTTTTACCAGTGCATTTGTAGATAGGCTTGTTTTGGTAATGGTAAAACATGTAGAGTCAGTCTTATTATAATTTTATAAGCAAACAGAGCAGAGCAGACCCTGATCAGACGGCTCCTATAGGAGCCATCTGATCTGGGTCTACTCTGTTTGCAGATGCATGAAAACATGTTTATACGAAGGAAAGGGTTAATCCATTGAAGACTGACATTGAATTAACCCTCTACCTCTTAGAGACGCCTTTAGACACCTTTGTGCCTTTAGACACCTTTGTGCCTTTAGACACCTGTACCTTTGTGCCTTTAGAACCTTTTGTGCCTTTAGACACATTTGTGCCTTTAGACACCTTTGTGCCTTTAGACACATTTTGTGCCTTTAGACACCTTTAGACACATTTGTGCCTTTAGACACCTTTGTGCCTTTAGACACCTTTGTGCCTTTAGACACATTTGTGCCTTTAGATACCTTTGTGCCTTTAGACACCTTTGTGCCTTTAGACACCTTTGCAAACAGTGTGGATCCAGATTGGATGGCTCTTGTATGAATCATCTGAATAGGCTCTGCTCTGCTTGTTTATAAATGGAACAATATATATATCTGATTCTATTGTTTCTGCAATGGCCTGAAATTCCTGTGTACACAATGCCATTATAAAAAAATCAGTTTATTCTTTCAACTAATATTCATAACATCATTATTTCTTACATACCATAAATATTTATGAAGTTCTGTGAAACCCTACTAAACCTGGCATTAAATTTAGTATAAATATCGGCTTTGGAGACAGGTGGCAGCTTAACCCATTCCCTCATAGACTATTTTCAGATCTAACCACTTTGAATAAATCTACTGAAAAGGAGCATTAACTAGAGACAAGGAATATTTTAGAATTTTGTAGTTTGAAACCATTGTGATAGGAGCAAATGCTCTATTTATCACAATTATTTCAACAGGTAATTTTTACAGAGGCGTAGAAAGGCGTCAATATGGAGGAAAGGGTTAATGCAGGGTGAATGTCTCCTCTAGGAGCTTTCTGCAAGACTTTTACCCTGCATTAAACAGCCACTTGCCTAAAAGTATTTAAATTCTTCTACACTGGAAAGTCTATTTAGAGGAGTTTTACTGTAAAGGATTAACTCATACCATAAACTGTGAGTTTGGACCCCAATAACATGCTGGTAGAGTAATTATGCTTTGTAACAGGAATTAAAACTTTCCCTGTTGAATATTCATGTTAAAAATAATGACATCATGAATATTCATTTACTGATTTTTTATATGAACACAAGAATTTTTGTATTGGTATAAACTGTAGAGTCAGACCTGGGGTCTACTCTAATTGCCAAGGCATGACAAAATGTTTATATATGAAGGATTAACCCTTTCCCTGTTCTATGTTTATTCCAATTTTCAATACCCACTGAGTATTCATGGACAAAATAGTTGAGTTTGAGTTTCGGTTGAGTTGAAATATGGAAGGTGGAACATTGTAGCCATTTTAGAAAGTAAAGACACAGATCTATCAAAATCCATTTGCAAACAGAGCAGACCCTGATCATACAGCTCCTATTCTGTTTGCAAATGCGCGAAAACATTTTAACATGAGGGAAAGGGTTTAAACTATTCAACACTCTCATACAATATTTTCAACCCTTTCCTTCGTGTAACCCTTTCCTCCAGAAATACGCCTTTCTACGCCTTTGAAAACAGAGTAGACTCAGATCAGATGGCTCCTATAGGAGCCGTCTGATCAGGGTCTGCTCTGTTTATTTATGATATAATATAAATATGATTCTACAGTTTCTGCCAGTGCCGAAAATTGCTGTGTCCATATTCTAGTATAACAAATTCATCTAATTAATATTCATGACATCATTATTTCTTACATGAATATTCATGGAGGAAAGGGATAAACACCTTTCCACGCATTTGCAAACAGAGTAGACCCTGGTCAGACAGCTCCTATAGGTATCGAAAATTACACAAAATATAGAACAGGGAATGGGTTAAGACAAAACTAAAAGTAATGTACATGTGATGTTCAAGGGATTCAATCAAGGTTACAAAGGCAGACCCTGATTTTCATGTTTTTGCATGTTTTTACATAACTCCGTGCATTCTAGTGGCAAATTCATGACAACCTGTGGCAAAAGTTTGCTTCCTGATGAGACACTACCGAGTACCTCATCAGATCCCTACTGTCTGACACTACTGAGTACCTCATCAGATCCTTACTGTCTGACACTACAGATCCTTACTGTCTGACACTACTGAGTACCTCATCAGATCCCTACTGTCTGACACTACTGAGTATCTCTTCAGATCCTTACTGTCTGACACTACCGAGTACCTCATCAGATACTGTCTGACACTACTGAGTACCTCATCAGATCCCTACTGTCTGACACTACTGAGTACCTCATCAGATCTGACACTACTGAGTACCTCATCAGATCCTTACTGTCTGACACTACCGAGTACCTCATCAGATCCCTACTGTCTGACACTACTGAGTATCTCTTCAGATCCTTACTGTCTGACACTACTGAGTACCTCATCAGATCCCTACTGTCTGACACTACTGAGTACCTCATCAGATACTTACTGTCTGACACTACCGAGTACCTCATCATATCCCTACTGTCTGACACTACTGAGTACCTCATCAGATCCCTACTGTCTGACACTACTGAGTACCTCATCAGATCCCTACTGTCTGACACTACTGAGTACCTCATCAGATACTTACTGTCTGACACTACCGAGTACCTCATCATATCCCTACTGTCTGACACTACTGAGTACCTCATCAGATCCTTACTGTCTGACACTACTGAGTACCTCATCAGATACTGTCTGACACTACTGAGTACCTCATCAGATCCTTACTGTCTGACACTACTGAGTACCTCATCAGATCTGACACTACTGAGTACCTCATCAGATCCTTACTGTCTGACACTGGCATAATCTTAACCCTTTCCCTGTTGCATATTCATGTAAGAAATTATTAGATATTATGAATATATGTACATGTGTTTGTTATATGCAGGAGCTGTCTCATATGGGTCTACACTATTTGCAAAATGAGGTAAATTTTAAGTCATGAAGTAAAAAGTTAACCTTTACCGTCATATAAAAAATATACCACACATTTGCAGACAGGAGCAGACCCAGATCAGATGGTTCCTATAGGAGCCGTCTGATCAGGGTCTGCTCTGTTTGCTAATGGAATTTGATAGATCTGTTTCTTTACTTTCTAAAATGGCTACAATCTTCCACCTTCCACATTTCATTATAACTATTTTGTCCATGAATATCAAGGAGGTATTGAAATTTGGAATAAACACAGACCAGGGAAAGGGTTAAAGAGTGTCAAGATCATGGAAACTTTAACCCTTTATTCCATGAATATTCATGTATTCAATATTGTGTCATGAATATTAATTAGCTGAATTTTTTTATGACTACACATGAACACAGGAAGTTTTGGCCATGGCAGAAACTGTAGAATTATATCTATTTCATTCCATAAGCAAGCACAGCAGATCTTGATCAGACTGAACACCTACAGGAGCCGTTTGACTTGGGTCTGCTCTGTTTGCAAAGGCGTAGAAAGATGTATATATAGAATGAAGTGTTAAATAAATAGAAAGCATTAATTTTCCCTATTTTCAATGCTATTATGATACAATCCCACCCCCCTCTCTATGGCACCCGTCACCTTTCCTCTCCCTAAAAGTGGGAAAAACCCACTGGTATTGCTGATTTAGATCCTCTACCTGGTGTGATAGCTGGGTCTGCAATTATGATATAAATCAATGTACTGAAATGGTTTGGGAGACATGTCATCTCTTGACTGGCAAACATACACTCTTTTTGTTCCAATAATCTCCTAATGAAATACACACACACACAAAAGTAAGGGTTTTTGCGAAACACCACTGGAGTTATCATCTGTCCAAGAGATTTGGCAACTGTAATTGTTGCTTTTTATAAGATGACATATGGTATGATTCTAGTGATAGTTCAATCCAGGCTGGAGATGGGAATTGGGAATTGAGATCACTTTAGATTGTGTAATATACCGTTGTCTGCATTTATTGTTGTCTGCTACTGTCAGAACTACAGATAAAGGTGCATACCGAAACACCAAAATCATCCATTCTCCATCAAAACCTATACTGTGACCACTCTTTAGAGTTGTCTCTTTGAGATGATTCTAAAGGGTGGTCACGATATAGGGTTTGGTGGAGATATAAAGGAGCTATTCTTGCAAATCTTTAATTTTACGCATCTTATTTGGACCTCTATATACTGTACTTGAAAAGTCAATAATTTCTTCATTTTCTCTTCAAGAGCCTATCATTAGAATGTCAAACAGTTTGGATCCTCATTAGTTATTTTGCTTCTTATCTGTGGATTAGTTATTTGGCTTCTTGGATTAGTTATTTGGCTTCTTATCTGTGGATCCAAACTGTTTGCATAGAGATTATGTTTTGTGAGGGAAGCATGCAAACAGAAATAACAGTATCAATTCTTACCTCCTGCAATTCACAGATTGTTCTGCAATACTATATCTGAATGCTTGATAAAAAGCAAATACTAGAGGCACCTATCACTATTTCCTGTAATTAATTTCTCTTGCAAATGAAGACTAATTGTCAGTATGAATTATCAAAATGTTTATTGCTTTACTTGATACACATGCATATTCTATATAAAAATGTATACATTTGCAAAAAAGAGTAGACCCACATCAGACAGCTCCTGTAGGAACCAACTGTCCCACCAGGGTATACTGTGTGCTGCTGGATTTGATATAAATCTGATTCTACTGTTGTAGCTCACATGGTCAAAAATTAACTCTTTGCATGCTAAGTAATTTTTCGTCTGCAACAATTTTCGTCTGCTTCAATTCTTAAAATAAACTTTCTCTCATTTCTTTGCAAAATAATGGACAAGGTGACAAACAGTTTGGCTCCTGATGAGACGCCGCATTATTGGATCCAAACTGTTTGCATCAGTAATTGCAGTTTCGCCGCTAACGTGCAAAGAGTTAATGTGTTCATACATGATAACACCATTACAAAAATTCATCCAATCAACATTTAAGATGTCAATATTTCTTACCTGAATTAACGATTAACGAAAATAATGAATCCTAATCATACCGAACAATATTATGTCTATCTAACCCTTTCCTTCCTGCAAACGTGTTTTCACGCATTTGCAAACTGAGTAGACCCAGATCAGATCTGATCAGGGGCTGCTCAGTTTGCTAATTAAGGGAATTTCAAATATCTGTTTCTTTACTTTCTAAATTAGCTACAATGTTCCACCTTCCACATTTCGTTATAACTATTTGTCCATGAATATTCAGTAGGTATGGAAATTTGAAATAAAAATAGAACAGGAAAAGGTGAAACACCAGGCTGTTGCAATTTTTACTTACTTCCAATTCAAGCACTTGAAAAAGTACTGCCGTGTGTCAAACAGCTTGGAGACCAAGTTCCATTGTTTGTCATCTGGATCCATGCTATTTGCAAATGCAAGCAGCCTTATGTGAAAGTTCAAAGGACCTCTGACAAATCTGGTAAAATTTCGTCCGGTCAGGTAAAAATTGCTAAAGCACCAGTCCTCGTGACCAGTGAAATTTTGCTTGGTTCGCACAATGTTTAGGAAAATTTACATGTATTCTTTCCAAATTTTAAAAGCAATTTGGAAAGTGATGACTCAATCTAAATAACAACTATATATGTTAATTATTAAGAATACATTTGTATATTAAATGACAAAATGTTTCAGAAACAGTACATTTTCACTCTGTTTTTGGTAGGTCCTGTGAATTTCTGTCATGTCCTGTAAAATTACACTTTTCACAGGACCTCCTTTCACACAGACTGGCAAGTGTGGCCATCATAGAAATGATAACAGTTAAGCCTATACAAAGTCAGGAAACATCTGAGATGCAGAAAATGGAAAGAAGAAAACTAGTACACTAAATAAGCAACCACATTAGTACCTCAATTATCAGCATATGCACTCCAGGATGTATAATTTACCTCACATATCAGGGTGTGCACTGCAAGATGTATAGTATACCTCACTTATAAGGGTTTGCACTGCAGGATGTATACTGTACCTAATCAGGGTGTGAACTACAGGATGTATAATATACCTCACTTATCAGGATGTGCACTGCAAGATGTATACTATACCTCACTCATCAGGGTGTGCACTGCAGGATATATACTGTACATCATTCAACAGGGTGTGCACTGCAGGATTTATTCTGTACATATACTTCATTTACCAGGATGCATATTGCAGGATACCTGGGTGTGTACTGCAGGAAGTATACTGTACCTCACTTATCAGGGTGTGCACTGCAGGGGGTATACTATACATCACTCATCAGGGTGTGTACTTCAGGGGGTATATTGTACCTCACTCTTCAGAGGGTGTAGTCAGGGGGTATACTGTACCTCATTAATTTTATCAGGGTATGTACTGCAGAGGGTATACTGTACCTCACTCATCAGGGTGTGTATTTAGGGGGTAAACTGTACCTCACTCATCAGGGTGTGTACTTCAGGGGGTATACTGTAACTCACTTATCAGGGTGTGTACTGCAGAGGGTATACTGTACCTCACTCATCAGGGTGTGTACTGCAGGGGGAATTCTGACATCAATCATCAGGGTGTGTATTTTAGGGGTATACTGTACCTCACTCATCAAGGTGTGTACTTCAGGGGGTATAATATACTGTACCTCACTTATCAGGGTGTGCACTGCAGGAGATGTACTGTACCTCACTTACCAGGGTGTGTAGATCAGGGGGTATACTGTATCTCACTCATCAGGGTGTGTACCGCTGGGGATATACTGTATATCACTTATCAGGGTGTGTACTTCAGGGGGTATACTGTACCTCACTCATGAATATGATCAGGGGAGTAAACTAGATATATCAGTTATATCACTTATCAGGGTCACTGGTGTGCACTGAAAGAGGTGTACTGTACCTCACTTACCAGGGTGTGTATGTCAGGGGGTATACTGTACAGCACAAATCAGAATGTGCACTGCAGGAGGTGTTCGTTACCTCACTTATCAGGATGTACACTGTAGGCTGAACATCACTTATGACTTTCACCCTGCATTAAGCACTGCACTGCAGCCACCTGCCTAAATCGTATAACTAAAGGTTTGCTTAACGAGAAATCACTATTTCTTTACCTAATCCTATACTTTCAAGGCAATTCTAGAGAGTACCCACAAGATCAGACTAAGAGGAGATGATTCCTACAGGAGTCATCAGACCCGGCCTGCTCTTTTTGCTTAACCCTTTCCCTCATATTGACGACTTTTGACGAATCTGTAAAAATCACCAATTGAAACCATTGCTCTATTTATCACAATGGTTTCAAACTACAAAATTCTAAAATTTTCCTTTTCTCTAGTTAATGGTCCTTTTCTGTAGATTTATTCAAAGAGGTTGTACCTAAAAATACCCTATGAGGGAATGGGTTAAACGAAATAATATAGACCTGATTCTATACATACATTCATTACTTCTCACATTAAATTTCAACCTGAGGGAAACAGTTAAAGACAAGTGGTAGATGGCTGCTGGATGACAGTTATGCAGAAATCTCTAACAGGAGCTTTTTGGTGCTTTTGTTAACAAAGTAGCCTCAGATCAGACAACTCCTGTAGGATTCTACACTTTATCACATAATCTGCCCTGTGGGAGTGCTGAAACAGAGTGCCGTTAATCGCAGAAATGCACTAGTGCATTTCTTTTTGCAAATGAGCAGTTTGAATCATGCAGCTGTAAGTATTATGCTGATCACATAAAGAATGGCCAAAACAGCTGTCATATATATAGTCTGTTTCACTTTCTATGGCACTTGACTTATTAAGGGTTATGTGATAAAAAGAATCTTACATGAGAATTCATTACAAATTGTTTTCATGAAACTTGTTTACTCTAGTGAATTATATTTATGCAATGGCCAAAATAACCCTGCGTTCATTCATATACCAGGAATATTAATTTCGTGTAAAAATAATGACATCATAAATAACGATGAATAAAATAAATACAAGATGACATATTAGACACCACAATCAGGCGGAAATATATACAAATACACCTTGAAGTTAACCCTTTCCTCCATAAATATGCCTTTCTATGCCTCTGTAATAGTCAATTTTTGAAACCATTGTGATAAATATAACATTTGCTCTATAGGAGCAAATGCTCTATTTATCACAATGGTTTCTATACTGCACAATTGTAACATTTTCCCTTTCTCTAGTAAACGTTCCTTTTCGGTAGATTCATTTAAAGAGGTTGGGTCTAAAAATAGCCTGTGGAGGAAAGGGTTAAATAGACATGCTGAACTTGATGGACATACAGAAGACAGGCAGACAGACTGCAAATTGGAAGGAGAGAAAAAAAAGGGGGGGGGCTTTTTTTCCCCGGGTGCTGGTGAATTCGCCTAATGACCAACTCGCCTACAATTAGATATATAGCCCAAATGGTGAATTCGCCTAGAAAGAAATTATATAGCGATTGTATTTCACACCTTATATTACAGGTAGATCTACCGGTAAATAACCAATGAAATAAAGCTGTTTGCAACAAGAACAACTTGCCTTGTTGTTTTCTTATCCAGATTTTTTTTAATAAAACTGAAAGATCAGTGTAGCCCCTAATCACTACATACAAATTTGACAACCTGGTTGAAAGGGGTGGAGTGCATCTTAACAACCAATTTATACTTAATATTTAATTTTTGCTACAAGCATAACTAATATCAAACACTGTATAGATAGCACACGGATCATCTGTCAAAATCAGTCAAATTGTTCATCATTTCATTCCGAATCATTTAAACATTAAGCATATGATTATCAGGGGCTACACTCAAAGTTCAATCTTGGTCAACACTACCTGAAAACATGTTTTGTTATGTTATTGATACCTTACAATAGGTGCGAAATACAATCACTATATAATTGCTTTCTAGGCGAATTCACCATTCGGGTTACTATATATCTAATTGTAGGCGAGTTGGTCATTAGGCGAATTCACCATAAACCTTTTTGCCCTACCTCGCATTTTCATTTCCTCGTTCAGTTCAACAATGACATGTCCTTCTAAGTTTTGACCAGCAAAATATACGTCCGATGTGCTTGTCAAAGCTATCTGGAACACGTTTAATTTCCCCATTGTCACCTGATGTCAATTTGAAAAAATTGTAAAAACACTGATATCAATGTAAACAATTGATATTTACTCGGATTAATCTCCTTCCGTCACCGCCTAACGGTGTCACCGTGAAATCCGTATTAAAATTATAACTGACCGCAACCGTATCCATATAGCGCATTCATTATCCATTGCTACACACAGTATTTGCTTTTCACATCGGCGCGGAAACACAGACTACAGTATTTCTGTGAATGAACAGGACTTTTGCCTCTCAGGTAATAGATGATATTGAAGCAGAGAAACTTGCTGTCAAGGATGAAAACTGTGCACGCTATTTAACTGTAGGCCTACGTTTAAAAATGCCCGTTGAGCCAAAAATGTTAAGAGATGTCGTCTACCGTAGTTTTCAAAAAGATGTAGATCTATGTTTTTTTCATAAATATGATTACAGTGTGTTATCAGGATCCAAACTGTTTGGAAAATGTACAACGAAGCCCATTGCGGGATACAAAACAAAGACCGCCTTTGACACAACTTTTAAAGGCATTCTGTATTTTCATGGCACAGCTGTACATGCCCACTGAATAGTCTGTACACACTAGCTGTCGCACTAGCCTATTCAAGTATTCAAGCAGACTTTTATTTACCAAATTGACATGACCCACGAGCTCCAAACATTTTGGGTTCTGACTAAACGCTATGTTCCTTTGCGTCTAATCTGGGTCCATGCTTATAAAACTTTTCGTTGAGTCTGAGTACGTTCTCAAGCTTTTGATTGGTCAGATTTGAGCCTCTGGCTCAAATCTGACCAATCAAAAGCTTGAGAACGAAGGCCCACTGTTCACAGGGGTTATCACGAACGTTCAATAACTTTAAACACGGGTATTGTCATAATTGCGCGTTTATAAAAATATTCAACGTTTTAGTAGGTATGCTCTTTGCCAACCAGTTACGTCACAAACACATGCGCCGCATGCCTAGCACTAATGAAAAATTGTTCTGTATGTTATTGTCCAATGTATTTCGTGTCAAAATACATCTACACACGTGCTATTCATATGACATGTCATGACATATTGCACATTCATAGGGCATACATATAGCAAACTACCTCTAATCCGGACATTCAAATTAGTATCAATGCGTTGTTTATAACAGGCGACAGCTTAACAGGTTGAAGGTCATACAGAAAGCTAAATAAGGAGGTTTTTGTACGACTTTCAACCTGCATTAAGTAGTCGTCTGCTTAATCCATTCCCTCATATTGACGATTTTTGACGACTCTGTAAAAGTCACTTTCTGAAACCATTGTGATAAATAGAGCATTTGCTCCTATAGGAGCAAATGCTCTATTTATCACAATGGTTTCAAACTACAAAATTCTAAAAAAATATTTTTCTCTAGTTAATGCTACTTTTCGGTATATTTATTCAAAGAGGTTGTATCTAAAAATAGCCTATGAGGTAATGGGTTAAAAAGACAAAAATATCTTTTCCACTACAGGACTGGTTTGGAGGTGTTCTGCTGTACTCTCTTTGAACTCATTTCCCTGTTATTAACTCATTCCCTCATATTGACGCATTTGACGCCTCTGTAAATGTCACTTTTTGAAACCATTGTGATAAATAGAGCATTTGCTCATATGGAGCAAATGCCCTATTTACCACAATGGTTTCAATACTACACAATTTTTAAAAATTGTCCTTTTCTCTAGTAAATGCTCCTTTTCGGTAGATTATTCAAAGAGGTTTGGTCTAAAAATAGCCTTTGATGTAATTGGTTCAACTCATTTCCCTGTTACGCTTATTAACATTTAGAGAGCCGAGAAGTTAAAGATTTATCATCCAGAAAAATGCACGTGTTTCCTTAAGAAGCTGAGTACCTCTATAGTCTTATCTGGATCTAAACTGTTTGCAAATGTTGTCAACAGTTTGTATGTCAGCAGCCTATGGAGATGGGACATATTTTCTAGATGGCGTCACATGTATATTGTATGACATGTAACGTTACATTACGTCGCAATACGAACAAATGGAATACTCGGTATTAGTACAGAGCTGTGCAGACTCACCATAACCTCGGTAAAGCGACCACATAAAACGGATATGAATGCCTTTAATCATTTGCCTCATATTTATATAAACGCATTTTCATACATTTGTAAACAGAGTAGACCCAGATCAGACGGCTCCTATAGGAGCCGCCTGATCAGGGTCTGTTCTGTTTGTTTTTGACATGTTATAGATCTGATTCTACAGTTGGTGTCAAAGCTAAAATATTCCTGGAAAAGTTTGCATTATAAAAATTCAGCTAATAAATTTTATTATGTGACCAGTCAAATGGGTTTACTTACTAAGGCCACTTAGGCCAGGGTAGATAAACAAGTCCCCTTTATTGCGCTGTTGGAATACAGGTCAAGACCCCTGAAGAATACTGGTTACTCACCTGCTCGATTAGCTATGAGTAGGCATTGAGGTCAGTGCTTCCTAGTGTTAGGGAGAATTTGATACCTATAATTAAGGTTATTCAGCTACACGTTGTCCAGGCAAAATTAGGGTCATTTAAGCAAAGGGCGAAATTTAGGTTATTATGACATGCACAAACAGCTACAAACTTTAGATATTGGTGATTATGCTAGGGTAAGACAAGATAAAATTTGGCAGCATGCAATTGTTACTGAAAAACACTCAGATATATCTTATTCTGTTCGAACAAAAAATGGTGCTGAATATATATCGACACAACCGACGTGATTTGTTAAAAACCAACTAACTTTTCAAAACCCAGTTATCTCAGATTCTGAATTGGAGGTCATGCACTCATGGCCCAGGAGCAAAACTATAGGTAAAGCTCCAATTACACCACAATTAATCGGAAATACAATGACTACCAGCAGATAGCACCGTACAAAATTTGAATGAAAGCATAATTTGCAATGTATAGTTATGTTTGAATGAGATTGAACTTTTATGGTTAGTAGTTAGATTTGACACTTTACTGATTTATGCAGAGTACTCTCGTTCTTATCTTAAAATGAGGGAGATGTTACATTTTGGCCAGTCTAGCAAACATGCTATCATATTACTCCCGCCAAAATGTTTTCATGCTGGCCGCAGGACCTGGGAGATAAGGCACTTGCGCCCAGCACACACAATTATTTCCTACATTAATAATGTACAGGGAAAGGGTTAACCATTTACCTTATGAATATTTATGCGAGAAATAATTACTGTGTGGATATTAACTAGCCAATGTTTTTATCACGGCGTTTTGAATAAGGAAGATGTTTCCATAGTCGGTCGATCGACCGTCCGACCGGTCGGTCGTTCGGTCCGACGATTTTTCGACTGGTCGGTCCGCCGACGCGGCCGGTCATTTATTGCACTCAGCGTCATAAGATACTACATGTATCAGTTTTCGCAAGATGCTCCAAACTTTCGTCCAACATTATGCTAACACCTATATTGAAACCCTGAGTTTTAAATGGTCTTAACCCTTACGGCGCCAACTTTCTAATTGTCGTCTGTCAACCAATTTTGTTAAATCATTCGGTATAATAAGGAAATGAGATAAATAAATGCAAATTTCAAAGGAATAAACCTAAGATATAGGAAAAGAGTTTGAGACAAAAGGTGCAGTCCTTGATCAGACGCCGCCTTGAAAAGGCAGTGTCTGATCCGGGACTGCACTATTTGTCGTGGTGCATTTTACGACATTGTCGGTGAAAGGGTTAACAGAATCGGAGAAAAATGAACGTTTACGCCATGGATATTCATGTAAGAAATAAGGACAATGGGAATATCAACCCTTTACTCCATGGATATTCACGTAAGAAATAATATTTAACCATTTATTCCATAAATACACCTTTCTGTGCCTTTGCAAACAGAGTAGACCCATATCAGACGGTTCCTATATGAGTCTGATCAGGGTTTGCTCTGTTTGCTTATGGTATAATATAGATGTGATTCTACAGTTTCTGTCATTACCAACGATTCCCGAGACCATGTGATATTTTAACAATTAGTCTGAGTAATATCCATGACGTCGTTGGTTTTTACATTGGTTCCATGGAATAAAGGGTTGATATTCCTATTGTCCTTATTTCTTACATGAATATCCATGGAGTATAGGGTTGATATTCCCATTGTCCTTATTTCTTACATGAATATCCATGGAGTAAAGGGTTGGTATTCCCATTGTCCTTATTTCTTACATGAATATCCACGGAGTAAATGGTTGGTATTCCTATTATCCTTATTTCTTACATGACAGACCTGTAAAATTGTTAGTAATTTTTCAGAGCTACAGATAATGGTGCGTACCCAAATGCTAAAATCGTCGTTTCTCCACCAAACCCCAAACCCTATACTGTGACCACTCTGTAGAATCGAATAGACGGTTCTAAAGAGTGGTCACAGTATAGAGTTTGGTGGAGAAATAAAGAAATTATTCCTGAAAAATGATTTAATTTACGAATCTTATCTGGAGCTCTGAACTGTGTGCACTGGGCGAATTACTGAACT
Source organism: Azorinus chamasolen (assembly GCA_963576725.1). NCBI lineage: Eukaryota > Metazoa > Mollusca > Bivalvia > Cardiida > Solecurtidae > Azorinus > Azorinus chamasolen. The sequence goes on from OY755239.1 coordinate 94,510,233, forward strand.
ATTCAGATGCAACATCTAAAGAGCGGCGTTTTTATAACGTAGGGCCAACTTGTTTAAAACGATGATGATAAGATTTATAAAGAAATGAAAATATAATTGTATATATATACAATCAGGTTTACAGCGGAAGACGCATTTGCAGACGACAATTACCTCGGATGGAACTTGAGCCGAGGGTTGATAACTGAGAATAATATGATCTCACGCTGACGAAATGATTCTCGAAATGAAATGATTATGATGAGCAATTACAAGTCTCCACAGGTATCTGTAGAAAGAATGTCGTCTGCTTTAGTTCTGATGTCTGCTGAATTTACACCACCTTCAAAATGAGAAAAAGAAATCAATCAAAACTTAAAAGCTTGTGAAAAGCATTTGATGGGCAATGCTGGCGGGGTTTGATCAGAATACTAATTGTTGGGCGACCTATGTGCCCCTCCCCTCTCCACTAAATCGAAAGACATACAGGTTGCATACCATTCTTTCTATCTTCCCACGCTCGTAGGGAATAATATTTGCGAACATATACATAAAGCAGGTTACCTCTTTCGCTGCCATGTGCTGTCGTCTGCAAACTTTTTCGTCTGCTTCAATTTTCATTTAGAATTATTTTCCTCTTTTGTTTAAAAAAACATAATATTAATAGCGAACAGTTTGGACCCGGATGAGACGTCGATAACTCATCTGGATCTAAACTGTTTTCAAAATTTATCATAGGTTTGCCAAATGACGCGAAAGAGAACAAAATACAGTTCATTTCCATACAAGCAGCAACATAACTGCAGACTATTGCATGCATTGAATTTTATAGGCAATCTACAGTAAAAACATGCCTTAACCTATTCCCTGTTCAGTATTCAATGTAAGAAATAATTGCACCATGGGTATCTATTATCTGAATTTTTATAATGTAAAATTGTTAAGGTTTTTGTTTTTTGCTTTGGCAAAAACTGTAGAGTCATGTTCCGTGCTTATAAAACTTTTTAGTTGAGTCTGAGTTCGTTCTCAAGTTTTTGATTGGTCAGATTTGAGCCTCTGGCTCAAATCTGGCCAATGAAAAGCTTGAGAACGAACTCAGACTCAATTAAAAAGCTTTATAAGCATGGACCCAGATCTATATCATGCCATAAGCAAACAGAGCAGACCCTTATCAGAATCTCCTATAAGAGTACATATACTGTTCTTGTAAATATGCAGGATGTCCTTATTTCTGACATGATTGTTCGTAAATGGTTAACGAGGCTCCGATGTTTCATGTGGTTAAACTACGTTTTACTGGCATTGATGATTATTCTTGGCGAAAGTGTACTTCTGGAATAAATACACGTAGTTTCAATAACTTCTTTGTTTTTTTATTGGTACCTTTATTATGCCCCCGTTGACGATATTTATGTGGCATTATGTTATGCACATGTCTGTCTGTCAGTCTGTCCGCGTGTCACGCTTTTACGTGCAGTTGGTTGTCACAGTTTTTTCAAGAATTATGTCAGTTATTTCTACACTTATACACTTGGAACTTCACATACACATTAATCACCATCTGTGCTACCATTTGGCATCCCACACATGCTGCCCGCAAGCACATGGTCAAGGTCAAATGACTTAGACATTTTACGTGCAGTTGTTTTTCACATTAACGTGCAGTTGGTTGTCACAGTTTTTTTCATTGTCTTATATCTCACTAACCACTATAGCTATTGGCATGGAATTGCATATACACATTAAACACCATCCATACTTTCATTGCGCACCCAGCCCATGCTTCCCGCAAGCCCAAGGTCAAGGTAAAATGACGTAGGAATTTTACGTGCAGCTAGGCAAGCACCACCATGCACAATTTTCTAGTTTCTATCATACATTGAGGGTTGTAGTATGCATCTAGTAGAACCGAACATGTCTTAAGACCATCAAAAAGAGGTCTAATTATGGGTATATAAGGCAGGTGGTAGCTTAATGCAGGTCAAAAGTAATACAGAAAGCTCGGAGCTTTCTGCATTACTTTTGCCTTGCATTAAGCAACCACTTGCTTTTTAAGATTTCTGCGTCCAATCAATTCAAAGTCGCTACAGACAGGTTCTACAGCATAAGATATACGCGTACACACAGGCGCTAGGCGCGTGACCATTTCATAAATACTACTTATAAATACCTTCAAATACGTTTAGACATCATATTTTGACAGTAATTTTTTTATAAAGATTGTATAGTTTATTACTCTGTAATATACTATTCGAAAACAAATCTTTTTTTACTGTCAAAGTATGATGTCCTAATCGGTGTGCCTAAAATAACGGATTATGACCAGTTATGACGAGTTATGACCGGTTGTGACGAGTTATGACGAGTTATGACGGACTATGACCAGTAATGCCGAGTAATAACGGCATATAAAGATCAGTTTAGTTATATAGTAATCTAAACATATTTGAAGGTATTTATAAGTACAATGTAGTATTCAGGAAATGGTCACGCGCCTAGCATCTGTGCGCGTACACTGTATAACTGTATACCTCTCCAAATTGATCACATAGGCGTCTCTGGTTTAAAACTTGCATAAATAAAATTAAATATACATACATGTAGTTTCTTAGAGGTATTTGGGTGAAAGCTGGGAGCTTATTAAATTTCTCTCCTTGGTATCCAATACTTCACAAAAGCAGTTGTTGATCACAACGAATGATAAACATCAGTGATACTTGAAAGAAAAGAGAAATGATAATGAAAGATACATTATGAAATTATTGGAACAAAGAGAGCGAAAGGAAGAAAGAGTTAAAGCCTGTTAGGAGTTTTTGCAAGCAAGTGGCTGCTTAGGCCTTTCCCTAACGAACATTTATTCATGAACATTTATTTAGATATTTAACTATTTAATTGTTTTTTCCCTAAATATTCACTTACTTTTTAAAATATAATTTTGTTCAAGGAGACCTTTGCCTTTTAAGATATAAGTTTGTTCAAGGAGACTTTTGACTCAGACAAAACCCGTGGAATCATACCTGCATATTACTTTCATAAGCAAACAGAGCAGACGCTGATCAGACAGCTCCTACATACCTAGATCTACTCTGTTTGCAAATACATTAACCATTCGCTTGCTATTCACGTCAATATACCTACTTGTAAATAGTGAAGAACCAGATGAGACAGCTTCTGCAGGAGCTGTCTCATCAGGGTCTGCACTATTTACAAGTTGATTGTGCAACCAGTGCACTCCACAGCAGTGATTGCACAGCGAAATATTTGTGAAGATATGTGTAATTATACAACAGGGCATGGGTAAAGAAGGAGAAATGTATTTTAAAATTCAGCAAGAGAAGGGTTAAGGGCGTTAATACGAGGAAAACAGTTAAATGAGGATGAAAATAATCCTGAAAGACGCTGCTGGAACTTTCTGCATAACTATTGTCCTACACGGAACTACCCCTGCCTTTATGATCACTTATACAGCAAACCTCCTCTAAAACCGGATGGTAAATTTGATATAAATATCGGTCTTGGAAACAGGTGGCATGATTTTCACACTGCATTAAGCAGCCACCTGCCTAAAAGTATCTAAACTCTTCTGTACTTGAATTCCGGTTTAGAGGGTTTTACTGTATGCCGTTTTGGCTTAGATTGATTTTATCGCACACAAATAAACATTGTCTATATAACCCATTCCTCCATTGGCTATTTTTAGACCCAACCTCTTTGAATGAATCTACCCAAAAGGAGCATTTACTAGAGAAAAGTAAAATTTTAGAATTTTGTAGTTTGAAACCATTGTGATAAATAGAGCATTTGCTCCTATAGGAGCAAATGCTCTATTTATCACAATGGTTTCAAGAAGTGGTTATTACAGAGGCGTAGAAAGGCGTATTTATGGAGGAAAGGGATACTACAGTAGAGTCTCTCTAATAGGACCATTCAAAAGAAGTCTAAGTCTTCTTGGTCCATGCTTATAAAGCTTTTTAGTTGAGTCTTAGTTCGTTCTCAAGCTTTTGATTGGTCAGATTTGAGCCAAGACTCAAATCTGACCAATCAAAACCTTGAGAACGAACTCAGACTCAAGCCTCAAATCTGACCAATCAAACGTTTGAGAACGAACTCAGACTCAACTAAAAAGCTTTATAAGCATGGATACTGGACTTTTAGAACAGTTGCTAGCAAAAACACAAGACAAAATATACAGAAAAATCATGTTGGACTTTCTGCATTACTATTGCATTACATTAAGAAACCACATGCGCTAAAGAGATCCAGGTGTTAATAAATTACATGCATGGTCGCATCATCTGACTCTAAATTGTTTACAATGTTATCACTGATTCGACTGTTACCGGTATTTTGTATTATTTCACTTCAGACAAAGCGACGATTGTGTCACAATAATACACATACAGTAAAACCTCTCTATAGCGACCACTAAATTACATCAAATAGTTTGTGTTAAAGGCAGGTGGCTGCTTAAAGCAACGTGAAAGTAAAACAGAACGCTCCTATAGGAGCGTTCTGTTTTACTTTCACCTTGCTTTAAGCAACCACCTGCCATACATAGCAACTAATTAACACAATTTAGTGGCCGTTATAGAGATGGTTGTACTGTACATGTATTTCGCGTCATTCCATCATGATCTCACCCACAGGGGGCCATTTCGTGGGTCTACATGGTCTAAAAAGTCAAAATTAAATCGATTTTCGGAAAACCCCTTTTCCTAAAATGTTAATGCTCGTTAACCCTTACAGTACAGGACACGAGTCCCTAATGTCCTCTGCAAACAGTGTAGACCCAGATGAGAGGATCCCTGGAGGAGCCACCAGAAGGGCCTCTCATCAGTGTCCACATTATTTGTCATGTTACACTTTTCTTTAGAACTATTCCTAAATATTCACTATAAGCCTGACCTTTTTTTGATTTTGGAATAGTTAATTTGAAAATTCAGCATTGTAAGGGTTAAAATCAGTGACTGGTGATAGGTTAATGCTAGACACATGTTATACAGAAAGCTCCCACGGGAGCATTATGCATGACCTTTGTCCTGCATTAAGCAACCATCTGCTTTAATATTGTCGCTGTGGAGAGTTTTAAGTACTTTACTGTAAGCAAGGTCAACGTTCTATGAGCAACTGGCAAATTAAACAATCGGGCCAAGGGTATAATGATGATAACAGAGATGATTACGCGATAGAAGAACGACAGAAATGCCTCACGCTATTGTAGTTGTAATGCGCTCATTACTATAGTTTATTTTGATAGTTATAACGGGATCATAAATCATTGTTACGAGGTAAACTGTGTGAAATAGTGTATACACTCTGTACACCCTCGTCAGTTAAGCCCTTACTGCGTGGGACACGAATCACTTTGCAAATAGTGTAGACCCAGATGAGAGGGCTCCAAGAGGAACCCTTTCATCAGGGTCTGCACTGTTTGTCAGGTTACACGTTTCTTTAGAGAGATCCCTAAATATTCACCATAAACTTGACTTGTTTGAATTTTGGAATATTCCATTTGAAAAGTCAGCGTTTTAAGGGTTAGACAAATTCGTATTTTAGCTGAGAGCTCTCTGTGTGACTTTCACCCTGCATTAACCACATGCCGAAAATGTCCCAATTCTTCTGTATTACAGTAAAACCTCTCTTAACCGGAATTCTAGTAGATAAGAATTTAGATACTTTTAGGCAGGTGACTGCTTAATGCAGGGTGAAAGTCATGCAGAAAGCTCCTCTAGGAGCTTTCTGCATGACTTTCACCCTGCATTAAGCTGCCACCTGTCGCCAAGACCGATATTCATACTAAATTTAACGGCCGGTTAAGAGAGGTTTTACTGTACACGATAAGTTGGGAGTAGCAACGTTTTACTATGGTTTTATTGCATAGGTATGGCGCGTTGACCTAACGTCGGTTTGGGCAATTTATTAAAGCCACATTATTATCAAACACGGGCCAGTAGTTAAAACACACATGCAATATTCTAATTGTTTGGAAGCTCTTCAAATATGGACAATAATGTAACACAGAAACTAGCAACAGTACAGCAACACTGAGTTTGGTTTAAAAGCATTATTTCATTGTCGGACACCCCAGCCTGTTCATTTCGTTCCATTCACACACGACTATATGGCAAAATGCTATTATTGTAAAATACCCGCGTATGGCGTGTCAGACGTTGCAAAACTCAATACCAGTAATATTTATGTGATAAAATTGAACATACATGTCCCATAACGTTATATTTCTTTTGTAAAATTCAATGTATATACGGCAAAGATCGCGTGTATATTGTAAAAATGAAACGTTAATTATAAAACGTGGTACATGCATTTATATTTTTCAAACTTGCATGTGTATATGGTATAAATACGACCGTATTGTTGTATAACTATATAGTTTATTTATGTTCGATCTTGACACATACATTGTATATATGTTCTATAGTTGCACCTTAGGATAAGTTTAAAATATCTGTAACGACCGTTGACGAGTCTGATTGGACGGTAAAATCAAGGACGAACCGAGCTTTGAAACTGAATTGAAAAAACTAAATAAATTTAATTGATTTTATTTTTACAAATTTTAAATAAGAAAAGTTCGTGATGCAACCTGACAACATGCATACTATGGTGCCGCCATCTTAGATTTCATTGTCCAACTAAAACCCTCGTCACAGATGTTGTAAACATTTCCCAATGTGCAATCTTAGAGAGAACACACATTAATGTCAAGATCGAATATAAATGTACTAGCTATACCACATAATTATATATAAAATCGTTTACAACACAAATACTGACTTAACAATACAAGTAAATGTTATACAATACAAATACGTCAATGTGAATCATTAATGTATTTATACCATATATACATGTGAACATTTTTAATATATATGCAACATTATATGATATACATGTAAAAGTTTGCAATATATAAACGTCTTTTGAATTTTACAATATACCTGTAACTATAGAACACACGTATGCAATTTTATCACACAGACATACACCTATAAAATATTGCGATGTCTGACACACCCTACTCGCGGCAGATATACGGGGAGTTTTAACGTATCTGATAAAACGACTTTTCACAACATTAGTTTTCTACGAAACATGCGTCATTGAAGCATTTCATTTTAACCTTAAAGCATTTTCGCCATCACTTGTGTATGATATCTCATTTGTACACCGTGTTTATTCAATTCATGTTTTGCTATTTAATACTGTTCAATTCACTTCTATTGCTTAAAACCTCAGTCACATTTGCTCTACGACCACCTTACGGCGGCCATAGATCTCTCAAATGGAGAGATTTCTGCGGCTGTCGTAGGAAATCTGCGGCGCATCCGTACGGCGTATCCCTAATTTTTACAGGTCTCAGGGTCGCCGTAGAAATTTTAGCGCGGAGTTATAATTTCTACGGCCGCCGTAACTTTTTACAAGCCGTAACCAGACAGTAGAAGGGTTCGGCTAGACCGTACGGCGGCCATCCGGTGACCGTGTGTGCGCCATGCGGACGCCGTGCGTTCAACAGGTAGATATACCAGTTGTTCTCATACGAAGTTTACTACTATTAAAATCTGTCAGATAGATTTGTGTTACGGATGGCTCTTGGCGTTCCTCCACGACTAAGGCTAAGCTATCTGCGGATGCAGCTGATGCGAGTGCATCGAGAGCGAGAGTGCTTAAATGCAGTCCTTGTCTTCGAGGAGCAGTGGGAGACCCGACAGCATAGAAGAAGAAGAAGAAGGACTGCGTGGGTCAAGCCCTGGCTCTTGCGACGTACCTCACTGGGCCACTATGACAACCTGATGCAGGAGCTAATGCGTGAATCCAGTGGTGACTTTAAGACATTATTGGAACCTGCAATATTCCGTGAGATTCTTGTCCGTGTTGCTCCCAGAATTACCAAAAGCAAAATGGCCAGACCGACCCTTTCACCAGGCTTGAAGCTTGCCATAAAGGTCAATAACACTCCGGTACCTAGCAACAGGTTACTCCTGCCACTCGCCTCCATTCGGTTTCAGGTCGCACATAACACAATATCACTCTGTGTGCCCCAGGTATGCGACGCTATCTTAGAAGAGTACTGGGATGTGGTGTTTGTAACCCCATCAACTCCTGATGGATGGAAGGAGGTAGCTCAGGGTTTCGGGAGGAGGTGGAACTTCCCTCAAGCCTGCCGGGCCATTGACGGCAAACGCATACATATCAAGCAGCCTACATATTCATACAGCGCCTACATGTACTTCAACTACAATATATCCAGCTTCCTGTGGGTGCATGTTAGTGCAGAAGGAGCAGCCTCGGACGCAGGGATTTCCTATCGTTCTTCCCCTGAGCCCACCCTCCGAAAATGGACACTTGGTTTATCTCCCATGAACCCCGGAACAGAAACATTTGCTATTTACATGATATGTAAATGTAATGGGGTCCGATGTCATTACACTATGGCATACTTAAAAAAACCGAATAGGACAAACTTTGTATTACGACAAAGCAAAAGAACCAGTCTAAACTTTTGCTTTTGATATTTTGTTGCCAAAGGGTTTCTAATACAAATTGCAAGTGCATTTTGTGACGCACTTTGCAATGGCATTATTGAACTTTAACACTTTTATTTAATACTTTTGTTTTATTTAACACGTTTTATTTGCCTCAAATTATATGCATGTGTGTTGGCATTCGAAACCATTAAATACAATAGAATCCCTCTATTTAATGAATGAATATGGGTGTCTTTAGAAGCAGGTGGTTGCTTAATCCTAGAGCAGCTTTCTGTAATACATTTGTCCTGCATTAAGCTATCACATGCATCTACACGTAGCACCCAGAATTATACCTCTTTTAGGTGGTCGCATTAGCGGGAGTTTACTGTATTGGCTAAAACTGGTTAACTTGGTTAATTTTTCCACCAAACTCTATATTGTTGTCTCGTTGTTCACAACGTAGGGTCTGGTGAAGAGAAAAGACGATTTTAGTACACATGTACATGTATTTGAGTACTGTTGCTCTGATGCTATAATACCCGATGGTAATTGACAAAACTGACCAAGATCTGTGATGCGCCAGCTAATAGTGATATTCAATGTTTGCGTTGTATTCCGGTACCGTTTTATACAGTGCGGTTATTAATTTTGTTATACTAACTTTCACTGCAACGTATATATACACTCGCCAACTTCATCGTCTGTTTCAACCACCACCGCGATCATATAGCAATGTTTACACGACTTGGTAGAGCAATGTAAATGTACGACTGTGTAGAGCAAGGTACACATGACTTCGTAGAACAATGTATACACAACTTGGTAAAGCAAGGTATACACGACTTAGTAGTGTAATGTATACACGACTTCGTAGTGTATATAATGAATATACGACTTGGTAGAGCAATGTATACACGACTTCGTAAAGCAATGTATACACGACTTCGTAGTGTAATATATACACGACTTCGTAGTGTAATGTATACACGACTTCGTAGTGTAATGTATACACGACTTCGTAGTGTAATGTATACACGACTTCGTAGTGTAATGTATGCACGACTTGGTAAAGCAAGGTATACAGGACTTCGTAAAGCAATGCATACACGACTTCGTAGACGCACGATATACCGTGTTGCGCCCAAACCAGTGTTCTTCAGACTGTAACTGAGATATAATATAATATAATATAGTAATATAGTATTTAATATAGTATTTATGCTTGTATTTTGAACAGTTGGCAATGGTCTACCGTTGTAATTACTTGTTACTTGTTTAACTAAGATAGTTTACCTATTTCGGAATGTCAATAAAAAAGAATGTGTTATTGCGGAGAATAGGTTTAATACATAAAATTTAATAGCACAGCTTTTATTTTGTCATCATCTTAAACCCAAGCGCCGAACCTCAGGGATAGTAACACCGCCCCATAGCGAACCACATGATTCGGTTACAATGCTCAGGGGCAGCAACACCTGCTAAGACGCTAGGTAGCCAAGAAAGCGATCTGTTTAGAGGTAGTAAAAATAGTCGCTACCTAAGGAAGGATTTGAGTATTATTGTTTGTGCAAGCTTCATTCCCATTGTTGTTATATGTTCGGGTCATTAGTTTCGATTCAATTAGTTATGAAATTGAATACCGATAAGCCGGTGTTAGGAGGCGTGGGTAATGTTGTACTTTTAATAACTGCTCATGAACAAACTCAATAAAACCGAGTCTGCAATTCTCTCTTTTTGCATTGCTGCTTTTGCTTTCGAAGGATCTCCTATGTTCAGAATTTTTCGCAGGCTGTACACTATATATGTACGCAAGGATCGGATTTCACTCTTTTCGGATCAATGGTATTGTTTATTTAGGGATGGTGTTAAATTAGGAGTCCTTTAGACCACTACCTGTTATGTTATCTACTGTGTTATTTATAAAGAGTGTGCCTCTGGCCAACCACTGCTAGCACACTGCATTTTTGCGCATCTATAAAAGTCACTTTATGAAACCATTGTGATGAATAGAGCATTTGCTCCTATAGGAGCAAATGCTCTATTTATCACAACGGTTTCAAACTACAAAATTCTATTTTTTCCTTTCCTCTAGTTAATGCTCCTTTTCGGTCGATACATTCAAAGAGGTTGGGTCTAAAAATAGCCTAAGCGATAAGCGATATTAACCCTTACGATCTACTGAGCCATCGAAGAAATATTGGAACACTTTGTTAAAACAGATACATATTAAACATGTGTGCTTGATTTCTACCCGCAAAGGAAAATGACAGATTGTTTCAGATGTTTAGGTACATGTAAGATGCGTAAATTGAAACATTTTCAGGAATACCTCCTTTATTTGTCCACCAAACCCTATGTTGTGACCACTCTTTTGAATCGTCTCTTCGAGACGATTCTAAAGAGTGGTCACAACATAGGGTTTGGTGGAGAAATGACGATTTAGAATATGAGTACGCACATTTAATCTGCTGTTTACTGTTGCACGAGTCCTGTACTTAGTTTAGCTCTTCGCTGCTAATGTCGCAGCTGTGATTACATAAGCAAACAGTTTGGACCCAGACGAGACGTCGAGTAACTCGGCGTCTCACCATGATAGAAACTGTTTGTTGAGCACGGTGAATATGGTTTTTGGAACAAAACTGAAGAAAACTAAAGAGCGAAAATTGCAGCAGTTTTTTAGACGACATAATTTTGCAGGAAGTTGGTAAACGTATTTTAATTTCCTGTGATTCACAACATGTATATAATTATGTACATTTAATGAAGAATAATTTTAATTAAATTTTATTTAATTCCTCTCCTTGTTATATATCTAATACCACACAAAGGCAGTTGTTTACCTTTACCTAATGAATATTCATATATTTAAGAAATAGTAACTATTCTAATTTAACTGTATTTGGAAAGACGTGAAGCGGCATAAAAATAAGGTACATATGCGTTAAAAGAATCTTGCATTTCTCATAAACCATAAGAAAAACATGATAATGGAACTCAAACGAAATAAAATAATGACTGTTTAACATTGATTTAATCTTTGAAGGTTGGGAAACTGACATTTGCAAGAAGTGTAGATCCAGAACAGATGACACTTCTGGTAGTGACAAAGACTGGGTCTCTATACTTCCATGGGCATGTTAGCTAAATACAATTAAATGCTGTTTAGCTTAGCTTAAAAAATGTTTCGAAATACTGCTCTGGAAAGCAGATGGCTTTACGTGTATATTGCTTCTTCTGATAACACTAGAAATAAAATAGAGAATGGCAAATAATAAAAATACAAAATTACAAATGCATTCCTACAAATTTAGAACATACGCCAGGCAGGAAATTAAGAAATGGCACATGGAGGTCCACAGCAACACCAGACACACAAATGAAGTACGTGCTCACATATTCATACACACTCGACCTTCAACTTTGAATGATGTATATCTTGTGAACAATCATAGAGGCCACTCTTTTATTTCGAACACTGACCGTAGAGTCTGTTTAACTTTTACAACTTTGGCATCATTACAGCGGTAGGTCACAGTTGTTTCATTTACCAATGCATCGGCGTACCTTTGTGTGTGCATGCCTCATTTACCGGCACAACTGTTGGAAAACAGCGCCTCATCTGCGCCAATGCTTTGATGTTCTCAGTATCAAAAGGAAAAACAACATTAGCACATGCTCTACATCGTCGCTGTGCTATTAACCAATGGTTGCGAGATTTCAGGGCGTTGGCTTCAATACGATGTTGCATAAATTTCTGTCTATTTCATCGATAAATGACAGCTGTGAATAGCAACTGTCAATGCATTTATCGATGAAAAAAAAAAGAAGAAAAGAAAGGACGGACTATGAAAACAGTGCAAATACAATAGCAATTTTCTAAACGAATTACTAAATACAATTCTATTTGTTTTAATAGTAAAATTCTTTTGGAAACAATTATGTTAAAAAGATCATTTGCTCGAAAGGATCTACTGCTTTAGAGCAGTTTATCCTTAAGAACATTCATTTATAAGATTATACAATGCAAATCTTTTAAATAACTGAACAATACATAGAATTTTACTATGAAAACAATGAAAATACAGTAGCACCCTTCTAAAAAATTAAACTAAAAAAATAAATACAATTTTCACAATTTTCCAAATAAAATTGTCTTCAATATACGTCGACATTCACTGTTTCGTCCGCCATGTTTCAACGAAGAATGAGGCTTGTGACTAACCTTGTTTATTTCAATTCACCTGATCGAACCGCTTCAACCAATCAGTATGGTTTGCTTTGCAACTTTGCAATATTTTGGCGGGAAAATTGACGGCGACGGTAGAGCATTGTGCTAAATAGCTCAGAGCATGTTTATTTCATACTAAAGAATATAGTTCTCTCGGCGCGTCCCGCACCTTGAAGACTATATTCCGTGGTATGAAATAAAATGCTCTAACCTATACATAAACAATCGGAATACACCAAGTCTCAGCAAATCTATTTATGTCAAAACGCCTGCTATTTCTATACATAAACATTAAGAAGAATGAGCTGTTAACGTTAAAACATTGTTTGATATTATATAATGGGCTGTAAACTTCAAAATATTGTTACAATGGGGTCTTACCTATACTGTCGGCTAGTGTCATACATGTACATTAGCACATGCTCTACATCGTCGCTGTGCTATTTACCAATAAGGTTGCAAGATTTCAGGGCGTTGGCTTCAGTACTATATTGCGTAAATTTCTGTCCATTTCATCGATAAATGACAGCTGTGAATGGAAACTGTCAATTGATCGGTGAAACAAAAATAAAAGGGTGGACTATGAAAACAGTGCAAATACACTAGCTGTAGCGCCTTTTTTAAACGAATTACTAAATACAATTTTATTTGTTTGAATAGTAAAATTCTTTTCGAAACGATTATGTTAAAAAGATAATTTGCTCGAAAGGATCTGCTGCTTTAGAGCAGCTTATCCTTAACATCATTCGTTTTAAGATTATACAATGCAAAGCTTCTAACCAAGTGAACAATACGTCGAAATTTACTATGAAAACAGTGCTAATACAGTAGCACCCTTCTAAACGAATTACTAAAAACAATTTACACATATTTCCAGATCAAGTCTCCAATATACATCGAAATTCAGTGTTTCGTCCGCCATGTTTCAACGAAGAATGAGGCTAGCGATAAACCTTGTTCATTTCAATTTACCTGATCGAAACGCTTCAACCAATTAGTATGGTTTGCTTTGCAACTTTGCAATATTTTGGCGGGATAATTGACGGCGACGGTACAGCATTGTGCTAAATAGCTCAGAGCATGTTTATTTCATACTACGGAATATAGTCCTCTCGGCGCGTCCCGCGCCTTGAGGACTATATTCCGTAGTATGAAATAAAAATACTCTAACCTATAATTAAGACGTCTGTTGAAATAAAAAAACATTGTTAGATGTGACGTCACGTTATTTCGTATCTTAAAGAGCACACCATGTATAGGTTGGTTAGCTACTTTTCCACTGCGTTTGTGTGCACAGTAGTACACTTTAGATAACTATTACGCGTTACATTGGACTCATCTTTGTTACTAAATATAGAATCTAACTAGCATCGCAAAGATGAAGCGAATTGACCCTTTCGTCTAAATATCGACGTTGTGCGAATCAGTTATGTGATAAAAAGAATCTGTCATTTATTGTCAGTTTATTGAATTTAGATAAACTTTTCTCACCAAAGCTCGCTTAATAACTTTTTTCTGGACTCAGTTTATCTCAACCGACAACTCGTGACAGGTCATATATGTCTGCTATTGCTATGATTGGTTGGAACTGAAAATTGTAACTGTACGTACCACATTATCTGTTCGTACATGTACATTAAGAAAAATTGACTGTTGTCTGTTATTGCTATAATGGGCTATTGAAGCCAATCCATTGTCTGCTATTGCTATAATGGGATTTTGACGCCAAACCATTGTCTGTTATTGCTATAATGGTCTGTTGACGTACATTGTCTGCTATTGCTATAGTGGGATGTTGACGCCAAGCCATTGTCTGCTATTGCTATAATGAGATGTTGACGCCAAGCCATTGTCTGCTATTGCTATAGTGGGATGTTGACGACAAGCCATTGTCTGCTATTGCTATAATGGGATGTTGACGCCAAGCCATTGTCTGCTATTGCTATAATGGGATGTTGACGCCAAGCCATTGTCTGCTATTGCTATAGTGGGATGTTGACGTCAAACCATTGTCTGCTATTGCTTTAATGGGATGTTGACGTCAAACCATTGTCTACTATTGCTATAATGGGCTGTTGACGTCAATCCATTGCCTGCTATTGCTATAGTCGAACTTTAAGGAGAATGGGCTGTCGACGTCAACAAATTGTCTTCTATTGCTATTATTGACTGTTAGCGTACATTTTCTGCTATCGCTATACATGTACATTAAGAAGAATGGGCTCTTGACGTCAAACCATTGTCTGCTATTGCTAAAATGGTCCATTAACGAAACATCTTTGCTATTACTACAATTGACTGTTAACATTAATGGTCTACTATTGATATGCATGTTCATTAAGAAGAAAGGACTGTTTACGTCAAAACAATGCCTACTTTTGTTATGATTGGCTGGAACTGAAAAATTGTACCTGTCAAACACAGTTCACTACTGTTTGGCGAAGTCAATATTGACTAAGCCAAACAGGATAGCATCGCGAATATATAAATAAACAAAATATATATGTAAATAACTAATTTAATAAATGAATGTAATTATCAAATGATCAAATCATTCACTTCTACCGTTATGGTATACAATCAATGCATTATGTTTATGGTATACAATGGATACATTATTTTTTCAATAATGCCATATATTACAATAGCGGAGGAAAGGAATCACAAGAGACGAAGACAACAGATACTCAAAAACAAGGCATCAACAAGTTCACTGGACACCACGGTTTTGATTTGTTTGGACAGCAGGGACTTTTGTCCTGCATTAAGCAGTCACCTGCTTTTAAAGACACCTATGTTTATTCATTATGTGGTCGCATTAGATGGGTTCTACTGTATAATTATACAGTAGAACCCAGCTTATGCAACTACCTAAAAGAGATATAATGCTAGATACAGGTGGTAGCTTAATGCAGGACAAAAGTAATGCAGAAAGCTTTCTGCATTATTTTTGTCCTGCATTAAGCAACCACCTGCTTATAAAGACACACATGCTCATTCATTAAGTGGTCGCATTGGAGGGGTTCTACTGTATAATCTCCATGTTTCTCACCACGGTATTAAATAAATTGGTACAGCTTTCCACATACAATGTATGTATTTACATCACAACGTTCGATACTGCTTTGTGATACATTGCAGCATAGCGTCATACATATATCTGTGGCAAGAATTCCGGTGTAAGTATGTCATCCTTAAATTTCACGAAATGAATATTCATGATGTCATTATTTCTGAAATGAATATTCATTCTACCAGCTTTCTAATATACCAGCAGCAAAGGTACTTCAGTGGTAGATGTTGAAATTGTCCTACTAGCGTTTTGATCGCTGTACAGGTCAACTCACACAAACGGAAACAGTATATTAATATACTGTTTAACTCTCAATAGATAGTCTAATCGCCCGAACTAGACACGGCCATTTAGCCTTAACCCTTACAGTGCGGGACATGAGTCCCTAATGTCCTTTGCATACAGTGTAGACCCAGATGACCTCATCAGGGTTTTGCACTATTTGTCATGATGTTACACTTTTCTTTAAAAACATCCCTAAATATTCACAATAAGCTTGACCTGTTTGAAATTTGGAAAAGTCCATTTAAAAATTCCTTGTTGTAAGGGTTAAAGCTTTTCCTCATACAAACGCATTTTCATTCCTTTAATTACCCACTAGATACGCATTTTCGTGCCTTTGTAAACAGACTAGACCCAGACCAGAAGCTCCTGTTTGAGCTATTTGATCAGGGCCTGCTGTTTGCTTATGGAATTATACAGATAGGATCCTGTAGTTTTTCGTCTAAGCCAAACATTTCCTGGAAAAGTTTACATTATTAACCCTTCTCTTGTTGAATTTTAAAATACATTTCTCCTTTTTACCCATGCCCTGTTGTATAATTACATTTATCTTCACTGTGTACACGTATTTCGCTGTGCAATCACTGCTGTGGAGTGCACTGGTTGCACAATCAACTTGTAAATAGTGCAGACCCTGATGAGACAGCTCCTGCAGGAGCTGTCTCATCTGGGTCTGCACTATTTACAGATAGGTATATTGACGTGAATAGCAAGCGAAGGGTTAAGATTAGGTTAATGAATACATGTATTCATTAATTGACCAATTCATGCAAAAATTTCCATTAAAGAAAGTGCTAAGGTTGACGAGCAAACTGCCGTTGACAAAAACGAATAATCTTCTTTAACCTTTAGCCTGCTGAGCAAATTATTTTTACAGAATTGTTCACCTACTACATTTCCAAAATTCAAGCTATAATCAATTTGTCTACCAAAATGTAACCAGGGTGTCAAACAGTTTGGATCCTGATGAGACGCCGAGTTACTCGGCGTCTCATCTGGATCCAAACTGTTTGTATATGTATTCACTCACCCGCCCATAGCAGGCTAAAGGTTAATGCTCAAAGACGAATTACTTTAATTTCTGATCATACTCGAGATCTGTAGACGTCAAACAGTTATGATCCTGATGAGACGTCGAGTTACTCGGCGTCTCGCCCTGGATCAACACGTTTTGCATAGCACAGTGTCGCTTGGGGCAAACCAAATGAAAGTAACGTAGTTGGAGAGATGTAACAGACGATATTTTTTGTAACCTTCAGCACTCTGTTGACTAATGTGTGAATACCTTCGCAAACAATTTTGGTCCAGATGAGATGCCGAGTAACTCGGCGTCTCATCAAGATCCACTCTGTTTTATACCATGCCTCTGTCTTTTAAAATAATAAAATAAAACGTACTTCTAGAATTGAAGCAGACGACAATATTTGCAGACAATTGCCAAGAGTGTAGAAGGTTAACATTGAAAGAATTATACAGTAAAACCTCTCTATAACGACCACTAAATTACATCAAGTATTTTATGTTAAAGACAGGTGGATACTTAAAGCAAGGTGAAAGTAAAACAGAACGCTCCTATAGGAGCGTTCTGATTCACTTTCACTTTGCTTTAAACAACCACCTTCCCAATATACCAACTAATTAACACAATTTAGTGGTCTTTATAGAGGGGGTTTACTGTACATAGTATGTCGTATGTTTGTTTGCATATAGCAAGCGTTCCTGATCTCAAATTGTCATTGTTTCAGGAAATCGTGGATCTTCCTAGCGTCACGTGGCAGATTCAAGTCGGTAAGGGATACGCCAAGTCACGTTGCAGAATGTGGCCCCATTTGAGGGATCGACAGTGATTTGACAGACTGTGGGCCCGTTGAGGGATCGACAGTCATTTGGCAGAATGTGACCCCGTTGAAAGATACGTGGAGTCGTGTGGCAGAATCTGGTCCCGTTGAAAGATACGCGGGGTCATGTGGCAGAATGTGGCCCCGTTGAAAGATACGTGGGTCATGTGGCAGAATGTGGCCCCGTTGAACTATTCGCGGGGTTATTGTTGGACGCAGTCTGGCGTGAGGTTCGGTTTCTGTATAAACTATCAGGGTCATAAACTGCAGGACTTATATGGTTGTTCCCGGTGCCACCTGACTGAGCATAGTGTTGCTGCTGATGTGACTGTTGCTGATGTTGATAATTGTGTTGTTGTTGTTGTTGCTGCTGATAATGTTGTTGATAGGGTGGCGGTGCGGTTGGGTTGACATACGGGTACATCACAGCTGAATATGGTGGAGGTGCAGTAGGGTAGACAGAGCCTGGGTACTGCACTGTGTGAACTGCAAAGAAAATTATTTGATTTTTAACCCTTTAGCTGCCAATGCCGGATCTGTGATTACCAATGCAAACAGTTTGGATCCAGATGAGACGCCGAGTAACTCGGCGTCTCATCAGGATCCAAACGGTTTGTTACTGTTACTATTTTTTTGAAACAAAAATGAAGAAAATCAAAAGAATGAAAATTTGTAGCTGACGACAAAGTTAACAGACGACAGAGTTTGGCAGCGAAAGGGTTAAACGCTTACTGTCGTCTGCTTCGATTTTTTTCTTCCATTTTAAAACATCACTGGGTTATCGTCAAGCAGTGTGGACCCCAAAGCAACAACGAGTTACTCGGTGTAACCTCTGAATTCAAACTATTTGCAAAGGTGAACCCCGTGGCAGCGAAAGAGTTTAACTAAAATATGCTCTGGTCTTCTTCAGCGACGATCCTTTATTATTATTATTATACAAAGTTAACCATTCACGTGCTGATCGCGCGACTAACCTGGCACGTGCAAAAGCTTGGATTCAGATGAGACGCCGAGTAACTTTTGGTCTCGTCAGGATCAAAAGCTTGGACGAATTGTAAGTAAGTGAAAAATTGTTAAAGATTATACAGACACAATTTCAATAGGACACACGCAGACGGCTTTGCCAGAGCTGCATATAAATGAAGTATTGACAAAAAATAATCTAAATCGTTTAACACTTTACTCCATAAATACGCATTTCTATATTTTCTACGCATTTTTCAACAGAGAATACCTTGGTTAGACCGCTGTCGTAAAGGTCTACTCTGTTTGAAGAGTTGTCAAGAGGTGTAGCTATCAGAAAAGTGAAGATCCTAAGTCAGATCCTATCTTGTTGCTTATAAGGGTAGTCTCGGATAGGCATTCTAATGAAAACTAGTGTTGGGCGGAGAAATAAAGGCACACAATTTAACTAAACTTCCTAAACACCCCTCCGATCTACAACTATGATCTCGTGTTAAAGATGTGTTAACCCTTTCCTCCATAAATACGCCTTTCTACGCCTCTGTAATAGTCACGTCTTGAAACCATTGTGATAAATAGAGAATTGCTCCATAGAAGCAAATGCTCTATTTGCCACAATGGTTTCAAATTGACAATACTGCACAATTCTAACATTTTCCTTTTCCCTAGTAAATGCTCATTTTCGGTAGATTCATTCAAAGAGGTTGGGTCTAAAAATAACCTATGGAGGAAAGTGTTAATTTATATAAGACGCTGTTGCTTGGCGTCAACAGCATGATATCTTACTTGAGATTCAAGAATATTCTAAAACATATTCTCAGGTTCTATCAGAATTGCAGAAACTCAGAACCAGTTAACCCTTTCCTTTCCTCCATGAATACGCATTTTTACGCCTCTGTAACAGTCATTTTTTAAATCCATTGTGATAAATAGAGCATTTGCTCTATTTATCACAATGGTTTCAAAACTACACAATTCTAAAAATTTCCTTTCCTCTATTAAATGCTCCTTTTCGGTACATTAATTCAAAGATATTGGATCTAAAAATAGCCTATAAGGGAATGGGTTAATCACTTCCCTAATGAATATTCATGTAAGAAATAATGGTTGTGTAAATAATCTTTAGCTTAATGGCATCAAGCATAAGATATGTTTTACCATGGCGGACGCTGTAGATTCGGATCTAACATATTTCATACGCAAACAGAACATACTCTGATATGACCGTCTGTTCTGGGTCTACTGTATTTGCAATCGCCTGAAAATGCGTATCTATGAAGTAAAGGGTTGATTTTGAAAATTACAGACTGAGAAGAAACTTGGAACAAAGCATGTTTAATTAATAACATTCTAAGTATGTGTTGGTATTTTGAAGGGAAGTAACACGGTGTGGAATTTTAAGGGAGTTAACTGATGTGAGTTTATTGTTGAGGGTTGGTTGTAGTGGGAGTGGTTGTTTCCCTTTACTAAGTAGTTCTTGTTTGCTCTGTAGGATCATGACAAAGTCATTCATGCATGTCATTGCAAGGAACTGGTCAAGTCTCGGGTCAGGATATTCCTATATTTTGATAGAGGACAGATATGATTTTGGTTGGAAGTGGATGATTTGGTTGATTTGGTCAGAATGTACGTTTGATTCCTACTTGATGCCAGTTTCTTAATTTGTGTTAGAGCTTAAATGCAGCGTCTCAATTTGCAATATAGGAGCAATTCAATTGCATTTGCTGGTTTTCATGGAAAGTGTCTTTCTATTGTTTAACCCTTCCCCTCATACAAACGCCTTGTCAAGCATTTGCAAACAGAAAAGTTCCCGATCAGACAGCTCCTGTAGGATATACAATGTAGATAATAGACCCTAATTCTCCGCCAAACCCTATACTTTTCCCACTCTTTAGAACCGTCTCTTAGGATTTTGTGGAGAAATGACGATTTTAGTATTTGGGAACGCATTTTTATATGTAGCTTTGACAACAGCTAAAGTTATTTTCCTGTAATTTCTTGGAAAATACAATGTAAAACTGTTTGAATCGCCGAGTTACTCGACCTCTCATTTTGATCCAAACTATTTATATAGATTATCAATTATTCCATGCTAGAATGTAAATGGTTAACTCTTTTGGCGCAAAATTTAAAAGTGTCCTCTGCAATAATAATTTCATATTAGATATAATTCTAAACTAAATAAAGGTATATTAGTAAAATATTTGTTTCGAAAAACCTGTATGTTTGAGCTAAAATAATACAGAAAATAGTGAAGTCCCAGGTCAGATGCCGCCTTGAAAAGGCGGCATCTGACCTGGGACTGCACTGTTTTCAATGGTGCCAACCGGCGACATTGGCGCCGACAGAGTTAAAGACTGTGATGTTTACAGAAGATGAGGCGACATAGTTTTATTGTTTTATACATAGTTTTATTGTTTTATACCTACCCGTTGATACTGTCTGGGTGTGGGGTATATCTCCGGGGTACACCACTCTGCCGTTGGTTCTTCCACGCTTCTTGCAGTAGAAATAGAAGACAAAAAATACGACCACGCCTATTAGTATAAAGGCCCCTAGGACGAGGAGTACGATCATCCAGACAGCGAATACACAACAGTACTCGTACAAGGTCCGGCCACAACATCCGTTCTCGCAGTATCTGATGCCCTCACGATAGTGGAGACAGTATTCTCCTCCCAGTACAAAATCTGAAAATTAAAACAGTTTAATGCTGATTAGAGTAGAGCATTAACATGGGGCAACTCACAAACACAAAGAATCGCATGTGTCGTTATTAACCATTTAACTCATTCCCTCCTAGACTATTTCAGACCCAACCTTTTTGAATTAATCTATCGAAAAAGGGCGTTAATTAGAGAAAAGGAAACGTTAGAATTGTGTCGTTTTGAAACCATTGTGATAAATAGAGCATTTGCTCCTATAGGAGCCATCTGATCAGGATCTGCTCTGTTTGTCTATGATATAATACAGATATGATTCTGCAGTTTCTGTCATGGTCAAAAAATTCTGTGTCCATTGCAATAATTAATCTAATTAATATTCATGATGTCATTATTTCTTACATGGTTATTCATGGAGTAAAGGGTTAACTCGTAAATGAGCGTGCAAGAATCTGCCACTTCTTGACTATACAATAACAACAATTTTATAGTGGTACCTAAACAGGGGAGGGGGTGTTGGCTATTTCAGAAACTGTACAACTAGATCTATGTTATTCCATAAGCAAACAAAGCAGACCCAGATCAAACGGCTCCTATAGGAGCCGTCTGATCTGGGTCTGTTCTGTTTGCAAAGCCATCACACGGTGTATCTATGAGGTAAATGGTCAAAGACTCGATCAATCGAGCCTATAATACACCGACATCAATTATTGATGCAGGCGTTGATTTAGAATTCTCAAGCGACCTACTTTTCGTTGTATTTGAATAACTATCGAGTTGTCAACGCATGGACTGGTCGGTTATCACTTGAGGGTGGATGTATTCTATAGATACATATATAATAGCCGCGTTGTATCTATGCAAGCGTATTCCATTAACATAGATATGAAAAGTATCTTTTTTTTAAAAAAAATAAAAATATGTATAAATCCATTTATGACACTTTTTTTTAAGATATGTATACATCAAATATTCATTGTTCACATATCTATTCTTAATAACTATTTACTTCATAAATACGCCTTTCTACGCATTTGCAAACAGAGTAGACCCAGATCAGACGGCTCCTGTAGGAGCCGTCTGATCAGGGTCTACTCTGTTTGCTTATGAAACAATATAGATATGATTATACAGTTTTTTTGCCATGGCCAAAGTCTCATGTGTTCATTGGCCATTATAAAAATGGTCTAATCAATAATCATGATGTCATTATTTCTTACATGAATAATTATGAATATTCATGGCCTAAAGAGTTAGACTTTATTGGATTATTTCACCGCCATACGCGACTCAGTGATAGCGTTATCCAACGTTTGGACTCAGGTGAGACGCAACCTAACTCATCAGTATCCACACACGTAGACCATTTCGAGGGCACCAAGCCCTCGATTTGATATGTTTTGTAAAGAAATTGACCCCCCCAGCACTTTCACTTTGAAGCATGAAGCAGACGATAATATCAGCAGACGAAATCTACGCGGCGGCGAACATTTCCAAGGTTTAAACTCAAAACTCAAGAATATTTAAATAGGTTTGCTTGCTTTCTCGTTTCTGCCAAGAGAATGTGCTGGTTATTTTAACCCATTCCTTTATATAACCGTGTATTCACGCATTTGCAAACAGAGTAAACCCAGATAAACGGCTTTTGCTAATTGAATTTGAAAGCTATTCTTCTTTACTTTCTACAATGCGCCACCTTCATTATTTCGTTGTAACTACTTTTTTCATAAATATTAAGTAGGAATTGAAATTTGGAATAAACATAGAACAGTGATATGGTTAAGTCCAGGGTCTGTAGTCGTACGACCGAAATGATCGTAAGTGCTCATTTACGACACTCACTTCTAGTCGTAGAGCGAAACAATCACACATAGTAGCAATTATCTCTTTCCTCAAGCGACTTTTGTCGTTGGTTACTTCTTTAATAACCTTTAACCATTTCGCTGCCAAACTCTGTCGTCTGCTAACTTTGTTGTCTGCTACAAATTTTCATTCTTTTGATTTTCTTCATTTTTTGTTTCAAAACAGTAACAAACAGTTTGGATCCTGATGAGACGCCGAGTTCCTCGGCGTCTCATCTGGATCCAAACTGTTTGCATAGGTAATTACAGATCCGGCATTGGCAGCGAAAGGGTTAACTTCGTTTTATAATGTGACATTTCATTGGAATGTTTGGTATACACAAAAAGTGTCGGATTCTATAAGCAAATATAGCAAACATACCCAAACTAGATATCTGACTGGTCTGGGACTACTCTGTTTGCATAGACGTTTCGATGAGGAAATTTTAAGGGTAGCTTCGTACGATAGAAAGTCTCGTAAGTCGTAACATACGGCACTTACAGTGAACCCTCACTATACGGCATTCGTTACAATGACACCCTCGTTATACTAACAGAATTGCTTGGCATCTCATCAGAATCCAAACTGTTTGATATCCTGGCTGTGCATTATGACAGAAAACGATGAAAGCATTGATTTTAGCATAACAGAAGGGGCCGTTTTTAAAACGCTTATACTGTATATGTTAACCCTTTCCCTCATATAAAAGTGTTTTCACGCATTTGCAAACAGACTAGACCCAGATCAGACGGCTCCTAGAGGAGCCGTCTGGTCAGGGTCTGCTCTGTTTGCTAATAGAATTTGATTAAATTATTTCTTTGCTTTCTGAAATGGCTACAAAGTTCCACCTTCAACATTTCATTATAAATACTTTTCCATGAATAAGCAGTAGGTTTTAAAATTTGAAATAAACCCAGAACAGGGAAAGGGCTGACTGTATATGTTGACTGTATATATGTTGACTGTATATGCTAACTGTATATGTTAACTGTATATGTTAACTGTATATGCTAACTGTATATGCTAACTGTATATGTTAACTGTATATGTTAACTGTATATGCTAACTGTATATGTTAACTGTATATGCTAACTGTATATGCTAACTGTATTATGTTAACTGTATATGTTAACCCTATCGTGTTAAGCGTGACCTGACTCATGCTTGCAAACAGTTTGGATCCAGATGAGACGCCGAGTAACTCGGCGTCTCATCAGGACCCAAGCTGTTTGACATTCAGTCAACGGTTTCTCAAACGCTTGTATGAATTCAAAGTAAGTAAAAAACGTTAACAGACAAGGGTTTTGGAAGACATGTTTTGTTCAACACGAATAAATTTACCGAAAATGTGAATTACATGTAACTAGAGAAAAGGAAATTTTTATTTAGATTCTGTAGTCTGAAACCATTGTGATAAATAGAGCATTTGCTCCTAATGGAGCAAATGCTCTATTTATCACGATGGTTTCACAAAAGTGATTTTTACAGAGTCATCAAAAGTCATCAATATGAGGGAATGGGTTAAATAATGTAGTTACACTAGTGTTACTTTCAAATAGCTGCAAAAGGATGTCAACCATTCTGAAGGCTATTCGCCTTGGTGCAATATTAACTTACCTGCTGCGATCAACAACAACAACAGTAACCATCCATTCAGCTCAGGCATGTTAATTGATGTGTTTATGTAAAATATCAATAAATGTCCAACACATCCGATATCGTCTCCAGCTTCCCACCTCAATATATCTGATTATTACAATTCACATACATCACATGGCTGACCACACTTATATATATTCTTTTGTATGTTGTAATAAATATCCATTTCGAGAACTGACTTTAACAATCCTTATTCTGTATTTTTTAAAAACAAACTCGACGTCCCACAGGCCACCCTATAGATCTTAGACTACGTTGATATTACGTCCATGGCCGTGACTTAAAAAAACACATGTTTTGACTTGTTTGATTACACCATCTCATTTCCAGTCACAGTGCGCCACTGTCCCGTTCAGGCGCGTACACGATTACCTACCTGTTCAATAACATTTTGTTATGACAACCGGGTGTCGCTCAGGTGTGACGTCATCAACCGTACTATATCGATCCTCACGCAAACCATCTTTGCATCATGTTGTGAACGAACTTAGTTTTAGATATGGATGAGCTAGGGGAGTCTTGGTGGTTCCATACATCATTATTTCTTCACAGACAGCTGTTCCTAAACAGTTTACATTAGACTAGACTGTGGCGATCGACACAATTGCCTACTGTAAATTACACTGAACTACTGCAGTGTTTCCTTCTAGCTTGTTCGAGCATTTGATGAAATACAGTTGAACTTCGACATCTCCAACTCGAATAACTTGAACATCAGGATAACTCGAAGTAAAAGTTCGATCCTACAAAAATTACAATACAGGATTGTTCTAAAATGTATCACTATGCATATCTAAACACATGCGACTGCTTAATGCAGGTCTAAAGTAATGATGGAAGCTCCCACAGAAGCTTTTGACTTTAACTTAGACCCGCATTAAGCTGTGAACTTGAGAAATTGTCCAGATTAGAAATCGGATGGCTCGAACCTTTGTTATCTCAAAGTAATTTTATACTCGCCTTAAGTTCGAGACATTAAAGTTCAACTGTATACTGGCCGAATAATGAAGAACTTGAAGCCCATGTGTTAGCTGGTGTCTGAACTGGATACATGCTAAACAAAACAATAACAAACATACAAACAAACAAACAAACAAACAAACCCGTCCCAAACAAACGCATAGTATATAAATACTCAGACACAGACAGGCACAGGTATACATATATACAAACTTTAAGAACCACAGACACACAGGTACGTAGACACACATGCATACAGGTAGGTACACACACAGACACATAGAAATAGACAGATCCAGGGTTAGACGGACAAATACATACAGACAGGCACATATATTGACATAAAATGTACAGAAATACAGACAAACACAGACACTCAGACACACAGGGAAGGCAGACAGACAGACATACAGAAACACAGACCCCCCCCCACACACACAGACGCACACACACATGCAGACATACAAATATACAGAGAGACAGACATAGACATGCGCATATACAGACATACAGACAGACACAAACATATAAATGTGTAGATATACAGGCGATATTTTAATTCTAAATATTTTTTTTTCTTTTTTCTTTACTAAAAATAAGGTCAAAGTGTTAAACAGTCATGTCGCATCTCTATTTGCATAGGCTATCACGGCCTCGCCGCTAGCGTGCTAAGCGTCAATTAGTCTTTTGATCTGTGAACCCTGATCATAATCCTAACCCCTAACCCTAATTCTAACCATAATCCTAACCCCTAACCCTAATTCTAACAATCCTACAATAGCCCTAGTATGTAAAATGAATATTTAATGAAAAATGAAATATCATTAGTAATTTTAGATGCTGACAGATTCTAAAGTCTAGCCACTATATTTACAAATGTCACGCTTTGTTTTCTTTTCTTTTTTAACCCTTTCACCACCACAGTCGCATAAATGCACTCAAACAAATAGTGCAGTCCCAGATCAGACGCCGCCTTTTCACTTTTTGTCTCAGTCTCTATTTCTATATATGTGCTTTATTCCTTTGAAATTTGAATTTATTTATCTTAGTTCCTTATATTACTGAATGATTTAACAAACTTGGATTGCAGACGACAATTAGAAATTTGGCGCTGAAAGGGTTAAAAATATCTCACAACCATTGGACATTTTTATGGAGAATTCCAATTACATTAAGTGAACCAATAGCAACGATTTACATCGCCACTCGTAATATTTTGTTCAAGAATGAAATATTATTGTCATGTCGCGAACATACACGAAACCAACCGGATCGTCCTCTTGAACCAATCGAACACCATCGATTAATACGGAGATCAACTTTGTCTAAAACACGGGCGAATGACATCGGCGACATTGATACTTTATCATCAAACAGCTGCAATTTTAAATAATTATCAGTAACTTATTTCCACACCCTACCTTCTTTTCTTTAAAAAAACAAACTACAGTTTTAGTTCATATCTACAGACTTGTAAAAAGCGCCATTTATACACACATTTCCTTTAACCCACCCGGACTATTTTAGACCCAATCTCTTTGAATACATCTATCGAAAAGGAGCATTTACTAGAGAAAAGGATTTTTTTAGAACTGTGTAGTTTTGAAACCATTGTGATAAATAGAGAATTTGCTCAAGTGAAACAATGGTTTCAAAATAATAAAATTTACAGAGGCAACAAAAGGCGTCAGTAGGAGGGAATGGGTTATGTCCGACAGTGTAATGGATATCTTATATTGTGTCACGCACTCATTATGTCCTATTGTTTTCCTCCCAGTCGATTAGTGTATTCATTTTCAATAAGGTACACCATGCTTAAAGGGTCTAACGAGAGTAAATATGGAATATTTCGAAATAAACTTGATAGTTTTATTTGTGGTTTTGAAAGGTAAGTCTCCCACCTTTCTATCAGCATTGAATACAATAATAAATAAACACAATACAAACCAGTACTCTTCATATATACATTTTGGATTGATTCTAACTCTTTACTCCATGAGTATTCATGTAAGAACTAATGATATCACGAATATTAACCCTTCTCTTTGCTGAATTTTAAAATACATTTCTCCTTCTTTACCCATATCCTGTTGTATAATTACATATATCTTCACTGTGTGCAAGTATTTCGCTGTGCAATCACTGCCGTGGAGTGCACTGGTTGCACAATCAACTTGTAAATAGGGCAGACCCTGATGAGACAGCTCCTGCAGAAGCTGTCTCATCTGGGTCTTCACTATTTACATGTAGGTATATTGACGTGAATAGCAAGCGAAGGGTTATATTAGCTAGATATTTTATAATGACATATGAATACAGGAATTGTTTGGATATGCCAGAAACTGCAGTATCGAATAATTATATATTACTTCAGAAGAAAACAGAGCTGACCCTGATTAGACGGTTCGTTAGAGCGGTCTGATCTGGTTCTACTAGGTTTGCACAAAGGCGTTATAAGGTGTATCTCGTACTGCGCTTCACAAACACTTGGGATATCGCCACCGCTCGTATAATTGAACTTATCGTACAATCTGTTTAACCCTTTCCCTGTTCTATGTTTGTTACAAATGTCAGTACTTACTGAATATTCAATAACAAAATAGTTATAAAGAGATATAGATGGTGGAACATTGTAGATATATTAGAAAGCAAAGAAACAAACATATCTATCAAATTCTATTAGCAAACAGAGCAGACCATGATCAGGCGGCTCCTCTAGGAGTCGTCTGATCTGGGTCTACTCTGTTTGCAGATGCGTGAAAACACGTTTATATGAGGGAAAGGGTTAACAGCATATTTAATACTAAGTTAGTATGACGGAAATTATCGTACAGTATGTAAACAAAATATACTCACTTCGTACGACATAAGTTATCGTATATTCCGGCGTGCAACAAAAAATACTAACTTCCTATGAAGAAAATTATCATACTTTCTGTTTACAATATGTAACCACTTCCCGAGACAAAAAATATTGTACATTTTGTTAACAACATGTAACCACTTCCTAAAACAAAACAAATCTTGAACATTCTGTTAACAATATTTACAAACTACGCACGAATGATGGTTTCGTACATTCTGTCAACTATAAATACTAGTTTCGTTCTACGAAAAAATATCGTACATTCAATTATGAAACGATAAATACTTACTTCCTACGAAGAAAAGTATCGTACATTAACAATATGTAACCAAGGCAAACATTATCTTCGTACGTGTACAACATATATTATTGTAAGTTTTAACGTAAAACTGCAAGTTGCGATCGTCTTATGTCAAAAGGTACGATAATTTCAGTAGTACGATCTTTCATAGGACGGATCCTAGAGATGTGATAGGACGAGTTAGTGCGTGTAGGACGTACGATCTTTCATAGGGCGGGTCCTAGAGATGTGATAGGACGAGTTAGTGCGTACCGTATCGTTATCTAGTGTAGGTCGTACGATCTTTCATAAGACTGGTCCTAGAGATGTGATAGGACGAGTTAGTGCGTATAGGACGAACGATCTTTCATAGGGCGGGTCCTAGAGATGTGATAGGACGAGTAAGTGCGTGTAGGACGTACGATCTTCATAGGGCGGGTCCTAGAGATGTGATAGGACGAGTAAGTGCGTGTAGGACGTACGATCTTTCATAGGACGGGTCCTAGAGATGTGATAGGACGAGTAAGTGCGTGCCGTATCGTTAGGTCGTACGATCTTTCATAGGACGGGTCCTAGAGATGTGATAGGACGAGTAAGTGCGTGCCGTATCGTTAGGTCGTACGATCTTTCATAGGGCGGGTCCTAGAGATGTGATAGGACGAGTAAGTGCGTGCCGTATCGTTAGGTCGTACGATCTTTCATAGGACGGGTCCTAGAGATGTGATAGGACGAGTAAGTGCGTGTCGTATCGTTAGGTCGTACGATCTTTCATAGGACGGGTCTTAGAGATGTGATAGGACGAGTAAGTGCGTGCCGTATCGTTAGGTCGTACGATCTTTCATAGGACGGGTCCTAGAGATGTGATAGATGGTATAGTCGCCACAGAGAGGTTGTATTGAACCTGTGATATTTACTGTAACTTAAGCCCATCGCAATACAATAAAAATCCCTCTTAAGCGGTGGTCACAACCCGCCGTACGTGCAAGTGCGTGTTGTCTACGTGAAAAAAAAAACGTGGGGAAATTTCGGGGATTCGTACGTGGTGAGTACGGCTTCCGTACGGATTTAGGAGCACGTAGACACGCCGTAGCACTTTTGGTGCATGCAAAACTTTCGCTGCGTTCGAGCTGCGTTAGGGCTACGGATTCACCAACGTACGGGTGACGCACGTGCTTCTTCAACTAACGTGCGCACAACGTACTGACTCCGTGAGTGTTTTAATCTTTTTCCACACAGTCGCTTGCTCTACAGACGACGCACTTAGCACGTGCGTGTTGCGCACGTGATAAGTACGTGGTCTGTGCTCACTCGGCACTTCCGCAGTTCTACTGTCCAATGAACTGACAAAACTTACGTGGACCGAACGTGAGCAGCACGTGGACCGTACGGCCTCCGTACGATAATGCGGCAATCGCACGGAGATCGTACGTTGTGAGCACGTTTTAAGCACTTTCAACTCGCTTACCGCGCGTGCAACGTACGATGCACGCAACCGACCAGGGCGAGGCTGTCAAGCGTGCCACGTACGTACACCTTGCGCAACCATGCGTGTGACGTGCGTTCCTCCCTGCATTTGCTACTTTTTCTCCACGTTTTCAGAAAAACGTAGCAGCCCTGGCCTCCCCAAAAAACGTACGTGCTAAAAACACGCACGGCGGGTTGTGACCAGGCCTTTACGCAGACACCAAAACAGAAGTCTAATTATAGTAGCTGCACAGGTGGCTGCTTCACGCAGGACGAAAGTTATGCTGAAAATTCCGGGTGCTTGATGCAGGTGGTAGCTTAATGCAGGACAAAAGTAATGCATAAAGCTCATAGATGAGCTTTCTGCATTGCTTTCGTCCTGCAATAAGCAACCACCTGCTTTTAAAGACAACTATGTTTCTTGAGTAGTCGATATAGAGGGTTTCTGTTGTAGTTGTAGTAGTAGATCACACACACAATTCTCTTACAGTGGGAGAGTTAATGTGCGAAACGTGTTCCGTGGGTAGCAGTTCAAAACAGTGTGACTCTGGGTGCTGCGACGCAGACAAAATAGAGGATGTATGCTGCAGGTAAAGATGCATGGCTGATCACACAAAACAGACTAATAACGACTGTTCTTTCGTACTTACTCGGCGGTTATCGGCAATGTTCGAATTAACATATTCCCTAATATCAACGCCTTTTGATGCCTCTGTATAATCACCTATTTAAACCATTGTGATAAATAGAGCATCTGCTCAATAGTCCAGAACAAATGCTCTATTTATCACAATACTTTCAAAACTACATAATTCTAACCTTTCCCTTTTCGCTATTAAATGCTTATATTCGGTAGAATTATTCAGGGAGGTTTGGTCTATAAATAGTCTAGGAAGGAATGAGTTAATTCACGAACTCTTTCGCTGCCAATGTCGCGTTTGTGATTACCTATGCAAACAGTTTTGGCCTAAATGAGACGACGACTTGTACGGCATTTAGTCAGGATCCAAACTGTTTGTTACTGTGATTATGTTTCTAAGCCCATTACCTCATAGGCTATTTTTAGACCCAACCACTTTGAATAAATCTACCGAAAAGGAGCATGAAGTAGAGAAAAGGAAAACTTTAGAATTTTGTAGTTTGAAACCATTGTGATAAATAGAGCATTTGCTCCTATAGGAGCAAATGCTCTATTTATCACAATGGTTTCAGCAGGTATTTTTTACAGAGGCATAGAAATGTGCATTTATGGAGGAAAGGGTTAAACAATAATGAAGAGTTATAAAGAGTAAAAAATTAGCAGCAGATAAAGTTTGCAGACCAAAAAAGCGAACGATTGAATACAACAGTTTGTGAAATGTTGTGATTTGCCTCGCAAATTTGGCATTATTGGTAACCAGTGATAAGCCACACATGAACTTTACAAACTCACTCCTTTGTCTTTAAAGCCACCCAAATCGTTTCTTAAAATTACATTTAAATGAGCACTTGCTATGTCCTGCGACTGCGTGATAAAAGTAGTCCGTCAGTGGAGACCTCCTTATAGTTTTCGAGGCGATTTACGTAGAAATTCCCAAGGTGATCAGATTGAATAATGTGTTGAGTGAGTGACTAGGGCGGTGCACTTCCTCGAATTACTGCATGACTGTGTTGCTCACCCAGGACTGCAGATAAGATGCTGCGCACTGATCTATCTAAATATCTTATTTTTTCATTTAAACACTGTATTGCTGCAACACATTTAGACTCGTATCGGAGATTCCAATGAACTGCAGCAAGAGACGGTTTGGGGAGAAATATAAAAAATGTCATTATATTCACTTCTGACCTACATTCATATGTACAGTAGAACCTTTCTTAACCCTTTCCCTCATAGTGACGACTTCTGACGACTCTGTAAAAGTCACTTTGTGAAACCATTGTGACAAATAGAGCATTTGCTCCTATAGGAGCAAATGCTCTATTTATCACAATGGTTTCAAACAACGGAATTCCAAAGTTTTCCTTTTCTCTAGTTCTTGCTCCTTTTCGGTAGATTCATTCAAAGAGGTTGTATCTAAAAATAACTTATGAGGTAAAGGGTTAAGCGGTCATCAAAAAGGGACCTAATTATGGGTCATTTAAACACTATTGCTGCAACTCATTTAGAATCGTATCGGAGAGAGGAGTTCAATGTATTGCAGCAAGAGACGGTTTGGCGGAGAAATATAAAAAAAAATGTTTGAATTAGATTTATTTTATTCACTTCTGACCTACATTCATATGTATAGTAGAACCTTTCTTCAACGGTCATCAAAAAGGGGCACACTTATGGGTCTGTAAGGCAGGTGATAGCTTACGGCAAGTCGAACGTAATGCAGAAAACTCCTATAGGAACTTACCGCATTACTTTTGACTTACATTAAGCAAGCTCCATGCTTTTAAGACGCCTATGTTCAATAAATGAATGGCCGCTTAAGACAGGTTCTACTATAATCAGTAAATTTATACAAAAGCAAATGTTCGTCGACAGAAAATGTCCTGTAAAATGTACTTTAAACTTTTACTCCATGAAAATTCATGTACAAATAATGACATCGTGAATATCCTATAAGCTGATTTTTTTATAATGGCACATGGACACAAGAAAGCTTCATCATGACAGAAACAATAGAACCAGATCTATATAACATGTAAGCAAACAGAGCAGACCCTGATCAAACGGCCCCAACAGGAGCGGTGTTATCTGAGTGTCTAATATGTTTGCAAAGACTACATCGTCACTATAGAGAAAAGGGTTATATCGTTTTATAAACACAATGACATCTGGGTCCATGCTTATAAAACATTTAGTTGAGTCTGAGTTCGTTCTCAAGATTTTGATTGGTCAGATTTGAGCCAAAGGCTCAAATCTGACCAATCAAAATCTTGAGAACTCAAATCTGACCAATCAAAAGATTGAGAACGAAACTCAGACTCAACTAAAAGCTTTATAAGCCTGGGCCCTGGACTCTGATGAGACACAGAGTAACTCTCATCTGGATACAAACTGAACTGTCCGCAAAGGTAATCGAGTCACTCGTACAAGATGAAGGTTGAGATAATATAGTTTTTCAAGTATGCGGTATTTACAGTTAAAAGAAATTATTATTCTATTCTTCACGCGCATTTTTATTTATCATTTTACGACACAAAGGTGATATTTTTAATATCATTGTTTTTGTTAGATCTACTCATTTTTATTTGCATAAGAAAAACAGAACACAATGTTTATAACAGCTCTTTACACGTGTAACATTCACCAGAAAAAAATGTTCATATTTGTGGTTGATTACGATTGTCTGTCGTGTTGTATTTCAGTGCACCCTTTTGGACATGGTACACCATAATCGGAATATCGTTGGCAGTTATCGTTGGTATATCGTTCATTTGTTTTATTGGCTATGTATTGTGTGCGCTTTACAAGAAGCAAAAGTCTCGGGCAGCCACTATACGCAGAACTATCTCAAACCGATCCAACAGAGTAGGCTCGTTTGACCCAACTGCTCAAACGAATCTTCAACCCCCTCCATATAGCGAAAGGGATCGGCACTACAGAAGTAAGTGAAAAGTATTGCTTAATTAGTATTATTACTATATTGTCATCATCATCATCATTGTTTTTATTATAATCATTATTATTATCATTATTACATGCCATTCGATCTGTTGACGGTATTATTATTATTATTATTATTATTATTAGGGATGGAGAATCGGACCAAAATCATAATCGATTATCGAATTGAATCGAACATTTATTATCGATTAAAATCGAGAATTAATCGAAAATACTTTCAGAGATTCTGTGCCTGTAAAGCTGAATGTAATAGGCTAATACCTAACTAAGCTTTTGTGTCACCCAAACAGTATGCTGTGACCATTCATTAGAATCACCTCGAAGAGACGATTTTAATGAATGGTCACAGAATACAGCTTGGTAGAGGCTTATTATAAAGGTAAACTACTTCATACAGTTGTATTCCCATTAAAACGCCTACGAAACTTACTGATGCTGCTGTACAGATTATACAGTCAGTAATCGATTATGGCAAAATTACTATTAATTGTAAATCGGAAATACTTTTTCGATCAATCATCGATTATAACCGATTATCGGAACAACACTAATTATTATTATTATTATTATATTGGCACCATCATCATCATTGTTATTATTACCATATGCCATTCGACCCGTTGACGGTAGTAAACTATTTCTGTAGCTAAATGTACAAGTACGATTAATTTTCAAAATGAACCGATCCAGCAGTCAAACTGGGTCCATGCTTATAAAGTTTTTAGTTGAGACTGAGTTTGTTTTCAAGCTTTTGATTGGTCAGATTTGAGTTCTCAAGCTTTTGATTGGTCAGATTTGAGCCTTTGGCTCAAATCTGACCAATCAAAAACTTGAGAACGAACTCAGACTCAACTAAACGTTTTATAAGCATGGACACAGGTCAAGCTTACTGTTAATATTTAGGAGTTGTAATACGATAAACTGTAACCCTCTCATCTGGGTCTACACTGTTTACAAAGGGCGTTATTGGCTCGCTTCCCGCACTGAAATGGTTAAGCTTCAATTTCAAATGAGAAGAAAGTAAATGTCTTGCCATGGCCTATACAGTAGAACCTCTCTATAACGGCCACTGAATTACATTAAGTATTTTGTGTTAAAGCCGGGTGGCTGCTTAAAGCAAGATGAAAGTAAAACAGAACGCTCCTATAGGAGCGTTCTGTTTTACTTTCACATTGCTTTAAGTAGCCACCTGCCCTTAATATCAACTAATTAACACAATTTAATGACCGTTATAGAGATGTTTTACTGCTCTACCTCATTTCAAAAGACATATCAAGAAGTAATTATCAAATGAAACTTCTTAGTCGCTATTGGTTTTGCTCCTGATTGGTTAGATGTTCTGATAGAATAATATTTTTTGAATGATTGATATTTCAGCGCAAATGACGAACTCCCCACCTCCACCATACGATTACAGAGACGTGTTCCCTAATGGCGGAAAAAGGGAACGTGCAAATGCATCACATGGTTCAAACTCGACGGACTTTTGGTCCCATTAATGTGCAAATTACTGTTAAAACTATATACAAGCCACTTACCATAAGCCATGCAAACTATCTTATTGCATCTTCCTGCGTAATTGTTTGTCCTGCATAAGATACAACCTGTCTGAAACACCCAGAATAAGATGAGTTTTGAGTGATGGCTTACTCTGGATGTTCATGTATAACATACCAAAGATCCACAACGGGTCCTACAATCATCAACTGTCTCTTTTTTGAACCGTCGATTGTCGGTTTTATCAGGCAAAGAACTTTAGCTCTTTGCACGCTAAGCACAGTAAACCCCCCTCTAAACCGGAATTCTAGTACAGAAGAAATTAGACACTTTAATTTAGGCTGACGGCTGTTTAATGCAGCGTAAAATTCATGCAAAATTCCTCTATGCATAAACTTTCTGCAAGTGTTTCACCATGTAATTAAGCTGCTACCTTTCTCCAAGACCGATATTTATGCTTAATTTAACGCCCGGTTAGATGGGTTTTACTGTAACTGCCTGTAAAAACTTTTGTCTGCGGTAATTCTGGAAGTTAACCCATTTGCTCCCACGATCCCCTATATGGGACGTAGGCAAACAGTGTAAACTCTGATCAGAGTCTACACTGTTTGCTGATATGAATTTCAACATAAAATAAAACGAATTTGAACATTTTGGCCAAACCCCCCTTAGATAAAAAATGGACTAATCCAATATATAAACATGGAAGAATCTACTGGGCGCAAATGAGTTAATTTGTCTCTGATTTCTCTAAAAATGTAACCACGTCAGTTTGGATCCTGATGGGAGGCCGAGTTACTCGGTATTTTATTTAGACCCAAACGGTTGAGAAAGGGAATCATACCTCGGCTCAAACATGCAAATAATGAACCATTTAGGCTACTCAGTAAATACGCTTGTTTACGCCTTTGCCAGCAGAGTAGACTCAGATCAGACAGGTCTTGAAGGATCTGATCTGGGTCCATGCTTATAAAACTTTTAGTTAAGTCTGAGTTTGTTCTCAAGTTTTTGCAATCAAAAGCTTGAGAACCCAAATCTGACCAATCAAAAGCTTGAGAACAAAACTCAGACTCAACTAAAAGCTTTAGAAAGCATGGACCCAGGGTTTGTTCTGTTTGCTGATGTACTTATATTCATATGATTCTACAATTTCTATCATATTTAAACTTTTAAATGTGATTGTGTCATTATAAAAATAATCTAATTAATATTCATGAGGTCATTAATTGTTACATGAATATTTATGGAGTAAAGAGTTAAAATTTATCACATTGAAGGAATGCTCCAGCGTTACCTTTCATTGTTGAGAACAGGACATGCAGTCATTTTTTTTCAGCAAGAGCGGGGTTATATTTCAACTGTAAAAAATGTGCACATAGAAAATGACCATATCGAAAATCATCCGATTGAAAAAGAGGATTTGAGTAAAATTTTTTATGATAATCACGATTTGAATTGACAAACTATGCACATTGTTTTATATTCCATATATTGTCGAAGTGTTTGTCTAAGCCACCAATTCCATTAACCCATTCCCACTTAGGCTATTTTTAGACCTAGCCTCTTTGATCAAATCTACCAAAAAGGATCATTAACTAGAGAAATGGAATTTTTCAGAATTGTGTAGTTTTTAAACCATTGTGATAAATAGAGCATTTGCTCCTGTGGAGCAAATGCTCTATTTATCACAATGGTTTCATAAAGTGACTTTTACAGAAGCGTCAAAAGGCGTCAATATGCGGGAATGGGTTAAAAAGATTACATTAAAAACTATTTCAACGAATACACATGAAATAGCCAATTCATGTATATACACATCCATTAGGCAAAGCTTTAGCCTATTATTTATACACCGGCTGTCATAGGTTTATACTAGCACATAACACAAATGTATTTTTATACAAACGCTGCCTTCACTCATTTGCAAACAGAGTAGACCCAAATCAGGCGGCTCCTATAGGAACTGTCTGACCAGTGTCTGCTCTGTTTGAAATAGTTTCTAAAATGGCTACAATGTTACAATTTCTATATTTCTTTGTAACTAATTTGTCCATGAATAATCTGCATGGGTCCATGCTTATACAGCTTTTAGTTGAGTCTGAGTTTCGTTCTCAAGCTTTTGATTGGTCAGATTTGAGTTCTCAAGCTTTTGATTGGTCAGATTTGAGCCAAAGGCTCAAATCTGACCAATCAAAAGCTTGAGAACGATCCCAGGCTCAACTAAAAGCTTTATAAGCATGGACCCAGTAGATATTGAGGGCTGGAAAGATAGAACAGGGAACGACATGTTCCATCCATTTTCTAATACTGACACATTACATTTTATAGCAACTATAAGCTATTTAAGCATTTGAATTATCAAATAGCATTGTACTGATCTGCAGACTTTGCGAATTTGTTGCTAATAAATGTAGTTATTATTTGCTTGTTTGTATTCTTGTCTGGTTATTGTAATACCTCACTTGATACTCAACTCTTGGTAATTGACTTTGCACCATAAATTACCTTGCACCATACATCAGGCAGAGGTACCAAGTAAAAATTTAAAGATGATAGGTTATCTTCAAGGTCAGTTTTCAGCGTCAGTTTAACCTTTATCCATTATCGTGTTATAGGAGAATTCCATGATTAATGGAGCAAATACTGTTTACATCAGCACCCCAAAGTGCTTGACACTCTTATCGTATTTTCAAAAAGGAATTTTGGAAAAAATCAATTGTGAACACTGAAGAAGACGACATTTTCTACCGACTCCTTCTTCTTCTCAGAAGAAGAGAAGAAGATGACGAAGATGAGAAGAAGAAGAAGAAGAAGGAGAGATGAAGATGAAGAAGAAAACGATGATGAAGAAGAAAAAGAAGAAGAAGAAGGTGATGATGATGAAAGAAGATAACTTCAATTAGTGAGCGTAAAACTGGAAATTAAAGAAAAATATAAGAGTTGTTAATGAGGCTTATTAAGAACTTGCGCAATGAATTTGTCTAAAACGTAGCGCAAAACAAAATTATTACCATAAACAAAGCCAGTGGACATCTGTACATCATCTAAGGAAGGGAGATAATACAGCATACCATTGACGAATTTATGTAAGAGTTATCAAAAATAAATAATTAATATAGTAGAACGGCTCTATAACCAAGCAAGTATTGCACCACCGGAGACTGCTATCAGCCTTTCTCCGGACACATTTCTTGAAAACTTTTTAAAAAATTCATAAATTGAGGTCAAGGTCAGGGACACGGTCGTTAGAGACCCCAAAGTAGTATGTAAGACCCTGTTTTCCCATGTACATGTATGAGTCATGCAGGAATTACCATATACAAAACAAGCAGTGGCCGGAACAGCACCATGACGAAAAGAACAGCAAATGTACACGTCTATTATCCTACCAATTTGACCTGAGACTCATGCATATTCCGTGTATTATCGTCGGTAATCTTCGAAAAAATTCCGAAGGTATAAGAATCCGCTATAAGAATACAGTAAATCCTCTCTAATGCGACCAGCAAAAAGGGGCATAATTCAAAGTGGCAAATGCAGGTGGTAGCTTAATACAGGATGAAAGTTATGCAGAAAGCTCCTGTAGGAGCTTTCTGCATAACTTTTGTCCTGCATTAAGCAAACACCTGCTTATAAAGACAGCAGTGTTTATTAATTAAGTGGTCGCATTAGAAGGGTTTTACTGTACAATCCTCGGGGAACATGATTATTACCAGCTTTTGGTTTGCTATTTTTTGTCACAGAGTATTACGAACAATCCCGATAAACACGCCGAAATTTAATCGAGTCTCAGGTCAAATTGGAAGGATAATATCAAAAACAAAAATAGACGCACAAAGACATAACAAACAAACAATAGGGGGAAGATGGACGCACCGTGTTGGAGCGGTCAATGACAATTGCCATGGGGAGGCGACACTACTAACATGACATCTGTGTATAAGATAAGATTTCCGGGCATGCATAAATATTCCCTTTCCCCCATTTAGACAACTTTGGCATCTTTGCAATCATTAGACCCAGATCAAACAACTCCTGTTGGAGCTTTCTGATCAGGGTCTACTCTGTTTTACTTTATGCAAAATATAGGAGTGATTATGAAGTTTCTGTCGACGACAAAAAAACCCATGTAACTGTGTATTTAATTTATAATGGTATACAGGTTTTAGGAATGTTAGGTTTTGGCACAGGAGCCTGCTAATATTGTTCTATTCTGTTTGCAAAGGCGTGAAAATGCGTCTATAGGTTGGAAAGGGTTAATAGACATATGAGAAAGGGTTAATCGACCTAGGGGAAATGGTTAATAGACATAGGGGAAATAGTTAATAGACATAGGGGAAAGAGTTAATAGACATAGGGGAAAGGGTTAATAGACATAGGGGAAAGGGTTAATAGACATAGGGGAAAGGGTTAATAGACACAGGGGAATGGGTTAACAGACATAGAGGAAAGGGTTAATAGACATAGGGGAAAGGGTTAATAGACATAGGGGAAAGGGTTAACAGACATAGGGGAAAGGGTTTAGACATAGAGGAAAGGGTTAATAGACATAGAGGAAAGGGTTAATAGACATAGGGGAAAGAGTTAATAGACCTAGGGGAAAGTGTTAATAGACATAGGGGAAAAAGTTAATAGACATAGGGGAAAGAGTTAATAGACATAGGGGAAAGGGTTAATAGACATAGGGGAAAGGGTTAATAGACATAGGGGAAAGGGTTTAGACATAGAGGAAAGGGTTAATAGACCTAGGGGAAAGGGTCAATAGACATAGGGGAAAGAGTCAATAGACATAGGGGAAAGGGTTAATAGACCTGGGGGAAAGGGTTAATAGACATAGGGGAAAGGGTCAATAGACATAGGGGAAAGGGTCAATAGACATAGGGGAAAGAGTTAATAGACATAGGGGAAAGACTTAATCGACCTAGGGGAAAGGGTTAATAGACATAGGGGAAAGGGTTAATCGACCTAGGGGAAAGGGTTAATGGACCTAGGGGAAATAGTTAATAGACCTAGGGGAAAGGGTTAATAGACCTAGGGGAAAGGGTTAATAGACCTAGGGGAAAGGGTTAATAGACCTAGGGGAAAGGGTTAATAGACATAGGGGAAAGGGTTAATATACCTAGGGGAAATAGTTAATAGACCTAGGGGAAAGGGTTAATAGACATAGGGGAAAGGGTTAATCATACACAGCTTTTTATGCCAGCTATCACAGATGCCATAGTTATTATTTAATCCATTACCTCATAGGCTATTTTTTAGATACAACCTCTTTGAATTAATCTACCGAAAAGGAGCGTTAACTAGAGAAAAGGAACATTTTAGAATTTGTAGCTTGAAACCATTGTGATAAATAGAGCATTTGCTCCTGTAGGAGCAAATGCTCTATTTATCACAATGGTTTCAGAAAGTGACTTTTACAGAGTCGTCAAAAGTCGTCAATATCAGGGAAAAGGTTAACCATTTCCATCATAAAGTTTTCTACAATAATAAACATCACCCAGTTTCATTGAATAAACGTACATGCATATAAAAACACAGACAGGGTAATTTTAGGTCAACTTCGAAACTGCAGAATCAGATTTATGTCATTGAAAAAAATGTGCCGTCTGGTCTGGGTCTACATTGTTTGCAAGTAGTATAAGGCATCTTTATGAGGGAAGGGTTAAATGATGGCGACACCATACATGCAGTGGTCAGGAAATGATGAATAAAGCTGTGTTGGATTTAACCCTTCTCTTGTTGAATTTTAAAATACATTTCTCCTTCTTTACCCATGTCCTGTTGTATAATTACATATATTTTCACTGTGTACAAGTATTTCGCGGTGCAATAACTGCTGTAGAGTGCACTGGTTGCACAATCAACTTGTAAATAGTGTAGACCCTGATGAGACAGCTCCTGTAGGAGCCGTCTCATCTGGGTCTCCACTATTTACAGGTATGTATATTGACGTGAACAGCAAGCGAAGGGTTAATACTGGCGTTAATATATATATGAGTGATGTTTTATGTAGTGTGTGAATCCTGTGCCAATCCAAAGGTGTCCGACGCATGCTTGGACTCACCCACGGAGACTACCCCCCCCCAAAAAAAATAAATAAATAAATAAATAAATGTGATCGAAGTCTAAAACTATCTATTTTAACCTTAAACCACTCCGAAAACATGAAAAACACGGCCCCGAAAAAAATTCCTATCGGGTATATATAAAGACCCGAAAGGTCGTGTTCCGGGTCGTATTTTTCTTGTTTTTTCGGAGTGGTTTAAGGTTTTAGGCTAGTTTAACATACTTCGATCACAATTATTTTTTTTTTATTTTTTTTGGGGGGGGGGGGGGGGGGGGTTATGGTGTTCCAGGGTGAGTCCAAGCATGCGTCGGACACCTTTGTGCTAATCTAGCCCATCAGCATGTCCTAGTGCACAATTTGCATCTGTTTATATTATATATAATGAATCATCCAAGCTGATGAAAACGAAATGGTAGAATCTGGCCTTAACCTACTTGTGCTTCAATCGAAAACGAAACTTACTCTTCTTGGAATGTTTGTTTTGTCTGATTTTGGATGCGTCATATTGGTTAGACTATTCATTCCGTTAAGAAGATCCCCCGCTACTACACGAACGGTAAGACACTGTTATAATAACTTTTTTATTGTATTTTTTATATCTTTCCACCGGGTTATTTGTTTTGGGTTATTGCATACACGAGTAAGTATAGATTGAGTTTTTAATTAGTTCTACAATATAAAACTTCTGTATTTCGAAATATAACATAATTATCGTTCTTCATCACATTTTTAACTCACCTGGCACAATGTGCCAAGGTGAGCTATTGGGATGATCCTGTGCCCGGCGTCCGTCGTCGTGTGTCGTGCGTCGTGCGTATGTGCGTCGTGCGTACGTGCGAGCGTCAACAATTTACTTAAACATCTTCATCTCTGGAACCACAAAGCAAAGAGCTTTGATATTTGGTATGTAGCATGATGTAATGGTCCTCTGCAAAGATTGTTCAAATTATGTCCCCCGGGCCAAAAATGGCCCCGCCCGGGGCTTATCAGTTTTTCATAGCAAAATCTTTAAAAATCTTCTTCTCTGAAACTGTAAGGCATAGACCTTTGATATTTGTCATATAGCATGCTCTAATGGTCCTCTTCTTAGATTGTTCAACTTATGACTCCTGGGCCAAAAATGGCCCCGCCCCGGGGCTTATGTTTTCCATAGGAAAATCTTTAAAAATCTTCTACTCTGAAACTGTAGGGCATAGACCTTTGGT
This sequence comes from Azorinus chamasolen, assembly GCA_963576725.1. Lineage (NCBI taxonomy): Eukaryota > Metazoa > Mollusca > Bivalvia > Cardiida > Solecurtidae > Azorinus > Azorinus chamasolen. The sequence continues at coordinate 94,553,186 of OY755239.1, forward strand.
ATTTGGTATGTATCATCATCTAATGGTCCTCTACTAAGATTGTTTAACTTATGACCCCAAGACAAAAATGGCCCCGCCCCGGGGCTTATTAGTTTTTCATAGGAAAATCGTTAAAGATCTTCTTCTCTAAAATTATAAAGTATAGACCTGTGATATTTGGTATGTAGCATTATTTAATGGTCCTCTACCAAGATTAATCAAATTATGACCCCGGACCAAAAATGGCCCCGCCCAAGGGCTTACCAGTTTTTCATAGGAAAATCTTTAAAAATCTTCTCCTCCAAAACTGTAAGGTCTAGACCCTTGATATTTGGTATGTAGCATTATCTAATGGTTTTCTACCAAGATTATTCAAATTATTACCCCTTTGTCAAAAATGGCCCCGACCTGGGGTTTATCGGTTTTTCATATGAAAACTTTAAGAATCTTCCTCTCCAAAACTGTAAGGCCGAGACCTTTAATGTTTGGTATGTAGCCTTATCTAATAGTTTTCTTCCAAGATTGTTCAAATTATGTCCCCTTGGTTGAAAATGGCCCGCCCCGGGGCATATCAGTTTTTCATAGGAAAGTATTAAAAAATCTTCTTCTCTTAAATTTTTTTCAAAGTCTTCTCTGAACTTGTAAGGCATAGACCATAGCTATTTGGTAAGTTGCATTATCTAAAAGTCCTCTACCAAAATTGTTCAAATTATGACCCCCGGATCAAAAATGGCCCTGCCCTAGGGCTTATCAGTTTTTCATAGGAAAATCTTTAAAAAATCTTCTTCTCTTAAAAATCTTTAAAAGTCTTCTCTGAACTTGTAAGGCATATACCATAGATATTTGGTAAGTTGAATTATCTAAAAGTCCTCTACCAAGGTTGTTCAAATTATGACCCCTAATAAAAAATGGCCCCGCCCTAGTGCTTATCAGTTTTTCATAGGAAAATCTTTAAGAATCTTTTTCTCCAAAACTGTAAGGCCGAGACCTTTAATGTTTGGTATGTAGCGTTATCTAACAGTTTTCTACCAAGATTGTTCAAATTATGTCCCCTTGGTTGAAATTGCCCGCCCCGGGGCATATCAGTTTTTCATAGGAAAGTATTAAAAAATCTTCTTCTCTTAAAAATCTTTAAAAGTCTTCTCTGAACTTGTAAGGCATAGACCATAGCTATTTGGTATGTTGCATTATCTAAAAGTCCTCTACCAAAATTGTTCAAATGATGACCCCCGGATCAAAAATGGCCCTGCCCAAAGGCTTATCAGTTTTTCAAAGGAAAATCTTTAAAATCGTCTTCTCTTAAAAATCTTTAAAAGTCTTTTCTGAACTTGTAAGGCATAGACCATAGCTATTTTGGTATGTTGCATTATCTAAAAGTCCTCTACCAAGATTGTTCAAATTTTGACCCCCGAATAAAAAATGGCCCCGCCCTAGGGCTTATCAGTTTTTCATAGGAAAATCTTTAAGAATCTTCTTCTCCAAAACTGCAAGGCCGAGACCTTTAATGTTTGGTATTGTAGCATCATCTAATGGTTTTCTACCAAGATTTTTCAAATTATGCAATCTGTCATTGAAATCATAAATCTGTTACGAACAGGTGAGTGATTAAGGGCCATCAAGGCCCTCTTGTTATTCTGTTATATCTGTTTTTTTGTATTTTTTTTAATTTTTTTTTTTTTTTATCATTCCTGCGAAATACGAAAAATAAATATGAATATGAATGATGAAAAACAAAAAGAAGAATGATAACGGGATAATTTGAATAAAAAAATAATCTTGCGTGATGTCAAATTATTTGGACTAGGTTTTTAATGTCTTTGTACTCGTAGTTTTATTACCCCTTCGAATATCTTAGAGTGGGATAATAGAATAACTTCACACAATAACACCTAAAAATCAATGTACAAACATTTTGTAAAGTCATCTGATTTATTATAAAATTATGTTTGAAAGTGTTTTTTCTGATTTTCACAAAGTATTCGAACGCATAAAGATTATCAATTTGAGGAATCTGTGTACATATAATTGATATGTCACCGCAGAGCAAAGATAAAGGTGCTTACTCAAATACTAAAATGGGTAATTTCTCCATTAAAAACCTTGGTGTTTGTGTCAAATGGGACAGCTTGTGTCACAACATGGGGTTTATAGGGGAAATAAAGGAGTTATTTTGAAAAAAGTTTTGATTTACGCATCTTTTTTGGACATTTGTACCGGCATATACATGTGTAATCATATAACAACCGACATTGTGCCTTTAGAATGAAACCAGAAATGGTGTCAAAGCCACCTGATGCTCGCCTGTTTAAAAGTTAAGTCTAAAACGTGTCATATTGAATACAAAAAAAAATCAATTTTCAATTTAAACTGAACTGCATCAATATCACAACCAAAGGCAACCAAATACCAGTTTTCATAAATTTAAGAAGATTATTAAACAAAAAAGATACATACCAAATATGGAAGCCCTAGGTCTATTCAGGTTCCAATGTAATAGGCAGTTAAAGATTTTTGCAAAATTAGGTCAAAGGTAAAGGTCAGAAGGGTAAAAATGTTGGCATGGTCATACCAAGTATATAAGTCCTATGTCCATCGCATCCAATAGCATAGGCATTTAAAGATTTTTGCAAAAGAAGGTCAAAGTCAAGGTCACATGGTAAAAAACATTGGTATGGTTGGAAAGTCTTAAGACAGGAAATATACATCCAAAGTATGGAAGCCCTAGGTCTATTGGTTCCAATGTTATATGCATTTAAAGACTTTTGCAAAAGTAGGTCAAATGTTAAGGTCAATGTCAGAAGGGCAAATATGTTTGCATGGTCATACCAAGTATGGAAGTCCTATGTATACTGGTTCCAAGTTATAGGCACTTACAGATTTTTGCAAAAATATGTGAAATGTCAAGGTCATATGGTAAAAAACATTGGTAAGTTTGAAAAAGTCTTCAGACAGAAAAGATACAAATAAAGTATGGAAGTATATGCATTTATAAACTTTTGCAAAAGTAGGTCAAAGGTCAAGGTCAGAAGGCAAACATGTTGGCATGGTCATACCAGGTATGGAAGCCCTAGGCCTATTTGTTGCAATGCTATAGACATTTAAAGACTTTTGCAAACGTAAGTCAAAGGTCAAGGTCACAACAATGGTATGGTTGGAAAAGTCTTAAGACAAAAAAGTTGCATACCAAGTATGGAAGCCCTTGGCCTACCAGTTCAAATTTTATAGGCATTTAAAGAAGTTTGCAAAAGTAGGTCAAAGGTCAAAGTAACATGGCAAAAACAATATTGTTGGAAAGGTCTTAACACAAGAAAGTTGCATACCAAGTATGGAAGCCTTTGGCCCATTGGTTCAAATGTTATAGGCATTTAAAAAAATGTGCAAAGGTAGGTCAAAGGTCAAGGTCAGGAGACAATATTGTTGGATGTTATAGGCATTTAAATATTTTTGCAAAAGTAGGTCAAATGCCAAGGTCAGGAGGGCAAAAAAGTTGACATGATCATACCAATTATGGAAGCCCTATGTCTATTGGTTCAAATAATATAGGCATTTAAAGATTTATGCAAAAGTAGGTCAAAGGTCAAGGTCAGGAGGGCAAAAGGCAAAAAAGTGGGCATGATCATACCAAGTATTGAAGTCCTAAGCCTATTGGTTCCAATAATATAGGCATTTAAAGATTTTTTCAAAAGTAGGTCAAAGGTCACGGTCAAGGTCAGAAGGGCAAACAATAATATTGTTGCAAAAGTCTTGACACAAGAAAGTTGCATACCAAGTATGGAAGCCCTAGGTCTATTGGTTCAAATACTATAGGCATTTAAAGATTTTTGAAAAAGTAGGTCAAAGGTCAAGGTCAAGGTCAGAAGGGCAAAATATTGGCATGGTCATACCAAGTATGGAAGCCCTAGGCCAAATGGCTCCAATAATATAGGTATTTAAAGATTTTTGCAAAAGTAGGTCAAAGGTCAAGGTCAGAAGGGCAAAAATGTTGGTATGGTCGGAAGGGTCACGGCAATGTGAACCTTCTCACCAAATTTCAGCATCATAGCACAAATATTAAGCTTTATACCAACCCGTCCAAAAAACTTTAACCTGGTGATTTTTGGCCCCACAAAAAACTAAGTCCAAAACATGTCAAAAATTGATAAAATCGAAAAATATTTTTAATGTTTAACTTCATAACAGCAATATTTGACCTCAAATGAACTTCCATACAAAATTTCAGCATCCTAGTACAAATATTAAGCTTTAAAACAACCCGTCCAAAAAACTTTAACCTGGTGATTTGTGGCCAAAAGGACTAAGTCCAAAACATGTCAAAAATTGATAAAATTGAAAAATATTTTTAATGTTTAACTTCATAACAGCAATATTTAACCTCAAATGAACTTCCATACAAAATTTCAGCATCCTAGTACAAATATTACGCTTTAAAACAACCCGTCCAAAAAACTTTAACCTTGGCCACGCTCACGCACACGCTCACGCTCACGCTCACGCCGGGGGTATAGCATAAGCTCTACTGTTCTACGAACAGGCGAGCTAAAAACGAGCGAGCGGTTCCAACAAGAATTATTTTCATAGTGAATCACGTTGGTGCAAACGTACAGAGCTAAACTGAAGGCGGTGTGTCGTACTCGTATACGATAAAAACAATAGTACAAAAACAAATAAAATATGCCTTCAGATAAATCTAGAGTTTGTCTTTTCCCCATTAATCCTTCGCTTGATATGCACGTCAATATACCTATCTGTAAATAGTGAAGACCCAGATGAGACAGCTCCTGCAGGAGCTGTCTCGTCAGGGTCTGCACTATTTACAAACTGATTGTGCAAGCAGTGCACTCCACAGCAGTGATTACACAGCAAACTACTTGTACACAGTGAAGATATATTTAATTATACAACAGGGCATGGGTAAAGAAGGGGAAATGTTAAAATAGTAACTATACTGTCTGTATTGCCAAGAGTGTCGTATATAAACCTTAGGGAATCAGTAGCGTTTAACCTATTCCCACTTTTAGACGTATTTGCAAACAGAGTAGACCAAGATCAGACAGCTCCTACAGGATCGACCCTGTTTGTTAATGTTATTTGATTGGTATGTATTTACAGTTCCATCATAGGCCAAACTATATCCTGTCCATGTTCCATGATAGAGTTATGCATAAGATCATGCAATCTTAAATGATGTTCAAGTAGGACAGGGGTAATTGAATACATGTACAAGTAGTAATAACTACATGTAGTACGACTCCGGAGTAGATCACTATGCATACCCCCTGTGATTGTGATCTGAATATCACCCATGAGGTTTGTCAAATACCAAGACAATTAAGAATTAATGTTTTCTTTGAACAAACCGGAGTTTATGCATGTTTAGATTAACAAAAAAATCATCAGTTGAGAACTCGACGTTAATCGCGGTTATGCTTTGGAAAGATAATGCAAACATACGTTTTTACTTATTTCAGACATCATTACATGCGTGCACAGTTATTAGCAATCAATTTAGACCCAGTCCTGAGGGTTTCTAGAAGACTCCTCTGATCAGGGTCTATACCGTTTTGTTATTCAAACTCTTGTAGCAAGTTTAAGCTTTTCATACTCAGTGTATGCTATAGGTAAACAGTGATAGCCTACTCCGTTCTGAAAATTCTGTGCTGAAAAAATAGTGTTTCCAAGCTGCAAGTGAATTTTTATCAAAGTGAAACGCTAATGTACAGCATGGTCTATTTATAAACTAGCTGTGCATACAGCAGTTTCCGTATGTGCGTCTAGAGGTCAACACCATCAGCTTGTCCTTGTAAAATATAAAACTATAGGAGCTGTTACTGAAAGAGTCTGTCTATTCACTATAATATGATAATTCGAGTCCTAATCATTCTCACCGTGTACAAGTATTTCGCTGTGCAATCACTGCTGTGGAGTGCACTGGTTGCACAATCAACTTGTAAATAGTGCAGCCAGACCCTGATGAGACAGCTCCTGCAGGAGCTGTCTCATCTGGGCCTTCACTATTTACAGGTAGGTATATTGACGTGAATAGCAAGCGAAGGGTTAATAAACAGGTGGTTGCTTAATGCAGGGCAAAAGTGATACAGTAAGCTCATAAGGAGTTTTCTGCATTTCTTCTTTTTTTCCTACAGGAGTTTTTTGCACTACTTAAGCAACCACCGGAGTTTTAAGACTCCTATGTCTTTTTTTATATATAATTGAATGGCCGATTAACCCTTTCCATTATGTAAGCGTATTTTTACGCATCTGCAAACCGAGTAGTCCCAGATCAGACGGCTACTATAGGAGCCGTCTGATCAGGGTCTACTCTGTTTGCCTATGCTTTAAAGTAGATCTAATTTTACAGGTTCTGCCTGCGCAAAAATGTCCTGTGTTTATATGCGATTATAAAAAATAATCTAATTGATATTCATGACGTCATTATTTCTGACATGAATATGCAGCAGGGAAAGGGTTCAGACAGGCTCTACAGTAGTAGTGAAATAAATCAATAACAGAAATAATTAAAATTGCCCACTTCAGTAATTAACCCCTTAAATGCCGGAAATGAGTGACTAATGTCCCTTTCCAACAATATAACCCCAGCTGAGAGGACTCCTAGAGGGTTTGTCATGCAATACTTTTCTGTACATAAATCGCTGAACATTCACGGTAATATCAACTCGTTTGAATTTCGGAATTGTTTATTTGAAAATTCAGTTATGAAATTGTTAAGTGTGCGATCAACGGGTATATCTGTATAAATAGCTTCATTTGAAGCGTTAACAAGATGTGTTCTTTGTCAAATAAAGTTTTACGTAAATACTTGAATCGTTCTGATCTAATATTTCGACCACTAAGGGTCTTTTTCAAAGATTATCATGTCAAAATACACGTTACATGTTTGTTACATGTATACAGCCATAAAATAAAGTTTTCTAAGAGCCCTCTCATCTGGGTCTGCACTGTTTGTAAAGGACATTAGTGACTCGTTTCCCACATTGTATGGGTACATATTCGGGAACCGAGTTTATAAGACCATTGCAAATAGTGCAATAGACCAGGCTCTGCGCCAATGTTCATATAAATCATTTTGGTCAGTGACGAATCAGTGTACAAGTTTTGTTTAATTAATATTTAGATGGGTCAGTTTAACCCATTCCCTCATATTGACGCTTTTTGACATCCCTGTAAGTCATTTTTAAAACCATTCAAATGCTCTGTTTACCACAATAGTTTCAAAACTACAAAGTTTCCTTTTCTGTAGTAAATGCGCCTTTTCAGTAGATTTATTCGAAATGTTGTGTCTAAAAAGTAGCCTATAAGGGAATGGGTTAATTATGCAGCAGATTAAAGGCTAAGCGGTTTAAGTATTTCAAGATTCCTGTATTAATGCAAACCATTATAGTTCGATTTTGACCCATGAGCTGTGACCTTTAGGACCAGTCCACCCGTAGAGGTAAAACGCGTCATAAACAATGTATTTGTTCCGGAGTCACATGTGGTTATATTATACTGACAAGTCATAACAATATACAGTAAAATCTGTCTGTAACGAACACTAAATTGTGTTAATTAGTTGGCATTTAGGGCAGGCGGCTTCTTAATGCAAGGAGAAAGTGAAACAGAACGCTCCTATAATAGGAGCGTTCTGTTTTACTTTCACCTTGCTTTAAGCAACCACCTGCCATACATAGCAACTAATTAACACAATTTAGTGGCCGTTATAGAGATGGTTGTACTGTATATACTAATATTGCACGATTACTACGAGCTTCTTGTGACAACCATTTTTCACTTACCCATACATTAGAATGGTTGCAACTTCTATAAATAGAAACGTACTGTCACGGCTCAGCGCTCGAAATCGAACTTTACCAAACCTTTGCAAAGCTGTGTATTATCCTCCCAATTTAATAAGTTTCGGCGTGTATATCGGGATTGTTCATAATACTCTTTGACAAAAAATAGCAAACCAAAAGCTGGTAATAATCATGTGCCACGAGGATTGTATTCTTATAGCGAATTCTTATACCTTCGGACATTTATCCGAAGATTACCGACGATAATTCACGGAATATTCACGAGTCTCAGATCAAATTGGGAGGATAATATACTTACTGTACAGGTATTGTCCTGTTTTATTAACCTGTCAAATTATACGCTTGCTGAACACGCCATATATAGCTTCGGTTGATATCGACTGTTTCCGCTTATAAAAGCTTTCCTACTTGGCTTATTCAAGTACCTGTATATTTATTGTGAATCTCGTGAAAAACGTTTGAAACACAGGTTTACCCAAGCTAAATATATCCTTTCAGTGACGTAGGAATCTTCAAATTTGACAGGTTAATAAAACAGGACAATAAAATTAGATCTAATGGCACACCTTTTGTTCTCCGTGTTTACAAACACTACAGGTAAATACACTGTATATCCACAGGCATTATCCTCCCAATTTGACCTGAGACTCGATTAAATTTCGGCGTGTTTATCGGGCCTGTTTGTAATACTCTGTGACAAAACATAGCAAACCAAAAGCCTGTAATAATCATGTTCCACGAGGATTGTACAGTACACCCCTCTAATGCGACCACGTAATGAATAAACATGACTGTCTTTATAAGCAGATGGTTGCTTAATGCAGGACGAAAGTTAGCAGAAAGCTCCTGCAGGAGCTTTCTGCATAACTTTCGTCCTGTTTTAAGCTACCACATGCCTTTGCCACTTTGAATTATACCCCCTTTAGCTGGTCGTATTAGAGCAGTTTTACTGTATTTTTATAGCGCATTCTTATACCTTCGGAAATTTATTCGAAGATTACCGACGATAATACACGGAATATGCATGAGTCTCAGGTCAAATTTGTAGGATAATAGCCGCTATAATAGTTTGGTTCAAATCTGTTTTGCTTTTATTGTTTTATATTTGGAATGTGTAGTGGTTTTTTTCATGTTTTGATGGGCGTATACATTTTTTATTATTTTTTATTTTCATTTTTCTCGAGACCACCGTTATTATCTTACAAATTTGACCCGAGACTCATGCATATTCCGTGTATTATCGTCGGTAATCTTCGAATGAATTTCCCAAGGTATAAGAATGAGCATTAAGAATACAGTAAAACTCCTCTAATACGACCAGCAAAATGGGGTATAATTTAAAGTGGCAAAGGCAGGTGGTAGCTTAATACAGGACGAATGTTATACAGAAAGCTCCCGTAGGAGCTTTCTGCATAACTTTTGTTCTGCATTAAGCAACCATCTGCTTATAAAGATAGTCATGTTTATTCATTAAGTGGTCGCATTAGATGGGTTTTACTGTACAATCCTCGTGGAACATGATTATTACCGGTTATAGCGTGGTTTATTATCCTACAAATTTGACCTGAGACTCATGCATATTCCGTGTATTATCGCCGGCAATCTTCGAATAAATTTCCGAAGGTATAAGAATGCGCTATATGAATACAGTAAAACTCCTCTAATACGACCAGCAAAACGGGGCATAATTCAAAGTGGCAAAGGCAGGTGGTAGCTTAGTATGGGATGAAAGTTATGCAGAAAGCTCCTGTAGGAGCTTTCTGCATAGCTTTTGTCCTGCATTAAGCAACCATCTGCTTATAAAGACAGCCATGTTTATTCATTAAGTGGTCGCATTAGAGGGGTTTTACTGTACAATCCTCGTGGAACATGATTATTACCGGCTTTTGGTTTGCTATGTTTTGTCACGGAGTATTATGAACAATCCCGATAAACACGCCGAAATTTAATCGAGTCTCATGTCAAATTGGGAGGATAATACCTGTAATTGTATCGTTTTATGTGCATAAAAAACGACCAGGCGTTGTAATCAAGCGGGCGTATGCAAGCAAGCTGCAGGTTTATTTCGTACGCGGAAACCTTAACCGACTTGTGATTCAGTCGAAACTGAAAGTAATACTTCAAGGAAAGATTTGTTTTGTCTGATTGTGGGAAGCAAATTTAAGGGAGTTTACTTCTACACGAAAGGTAAACCGATGCTATATATTGTTACTTCTCGAATAACAAGTTGCTTTGGAGAATTGTGTGTAAGTGTGACTTGGCTAGGGGTTTAAGGGCACTGCGACACTTATAATATTTAAAGTGCACTAATGCCTTTCCGTTATTGGCGCCGTCCGAAGAGCGGACGTCTTTATGGAATGCTGGTGATAAATGTACTCGATGACTTTACTGAAGTCAGAGCAGCGATTAGGTGTACGACAGGGAGAACAACCTACAGGCATTCGAAATCCTCCTTCCCTCTCCGGAATTTGGAGTTCACCATTGAGTACTATCTTCTTTCTGGCATCACACAAGTGAAGAGGGAAGTGAAATGATCGATTGTAGAAGGATCGAGCACCAAACATGCAATGCATTGCAATATCGTTGGATTAAAGGTTTTTAAGACCTGTTTTATGCATTTACTGAAGTTGATGTTTCCAACTATTTTACGAAATTTATCAATCATATCACCATAAAATTGCGGATTGGAAATGCTTTATCGCAGGAGCACTTTAAATTACATGCTAATGAGTATGATATTCCAATAACAGAATTTAGAGAATGAACATGTCAAACATTTACCCATATTTAAGAAGTTTTCAGTGGTAACATGATTGCGAATATTGAAATCCTCCACAGATGAACAGACCCTGGCAAATTGGATATGTTGTTAAATGTAAACACCGTATGATGTAGCTCGAGGAACATCTCCATCTAAATTAAGGCAATTGCCTATGTTATAATTAAGTAAAAAGGAGTATAGACAAGCAGGAAAGAACACCCAACACGCCACTGACAACAAGCAATCAACACATACATCTACACATATACAAAAATCACAAACAGACGAGACGAAAACATCAAACAGGACAAACGCGTACAGAAACCCAACAAACATAAAAGCAAAGGTGACAAAAACAGTAAAGCCTTGGAACGGTCAGTGGCAAAACCACCACTGGGTGTTAAACCGGTTCACGGACGTCCTAAACTCACACTTATCTCAAAAGTACAAATATGAGTCGTGCAGGAAATTCCACATACAAAACAAACATCCGCCTGAACAGCACCACAACATGAACACACAGCAAATGTACATAAATATAAAAAGAGACATTCAACAGAGGCACCCAACCTCACGTAAAACGAAAACATATTTAAGTGAAATAAACTATCAACCTATCCTTAGTGTGTGCAATGATTGAGCTGCAAACAGAGTAACTGTAAACAAAGTAATAAAGGGTACGGTAAAACCCAAATAGTACATATATATGACGTCCTCCTTCCGTATCCGGATCAAAGAGGTCGTCTTTATAGAGTACTAAACCTTTCTCGTCGGCGCACATGAAAAGAGGACTGCGAGACGATTCTAAAAAGTAATCACATTATTTTGGTGAGAAATAAAGGAGTTATTCTTGAAATTGTCTAAATTTAAGCATCTTATCTTGACCTCTGTTGGATATTCATGTATGAAATAAGGACATCATGAATATTAACTGCTTTTAGAATGGCATACACAGGAAGTTTTGGTATTGGTTCAAACTATAGTCAAATCTGTTCTGATCCGCAAGCAAACAGAGCAGATCCTGACGTTTTAGCCGCCCTGTGTCTTCTCTGTTTGCAAAGATGTGAAAGGATGTTATTATAAAAGTGAGGGTTAACAGTACACCAAAGCTATACTAAACATAGTCTAGAATGTCCTGAAATCAAACAAGAGTGATGATCCAACTTATTTATTTAATATTGTAACAGATAATAGACTTCCCTCATTATATACACACTCATGAAACTTTATATTTACACTTTCGAGCATAACCTGTTTTTATTTCATTTGCATGGTGTTTAAGTTATTGCATATGTTTAATAAATGGAAAAGTAGTAAAGTCAAGCAGGCAAAGCCACATACATGACGCAACCACCAACAAAACACCGATAGACAGTATGACAAGAACCAGAGACAAACGTTCCACACATGAACAAAGTCACAAGCACACAGACGCAAGGCAAACAAAAGGAAGGGTGACAAAGAGAGTACCGCCTTGGCACGGTCAGTAGCAAAAACACCACTGGGGGTTTAAACCGGTTTACGGACGTCCTAACCTCACACTTCTTTCAAAATCACCCTAGCTTTACAAATAGTGTAAATAAACTTATCCCCGCTGGACTTACCCACAACATAGACGTCGGTGAACACAGGACAACATGTAAAACATAGCATAATAACTGTGACAATCCGTCAAATATGTACTCAATGACTTTGCTGAAGTCAGAGCACCTGCAGGTAAGCCGTTAAGGGCACTAACGAGCAAGCTCACATACCCGTTGCCGCCACACTCAGAGAAAAAAGTAGCTAGCTCCCAGAACAGATTCCTTTGAAAATCCAAACTTTTATTCATCAAATTCCTAAAGCAAATTTGAGGAAAATTAGTCAAGAAATGAAAGTGCAAGATACGCAACAATGTTTTATGATACACGGACGCCGGACGGGCTGACGGATGAACGGGTAAAAAACTACATACTCGTGCAACTTCGATGTTTCTGCTTCACCTTTTTTCGGTTTCTTTGATAATGATTGTTTTATCACTAGTCTGCTATTGTATATATGATTAAACTGATGCCGATTCCGATTGGTAGATAGGGACAACAAAATGATCGTTTTATCACCATTCTGCTATTCCGCTATTGCTTTTGCATTTCTCTCTTCTTTAGTTAAGATATGTTTAGTTTCGGGCATAAATGTTTTATATCTATGATGACATGCTATCTCTTCTCTGACTCAGTAGGTCATTTGATTGTCCATAAAGAGTTAGTCACATTCATTCAAATTGATTGATATTGACACTTGTCGTACTCACATTGCAGAAGCTATTCAAGGATTCTACATAAAATGGTGTCGACGAGAACATGCTAATGTAAATGCCCTTTCGGATTAGAAAAACTTATTTTTGGCATTATTGATACACGTATTGCTTTTTACAAATCTAATTACCATATATTACCACATCGACCTAGAGTTACATTTTGATATCTGAAGAAAAACATTTCGAATTTTCATTCTGATTATTTTCTTGCTCCTGCTGACAAGGCATCAAATAATGTAATGCATATGTGAAGATTGTATGATGCTGATGTTTTGAAGAATGAATTAAATGGTTCACAAACATATATAACAGCTCAAACCCTGAAAAAGATATAGTTTCGGAACATGTAAAAATATGCAATACTTTTAAGTCTAATCCTAACATAAAACAACATAAACTTTCTACTCTGTACTGTATTCCGAAGCTGCATAAAAATCCGTATAAGGCGCGTTTTATTGCTAACTCTAGTTGTTGTACTAATATTAATACTAAATTATCTAAACTTTTAACGTCGTGTCTTAAATCCAGAAATGGAAGGAGAACGTCGGATATCTGTACTATTTCGTTTTTGTCGTACCCTTTATTACTTTTCTACAGTTACTCTGTTTGCAGCTCAATCATTGAGTACACTAGCCATAGGTGGATACAGTTTGTTCACTTAAATGTTTTCGTTTTACATGCACTTTACCACTGTATTTGCCGTCGCGGTGCTGTAGACTAGTCGGAGAGGGGATACGTTTATTTACACTGTTTGTCTATTAGGGTGGGGATGGAATAAGTGTGAGGTTGGGCGCCCATAAATCGGTTTAAACCCCCAGTGACTTTTGTCACTGACCGTTCCAAGGCGGTGCTTACATCTTCCCCCTATTGTGTGTTTGTTTTGTCTTTGTGCGTCTCTTGTTGTTTTTATTGTTATGTACATTTGATGTTTCCTTGTGTTGTTGTTCGGGCGACTGTTTGTTCTGTATGTGGTGTTTCCTGCATGGCTCATTTTTGTACTTTTACCACTATCAAAGAACATGTTAAACGATACCGTGATAAAATACATGACAATTCTGGTATTAAAGGGGATGTCCCTACATTTGACGCGTTTCATAAACACTTGAAATGTACAAAACTCATTTGTTTATATGCTGAAAAGTAGTATATCGCAAAAAGCCCAATCCAGTTACCGTTTATAATGACAAAACATCCATGTGTTTGATATCGCCGATCCCGGTTTTACTCCCCGATGTTTCAGTTTTATTCGGGTTGGGTTTTAGTTTCGTAACTGTTCATCCTATTCGCGATTCTCCGACCACTACCGAGAAAGCTATTACGTAAACAACGGAGGGATCGGGTGATCATCGACAAAACGCGGAAGAATTTAACGGAAAAGGCCCATAATATTGTGTTGTAGAACAAAAAATTATCAGTATTGATGAAATCGCTTTATTTGTATCACAGTGGCATTTTTCGATATAAATTCAAATTGGGAACCTTCATAATAATGATAGAGCATAACAAATACCAAGTTTTATGATACTATTGAAAATATGCAATCATTGTAGGGACTTCCTCTTTAATGGTTTTTGGTCCATAAAAAATCAAATGCCATTTAACTAAACTTAAAAATGGACAGTACAACGTTTCTCCATTGAGCTTTCTACACTCTATACTACTTTACCTCACCATCTTATAAAGGATAAACTGGTCATTAAATTAATAGAAAAAACCTTTGCCAGAGAAAATAAAATGTTCCTTGCTTGTAATGTTCAACGTTTATTCTTTTCGAATTCAGAAGTTGAAAATTACACAATGTTGACTTTTCTTGATTTTTGTAGTTCTTTAACATTTATTTTAGATAACATATTTGTGCGCAATCGGGATACCATATATCATTGTTGTGCCCCTCTTGTTGCACATTTGTTTTTGTATTGATATGAGAGGGATTTCATGCTTAGCTTAAAACCTGATACACAATCTGACATTGTTAATGCTTTTAATAAAACGACTAGGTATTTAGACGATATTTTGAATTCTGAAAATCCTTATTTTGAAAATATGGTTGTTGATATCTTTCTGGTCCTTCGTGGTCATTAGTTTTGATGTTTTTAGTTTTGAAAATGGAATACTGCTTAACCGGTGCTACGGGGCGTGAGTACATGTAATGTTAAACTTTTAATTACTACTCATGAGCAGACTCAATAAAACCGAGTCTGCAATTTTCTCTTTTTGCATTTCTACTTTTGCTTTCGAAGGATCTATTTACCCAAACGAACTTATTTTAAATGAAGTAAATCGGTCCAACATTCAGGCTTCCTCTGTTGATTTGAATCTGTCCATCACTAATGATATTTCGCCTAAAATATATTATCACATTCAGGTTGTAACAAAACGACAGAGTTGGTGAACACTTAGCGATTTATTTTTTGGCAGAACTTGTCATATATATACACAATGTAATTTATCAAATCATCAAACAATACCATTGTTAATTAAACCTTGTACTTGAATGAATAGTTCAAGATATATAACAAAAAAATGTAAGCATAAGCTCCCTGGTGCTAAGATGAGCACCTGCTTAAACTTTGCTAAATATTAAATTTTGTTTAACTTTGTATTATAGGAACGGATGATATAAAAAATAGATTGCCTTTTGCCTTCAAATGCCAAATGCCAGGCTGACTTCATTGAAGCCAGCATGGCACCGCCAAAAGGCAACGCGTAGCTAGAAGGATGAAAGTTTCACTTATGCGAATAGACACGTACCTTCATTTTGTAGATTCCCGGAAACTTCGGGTTGGGGCGCCGCTCCAGAAATAATTAGGCTTTTCAATTTGCTTAAGTGTTGTCTAAGTGTTGAAATACTAATTCATTATTCTTATTTATAACATAACTCGTGGCTTAAGCGTGACGTAACACTATCATTTATTTTTTGATAATCATGGGCATATATTCACTAGTGAATAACATTCGAACGACCGAATGACATTCGAACGATTCATACGCGCTGTCAAAACAAACAAACTGGCGGACGGTGGTCGACCTACCTGTCCACGATTGAGTCACGGTAGATGGCAAAGGATTGTTGGCACTTGCGCCTTAATTTGATAAAATAATACAGATTGTAATCGCTGTCAGGAATCATATACAAAATGTATGCCAAAAAAGACCTACCAGCTACTCTGACCCATACAATCCATTCTTCATTTAAAATGCCTCCTCAACTTTGCATTTTCTTCACCGCATGTCCTTTTGTTTATGCAGATTTCTACTCATACAAATATCTCATCAATCAACAACTATAGTCATCTGAATCCAGCACAGCACAAACATATTTCAAATATGCTATACTCACTAACTCAGCTGATCGCGAAAATCTTCCTCCTGTTCCAACACGCATTTCGAATCCCATTGACAGTGAGTGTCGGACGTGTTGGCGACTGTATGTGGGTCTTCATGTAAATGGCGCGCTTTACATAGACACATGTTGTGTACAATGACGTCATAATGTGACGTGTTTGTAACTATGTATATCAAAACTGTAACTCAAAATTTATTTTGACGTGTTTCTGTATGTTTTTGTATCATAAACTATCACAGTTAAATTGAATACCAGAGAGGTCTGAATTAGATCCTGGTTGATATGACAGTAAGTAAAAAAAAAGTTGGAAAATTTGGACCTACTTTGTCCCAGTTACCTAGCGAACCTAATAACACCTTTCATTCATCATTTCTATATGTAAGGAGAATCTATAACAATCCACGTTACTGCTGAACTATTGGCTGCAAATAACATTTGTGTGTGTTATGTTATAAATAGGATCTTGCATTCGTGTTCATGATTATTGGATTTATTAAATTCGTCTAAAGCTCGTTTTTTATCGTTTTAAAAAGACTCATTTAATGAATCCAATAATCAAGAACACTCATGTAAGATCCTCTATATATTCAATACTGTATACACAAATACTTGCAACACTATATAGAACCATAATGATGTTAAGTCACCAAAAACAATCTATACAATAAAGGCTAATTGTAATTATATAAAAAAGAAAATATATATGTAATAGAATCCCTGAAAATTCGGTCGGGGGCGCCGACCCAGAAAATTTGGGCTTGCATGATGGCTGCCCCGAAGATAGCAATAAAAAAAGCAAATGTATGTACATGAACAAACTTGGAACCTTAGCTCACATGACCAAGCTTGGAAAATTATTTCAAATTCTAGCGAAGTCATGGACCGAATTCCCCCAAAAGTGGTGCAATTGAACAACCTTAAATATTGAACAAGAATGATTGAAGTGCCTGTTGCAATCTGAACAGACAAATATCACTGCCAATGTGTGACAGGTGGAGTGAATCATCACAGAACAGCCCTGAATCCTGCTCCCTCAACTCTGGATATCTGATGTATTTCCCTCCGGTACGTAATACTTGGGTCGCCACCATACTATTTAGCCTAATTCAGCATTTCTCCAGAGCTGAGTGATTGACTTCAGACCTCCACGACAACTTTGGCAATATCTGTAACCAGATGATCATTGATTCTGACAACGAACTTTTAACAGAGTTTAACATTCTTAACATAGCCTTCCTGGCTAACTTTAATGGTAACTGTCCTATATCATTTCCACCCACGTGTAAAATAATGAAATGTGGCGGTAGCTCAAATTTTAACAAAGTCTTAATATGCCTCTCCACTTGTCCCGTCCTTAGACCGCCTCTCCCCTGTCACCACTATTCTACCAAATCCTTAGGGAAATCGAGGTTGACACCATCTGTTGTAGCCATCTTGGCATGAATGAAGGCTCTTTTGATAATTGAAGAGCCAACAATCCAGTTGCGGATGACGCCTGAAATACTTAGAGGCAGAGTTATGCGCTGCTAAACACTTCTTTAATGCAAACGGTAGCCTAAATTAATTGCTCAGTGGGAATCCGAATGTAAGTCTTATAGGCGTTAGATTCCCACCGACCAAACTGCTTGATTTGTTCTTCAGAACCTTTCAGCATCCATACCTAGTCCAGACAAACATTTCCCAAGCACTGCGGTAAATTGATATTACAGTAGCAAAATTATTTACAGAAAAAAACTCGTGTTCAGCAATTTGATGTTGAGTCATCAAATCGCACTATACGATAAAATGGAAGATTTCGATTTCAAAATTGTTAATTATCATTCTCTAGATGGAGATGTCCCCCGGCCTACATCTTATGGGGTTTACATTTCTCAACTTAATCGCTTTGCCCGAGCCTAGTCTTTGCTAGAAGATTTTAAAAGTCGTAATTTAGTTATAACTCATAAACTTCTCAACAAGATTACAGATTTCATAAAATTCGGAAAGCTTTTTTTCATTTTTTTAACGAAATTTACCTCATTAGTAAATATAAATGCAATTTACGGACGTTATTACAACAAGTTATTTATCATCCAGATTTTATGGTGATGTTATCTACAAACTTAGGAAAATTCGGGGTCATATCCATGTTCACATTTTGTTTATTAAACGCATTAAAACTTTTAGGAAGAAACGTCATGACCCTATTGCAACACACTGCATGTTTGTTATCGACCCCTTTACAGTCGCTACGCTTCCCTCTTTGCTTGCAAGATGACAGACCGAGGGTAGTACTATATGATGGTTGGGTACCCGTAAACCAGGTTTAAGTGCCCCAGTAGCTTATTTTGGTTGCTGGCCGTTCCAAGGCGGCACTCCTGCTTTCAACCTACGGTCAAGTTTGTTGTTTAATATGCTTAATGATTAATGTGTTTCGTCTTGATATGCGTCCTGTTATGTTTTGACTTGTGGCTTTACCGTTTCTTGTTAGATGGTGTTTGGTGCGGTGTCATTTCGTGTGTGGCTCTCCCTGTTTGACTATTTTTCCATACTCTAAACCAAGAAATGGAATGAGCTTACAAGACTCATGTATTGCCTTTTCTCTGTCATGCTCTTAACGGCTTCTCTGCAGTTGCTCTGTCTTCAGCAAGGTCATTGAGTACATATTTGACGGGCTTTTTATAATTGTTATTCTATGTTTTACATTTTGTACTGTGATAACTGTCTTCTATGTTGTGGGGAAATCCGGCAGGTATACCTTTATTTACAATGTTTGTTTAGCTAGGGTGACTTTGAGATAAGTATGAGGTTAGGACGTCCGTAAACCGGCTTAAACCCCCAGTGGTGGTTTTGCCACCGACCGTTCCAATGCAACTCTCCCTTTGTCACCCTTGCTGTTGTTTTTTTGGTGTATTTGTATTTATGTGTTTGTTCGAGTTTGTGGTTTTCGTCTCGTGCGTGTGCGTGTTTGTGTGTGTTTGTCATTGCGTTGTGTTGGTCTTGAGTCTTAGTACTTGTGTGCGTTTATTGGTGTTTCCATCTCCCATTAATATGTGTGTGTGTGTGTGTTGTGTGTGTGTATGTGTATATGTGTGTGTGATCGCGTGCGTGCGTGCGAGCGTGCGTGTGTGTGTAAATTGCTTTCTATCGATGTTTTGGTGATATTGGCGTTTTGTGTGTGGTTTTTCCTGCTTGACTTTACTACTTTTGATTAACATGCAGTCGGTATGCATTGTTTTACGACGAATTTTAATGGTTTAAGCAGCAATGGCATAATTAGTTGTCTAACTGAAAAATAAGTAAAGTCAAGCAGGAGAAGAACACACACAAAATGCAACCACCACCAAAACACCGATAGAAAGCTATTCACAAATACACAACCACACAAACACATATACACACACACACGCACACACACATGAGACGAAAACATTAAACACAAGTTGGCTTCCTTTAAACAAAAGCCAAAGAGAGATATGCAGCCGTTTCTTATCAAACAGTTCCTATATACAGGCGCCGCTCGACAATTGTTTGGCACCGGATCGTAAATGGTTTCTTTAGATAGCTATTGTTCATATCAAACAGTAAGTGTGCTATAAATAAAACTCAGACAGTGCCTATCAAACGCTTTTAAATAATAGTAAAGTCAATTAACGGAAAATGATTTGTCTGACATACGGCGTCGGTTCTTTAGGCGTTCACTTCGGAAAATAAACTATTCATTCTGTGTATTGGAATTTGTCCAGTTATCTTCTCTTGTGACGTGTGGTGATAAACCTAGGTTTATTAGAATAGGTTTATTAGAATAGAATAGAATATGGAATATATTTTATTTGCCAATCATGGACCCTCTCGGCTTACAAATCAATACAGATGACTAAAAGCTTTATGATTGAACACAAATTACATGAAAGTACAAATATGAGTAATACTAGAAACACCACATACAAAGAAAACAACCGCCTGAACAGCAACTGAAGGAAACACAGCAAATGTACTTAGCTATCAAAAGCCTATAGAGACGCACAAAGACAAAACAAAGATGGAAGCACCACCTTGGAACGGTCAGTGACAAAAGTCTATGGGGTTTATGGGGCGCCCACCCTCACGCTTATTCCATCCTCAGCCTAAATTACAACTAAAGCACATGTATCATAAATAAACCTAAGCACATATTGATAAATCACATATATACAACAATACATTGTATTCATCTTGCATCCTCATGAAGTTTTACGTCACATGGAAACGCCTGTACAAACATTGGTTCAGATATCTAGCAAACACCTCAAAGTAAGCCAGATCTTCCTCTTAAATTACTTCTGGTAGTAAAAAGTTTATTAGGTTAGTCAGATACATTTTATACAGACTTCTTGGTTGGTAGCCGTTTCTAGGCATAATGATTATATAAACATAGAACTATTTTAGTTTCTGTAAATATGTATATGTTTACGGAATAACAGAAAATGAACTAACAGTATTATATAAATAAAAAAAGAGAAAAAATATTAGTTAGAGGTCGATTTGAACCCATGCTTGAACATTTAAAAAGCAATTTTACAACACAACGGTCGGAATGCTAGCCCAATACGCTACTGAGTATGTGGTGATAAACCGTGCTAATTAGGGTCCCACACCTTGGTGTGGGTGCCCTATAGTAATCGCCTTGTCCGTCCGTCCGTCAGTCCGTCAGTCAGTCTGTCCGTAACGCTTTTTTGTCTGCCCTCTAACTCAAATAGTTTTCATTTGATTTTGACCAAACTTTCAGGGATTGTTTATAGGTGTAAATTATTGACCGAGTTTGATTACCACATAAATCGCATTTTACACTTCTGAGTGTAACCGTTTCTGATCCGGTTATCCGGTTACGATTTGCAAATAGATTAACCGCCTGGGCATATTGAAAGCAGGCTGCATTTTCAAAACAAATACATAGGGAGATGCCCCTCTAATAACAAGTAAGTGTCGCATTGGTCCATTACCCTCTTCCAATCAGGCCAATCAACACGTTGTCATAATACAGCGGGGTCAAGGGCCACGGGCATTTTGCCCCCCCCCCGCCGCTCAATGTTGCCAGGGTGGAAAATTTGTCCCCCATGGATTTGCAAGGGTGGACATTTTGTCCCCCGTGCTTTTGCAAGGGTGGACATTTTGTCCCTCGTGTTTTTCCAAGGGTGGATATTTTATCCCTCGTCATTTGTTACAAGACGGACGTTTTGTCCCCCACTTAGTTTTGGATAAAATACCCTCCATAAATCTATCTTAACTCCTTTACTCCACGGACAAAATGTCCCTCATTTAATTTTCCTAAGTGTTACACACAACCCTTGAAATGGCACAAGTTTTGCAAACAGAGAAGACCCATATCAGACGACTAATTTTTTCTAACATAAATATTCATGGAGTAAAAGGTTAAGCCATATTTATTGAGGGTATTTTGTCAAAATTTTAGTGACGGACAAACACGTTTTGCAAACAGAGAAGACCCAGATCAGACGGCACGTTATTTCTAACATAAATAAATGGTTAATCCGTTTGATCAGGGTATGTTGTGTTTGCAATGTCGTTAAAGGCTGATGTATGGAGTAAAGGGTTAAGAGGATATTTATACGTAAACATATAAGTATATAGCAGATCTTCGCTTTTTAAATTGTATGATTAACTAGGGTATCATATGTATTGCATAATCGTTTACATAACAACAACAAGGAGCATACGGTGTTAAATCAGCACTTAGCCAACTAGTTGCGTCATGTTTGGCAAAGTTTCATACATTCTGTAACAATGGAAAAGTAGTAAAGTCAAGCAGGCAAAGCCACATGCAAGACGCAACCACCACCAAAACACCGATAGACAGCATGACACACACACACAACCACACACCCAAACGCACACGCACACACACACGAAATGAACACAGAAAACACCAAAAGACACACAAGAAACAGGGACAAACGTTCCACAACATGAACAAACCACAAGCACAAAGACGCAAGGCAAACAAAAGGAAGGGTGACAAAGAGAGTACCGCCTTGGCACGGTCAGCAGCAAAAACACCACTGGGGGTTTAAACGAAACAATGCCAGCGCGGTGTCTTAGCAGGTTCCAAACCATTTGCAACCCGATCAACAGTTGCTGAAAAAATTACAAATTTCGGATTAAGGGTAAGTATGAGACGGAAACATGTTGAAGCAGCTGTCACAGTGTCGCCGTTTGATAAGTTTCAATGCATAATTTGCATATTTTCTTTATTGCTTGTAACCCGAGTTGCCATAATGTGCATGTATTTATCTCATATTACAAGCTTCGTAAAGGATGGCGTTGTGGTAAATATTAACGTCTGTATGGTATCCTTGTATCATGACCTCCAATGTCATGTTGTGAATAGAAAGTAATATCCAATCACAATGGACTAGAGACGACGACGATAACAAACTCAATTTAATACACCGATGCACCTGTTCTCTTTGTAGAACGAAACCATTTATTCAAATTATACAGTTACTGAAGGCGAAAGATGGATGTTAAAAACCACATACCAACATTTTCATCATGGCTTTAAAGCTTGGCTTTTTACAACGTGAGCTTTAATGCATATTAGAGGGTAATGTAATACGAAGCATGCAGGCCACAGTTTGTCTCTTGTTTCACTTTAGCTAGTTATCTACACTGTTTTCAAAGCATTAGCACTTAAACCCTTTCAGTTCCATATTCTGACTGTTCGTCCACATCAGATGTTTGACACTGGTATAAACAACTCACATCCACGGGCTCAACGTCCTGTCTTGACCCTGATAAAATCACTCAACCAGGAGCCCTCAGATCTTGGTCAATACTGTTTGCATCTGTCCAAGCTATATGATCAGAACTTGGTCAATACTGTTTGCATATGTACTAGATATAGGACCAGGTCTTGGTCAATACTGTTTTCATATGTCTCAACTATGACATCACATCTTGGTATATGCTGTTTACATATGTCTCAGTTATGGCATCAGATCTTGGTCAATACTGTTTGCATATTTTGCTTACAATTTCTAATTATAGAAGTGTAACATATTTCGGTTTGGTATAAAACACTGCCAGCTTACAAAGAACAAATTCGGACTGACAGCACGTCGGAATTAAATAGATAATCAAAATACATTTGTATCACATCATTCACTTTAACCCATTCCCTCATATTAACGACTTTTTACGACTCTGTAAAAGAAGTCACTTTGTGAAACCATTGTGATAAATCAGAATGCTCTCAAACTACTAAATTCTAAAAATTGTCCTTTTTCCAGTTAATGCTCCTTTTCGGTAGATTTATTCAAAGAGGTTGTATCTAAAAATAGCCTATGAGGCAATGGGTTAATACTAACGATACAATGATAGTTATAACCCAAATTTTGACAATGTCTCTTCAATGATTGTTGATGGGTGGGGTAATACTTCGAACTTGTCTATGCAGCATCTTAAGTCTCATCCGGTTAACCAGTTAACCGTTCGGTTACTGCTTGCGATTTGTGTAACCTGTAACATCACTAATTACCACCTAAATGGCATTAGACATCTCTGAGTTATGGAACTTGATGTAGTCAAAAGTTTTCGTTTTAGCATTGTCTGCTCCATAATTCAAATAGTTTTCATTTTATCTTCACCAAACTTGCAGAGGATGTTTATTATTTCAAATTCTTGACCAATAATCTGAAAATGTGTGATCCTTCGAAGGCATAAGTAGAAATGCAAAAAGAGAAAATTGCAGACTCGGTTTTATTGAGTCTGTTAATGAGTAGTAATTAAAAGTGCAACACTACTCACGCCCCCTAGCACCGACTTAAGCAGTATTCAATTTTCAATTCGATTGCCAGTCAAATCGTTTAACACACCTCTGAGTTATATGATTATTCATTCAGTCAAAATTGGCCATTTTAGTCTTGTCTGCTCTCTAACTCAAATGGTTTTCATCTGATCTTAACCAAACCTGCACAGAATGTTTATAGTTATAATATCTTGGCCAAGTTATATATTTGCCATTAAAGTCTTTTCTGCTCTTTAATTGGAAAAGTAGTAAAGTCAAGCAGGCAAAGCCACATACAAGACGCAACCACCACCAAAACACCGATAGACAGCATGACACACATACACACACACACAACCACACACCCAAACGCACACTCACACACGAGATGAACACAGAAAACACCAAAAGACACACAAGAACCTTAGACAAACATTCCACACATGAACAAAATCACAAGTACAAAGACGCAAGGCAAACAAAGGGAAGGGTGACAAAGAGAGTACCGCCTTGGCACGGTCAGTAGCAAAACCACCACTGGGGTTTAAACCGGTTTACGGACGTCCTAACCTCACACTTCTCTCAAAGTCACCATAGCTTTACAAATAGTGTAAATAAAGGTATAGTGCTGAGAATGTTTATAGGTAAACAGTCTTAGCCAAGTTTGATCATCATGTGGGTCCCCTTCTGACTTGGTCAGTATTCTAGTTTATCATTTATATAACTTATTCCACCGCGGAGGATTTTTTTTTACAAAAATCAAGTTTGGAAGCAAAGATTAATGGATAAATAGTAGATGTTTTCTTTTCACTTACATGCTAATTTCATTCAAGAAGCTTTTAACGGGGCGGGAAACGGCATATCGTACCTAAATAATCTGTTCAGCTACATCGATTATGAGTAGGTGATTTCTGAAACGTGCGTAATCCAAATTTTGTACGGAATAAAATAACCATTGCAAAGAGCGTATGATAATTAAATAATCATGTTTATTTGAATTAACATATCGGCATTCTCGAATCAAATGATGTTATTTTTCAAATTCAACCACGTTTTCTATAAATACTTCAATATTCAAACTCCTTATTGGTTAGTGATAGGTATGAATGCGTATTTTGATATAACCAACACTCGCACAATAGCCACGATGATATACGGCGATTCTCTTTTAACGTCCCCATTAAAAACTCCTCGAGTTAAATTGTAAACCATCACAGAATATGCCGACATCCAATTCCAACAATGTGGAGAAGTCTGATGACCCCTCAAATAAACAAAAGCACAGGTAAAAAGACACAAAATAAATATAAAAGCAAGAGTGACAAAGAGAGTTCTGCCTTGGAGTATTTCAACTAAATTATAGCGGAATCAGGTCGAATGTTTGCCTTTAGCAAGATTTATATAAACGTGCCAATTGTTAATTTATGCAAAATATACCGATGGACATAAACCCTGTCGGCGGTGTCCATAATACTACCGGTATATAAATGTTTTCTGTTTTCAGAACAAATAAAATGGCCGAAGCTCACCATATACCTGAAAGGCCTGAAATTGATGAAGGACAAGAACATCTGAAGGAAGCATTCAATAAATATGGAATGGCAGGAATTAAAAATCATTTGGAGGAAACTCTTGAGGCATGGAAAGGCGTTCCTTTGTACATTGGCGTCACAGGCAGATCTGGTGTTGGCAAATCATCCTTTGTCAATGCTATTAGAGGGTTATCTGCAGAAGATGCAGGAGCTGCAGAAATAGGAGTTACAGAAACAACAACTATAGTTCAACATTACCCGCATCCTCTAAATAATCAGCTTATCTTATGTGATCTTCCCGGCGCTGGAACTCCAACATTCTCGAAAGCAACATACTTCACCGATGAGCGTATTGGGTTTGACAAATTTGATCTATTCCTCATTCTGGCTGCCGACAGGTTTATGGAAGATGACTTGTGGCTAGCCCTAGGAATTAAGGACCGGAACAAAGGGTTCCTTTTCATCCGAACGAAAATTGACCAGGACGTAGAAAACGAACGAAAGGCTAGGAAGGCTTTCTACAGGTCGAATCCAGATGCAATTAAAGACGTCATTACAAAAATTAGAATGAACTGCGAGGAAAACCTACAGGGATTATTTTACGAAAAGAAGAGCACGCAGAGAGTTTTCTTGATTGACAGTTATGAATGTGAAAATAAACTCTACGATTTTGACAGTCTTACTGTACAACTCATAGAAAATTTCCCTGCCCTGAAAAGGGATGCTTTCATCATGTCACTGACTGCCATGACACCCTATATTATTGAGGCCAAAGAGGAGGTGCTGCGTGGACGTATGTGGAAATGCTGTGCATTGTCGGCTCTAGGTGGGGCTGTGCCGGTTCCTGGGATCTCTCTGGCGTTAGATGCAGGAATTGTTTTGAGTGAAGTTATGTTCTATCGGCAACAGCTTGGCCTCGAAGATGTTAAACTGAAAGAAGTAGCTAAATCGATCGAAGTGCCTTGGGAAGTCTTCAAAGAATCAGTTGACTTTCAGTCTATGGCAATCAATTACACAGAAACAGGCATCCTACAGTTTTGTTCGTACCTTGCCTTGTCAGAGGGATTAGAGAGCGCTGTTGAATTTGCGATTCCTGTTTTAGGAAGCATAATAGGAGCTGGACTGTCGTATTTTTCTACAAAATATACACTCAGCAAGATCCTTGACCTGATGATTAAAGATGCAAAGAAGTTGAACGAGTATATTACAAAGCAGTCTATGTCAACTACTGTCCTCTAAGACAAGTATGATCATGACAGTGGTTTGGGATGTTTAAAAATGACAATTCAAACTCGTATGTTGTTGCGCTTTTACTGTTCAGCTTTCATACATACATTTATTGCACTGTATCTTAAAGTGCTAAAACTGCTTTTAATGTCAATGGATTTCATCATATTGGTATCCCATGTTCCAATACTACAGTTGGACTTTGTGTACACTGCAAATGACCAGAAGTACATTTCCAGGATTCATTGTTTGTTTCTGGTATAACGCATTAAGTGTCCGATCACTAGCCTGACAATGACAAACGGAAATCGGCACATGGTAGGAACCGAAAACAAACATGTAGACTTAATCAATAATTGGCTAAATTGTGCACTTTTAGCTCAAATGGCACAAAGTCAATGTCAGCTATTAGGGTGACCCAGTGTCCGTCGTCGTGAGTCGTGCGTATGTGCGCCGTCAACAATTAACTTAAACATCTCGAAACTACGGAAAGGATATTTACTAAAAATGGCAAGGATTTTATTTAGCTTGTCCTGTTATAACATTGTTCAAATGGTTTAGTTCCGTGAAGAACTCCAGTTGTCATGAAAACCGAATGAAACATCTTTGAAAATTTTCTTCTGCAAAACCACTGGTCGTATTTTAAAATAATCTGGCAGAAATAGTGGGCGATTCTTCGAAAACCTAAGTAGCAATGCCAAAAGAAAAATGCAGACTCGGTTTTATTGAGTCTGTTCATGAGTAGTAATTAAAAGTGCAACACTACTCACGCTCCCTAGGACCGGCTTAAGCAGTATTCAATTTTCAAAAATTATACCATCAAAACTAGTGATCCCGATGGACCAAAAAATATAACAACACTGAGAATGAAGTACGGGGCGACTTTTTACGGCCGCCAAACAAGCACTTAACACTTGCTGTTGTGAAGTACATATATTCTGAAAATGGCTGATCCTTCGAAAACAAAAGTAGCAATGCCAAAAGTGAAAATTGAAGACTCGGTGTTATTGAGTCTGTTCATGAGTAGTAATTAAAAGTGCAACACTACTCACGCCCGCTAGCACCGCTTCAGCAGTATTCAATTTTCAAAACTTATACCATCAAAACTAGTGGTCCCGAAGGACCAGAAAATATAGCAACACTGAAAATGAAGTACGGGGCGACTTTTTACGGCCGCCAAACAAGCACTTAACACCTGCAGTTGTGAAGTGTATATATAAAATGGCCGCCAGGGGGTGGGACTAATTTTCCACATATGTCTGTATAAACAACTTAAAAATTCTTCTCCACAACCATCAGTCAGATTTCAGCAATATATAATAGGAACAGTCCTGGGGTGACCCTCTACCAAGTTTGTTCAAACCATGTTGATATCTCAAAACCGGTTTAAACCCCCAGTGGTGTTTTTGCTGCTGACCGTGCCAAGGCGGTACTCTCTTTGTCACCCTTCCTTTTGTTTGCCTTGCGTCTTTGTGCTTGTCGTTTGTTCATGTTGTGGAACGTTTGTCCCTGGTTCTGGTGTCTCTTTTGGTGTTTTCTGTGTTCATTTCGTATGTGTGTGTGCGTTTGGGTGTGTGGTTGTGTGTGTGTGTGTGTGTGTCATACTGTCTATCGGTGTTTTGGTGGTGGTTGCGTCTTGCATGTGGCTTTGCCTGCTTGACTTTACTACTTTCTCATTGACCACCAGGTCCTTACATATATTATACAAAACATCAAATATATATTTCTCTCCAGAACTATATGGCCTAGATCCTTCACATTTGGTCTGAAGCATGTGCTCATGATTCACTATCAAGATTGTTCAAATTATGGCCCATACGTTAACATTAGCCTTACTGGGGTTCCCGTTAATGACATTGAAATGTATAGGATTTTTTAAAACCTCCTCCAGTACCCAACCTGGGGTCCTCCTTATTTTCACTTATATATAGGAACATATTTGAAATCTTCTTCAGAACCATAAGACTTAGAGGCTTTATACTAGGCATGTAGCATGTGCTCATGGTGCAGTATAAAGCTTGTTATGGCTCTGGGGTTAATATGTTCTTGTGTGTCAGGTGCAATTGATTTTGACAAAATTTTGCATGGTAGGCCGCTGTCTGCAGGAAAGACTCAAGTGGCTGAACAGCCGAGCGTGCTGTCTTACAGGCAGCTCTTGTGCTTTGTCACAAGCAAATATTAAAAGCTAACAGTTATAGTTATAATTACGCTTTATCATTTAGAATGATAGGTTATCATGGGATTCACTAATATTTTTGGCATCCGATACTCCAGGCAAATCAGCCTGGTGACTGATCAGCAGACGCTGTTATGACCGCCTGTAATTGGTCTACACTTATTTTATATGTACAAATATAATCACTTCCCGCATTAAAAGGTTAAACAACTAAGTTGTTTAAAGTGACAGTGTTAGCCTATCATAACGCTCCATGTGCGTCGTCCGTTGTATTACTACGTTGTTTGTAAGGAATGGCCGAAACAGCCTCCAACTATAGCCTTGTTCATTTTCTATGACATTTGAAGCTTATGTGATAAGAATCTTACATTCAATTGTTTTCATGGAACTCTTTTACTATTATGAATATGACACTCGCTAAAGCTCGTATTATTATAGTAGAACTCGTTTCATAAAACATTTTAAACATCATGTAAGATCTTCTATTTATGATAAGTTCTGGTTTGGTTTTACGCACAATGGTAATAGTTTCCGCAGTAACATACACACAATAGATACAAAAATACAAAATGTAGCAGAGGTAAATTTTGACCCTTTCCCTGTTTAATTTCCATGTTAACAATACGGAAATCATTAATATTAATTAGATATATTATATCGTAAGCAAACAGGGCAGATCCTGATCAGACGGTTCCCACAGGTCCATCTGATCCCTGTCTACTCCGATTGCTTAGGCATGAAAAGGCGTTATATAAACGAAAGTCTTGAAACAAGTAGTAGCTGTATGCAGGATGAAAGATAACCAGAATGACAACGTCACTAAGGAACTTACTGCGTAAAGTTTTGTCTGCATTTAGCAAATTTTATTCGTATATTATTTTTATTGATGCAAAGTGGTATTACGACAAACAGAGCAGGCTAGAGCAGACGGTTCCTATAGAAGTCGTCTGATCTGGGCCTGTTCTGTTTGCAAACACGTGAAAGGGAAGGCGTTTATATGAAGGAAAGGGTTATCGCTACAAAGTGAGTTTTGTAAAACTGGAGTAAGGTGGCCTTGTTTGAGCAGATCTTTGTATATTGGGTGAAATTAATGTGTTTTAGTTTGGAATAGGAGTGTTGTTCTTGTGTCATTTTCTTCTATTTAGCTGATCTATGACCGACAGTGACTTTTTTAAGTTGAAATTGTGTATGATCTTATTTTTGTTTGTTTTAGTAAGAATATCTTCTAAATACAGTAGAACCTGTCTTAAGCGACCATTTAAAAGAGGTCGTATTAAGGGTCTTTTAGGCAGATGGTAGCTTAATGCATGTTTAAACTTTAAAGTAATGTAGAAACCTCCTATAAGACTTCTGCATTACCTTTGCCCTGCATTAAGCAACCACCTGTTGTTGTTGTTTTTAAACTTTCCAATCAATATAGACAAGTTCTAGTGTACATTTATATGATATGAGACTGGTTTCGCTGTCAGTGTCACTTCAGTAGTGACCTATGCAATCAGCCTGGATAAAGATGAGACTCGGCATCTTGTAAGGATCCAAACTGCTTGTTACTATGGTAATGCTTTTTTAAAGAAAAATGGGAAATCAAACGAAAAGCTTTGTAGCATTTGAAAAGTTTTGTAGACGACAATGTGTAGTAGCGAAATATTTAAATTCTGCTTCAAATCTTGAAACTGTTCTGTCAAAATTATTCAATTTGTTCTTCTTTTATTAACCCTTCTCTTGCTGAATTTTAAAATACATTTCTCCTTCTTTACCCGTGCGCTGTTGTATAATTACATATATATTCACTGTGTACAAGTATTTCGCTGTGCATTCACTGCTGTCGAGTGCACTGGTTGCACAATCAAGTTGTAAATAGTGCAGACCCTGATTAGACAGCTCCTGCAGGAGCTGTCTCATCTTGGTCTTCAGTATTTACAGGTAGGTATATTGACGTGAATAGCAAGCGAATGGTTAAATGTTACTTGCCATGTTTGTAGAAAAATAGCTATACAGTTATTATGTTTTATAAAGCTTCTTAAACATTGTATCTTGTATCTTATAATTAGCCATAATTTGTGTGTTTACATTTCCATTAAGACCCAAGCAACTGTCTATTTAACCATTTCAATGCTGAATATCTGAATGGACTATTCCAAATCTCAAACAGGTCAATCTTACCTCAAATATCCAGGGTTTTGAGCAAAGATCAGGGTGAGTTTTTGGGAGATTTGAATGTCCGTCATCCGTCGTGAGTAAAATTTGCTTGTAGACACTCTAGTGGTGACAATCTTTGCCCAATCTTCATGAAACTTAATCACTCTAGAGATAACATTTTTAGTCCAGAATGAGTGTCTTGATAAACATCAATATTCTAAATCTTTGAAATTCTTGTTCTCCGGAACCACTGCTCATGATCTACATTATCAAAATTGTTCAAATATTTCCCTTATGTCAATATTGACACCATCCTAGGGCTACCAAGCTATAATCTGAAATCTATGGTAATCAGGTGAGCGATTTATGGCCATATTGGCCCTCTTGTGTTGAAGAAAATTGTAACAGCGCAGACCTTGATGAACGGTCTCCTCTAGGAGCCCTCACATCTTGGTAAACACTGTTTGCAAATGACATTAGTGGCTCGTGTCCCACACTGAAAGGTTGAAACATATCAGTTATGAGATTAGTTGTGTATGGTTGATATGTGGATCATTATTGTTTAAGCGGTTTTTTATGTATTTCTTTAGCAAAGTTACAGAGAATTATGATTTGTATATATTTAATTTGAAAATATGCTGTGTGTGTTTAAGTTCTGAAAATAGGAGAACCTGTCTTAAGCGACCATTTAAAAGAGGTCGTATTAAGGGTCTTTTAGGCAGATGGTAGCTTAATGCATGTTTAAACTTTAAAGTAATGTAGAAACCTCCTATAAGACTTCTGCATTACCTTTGCCCTGCATTAAGCAACCACCTGTTGTTGTTGTTTTTAAACTTTCCAATCAATATAGACAAGTTCTAGTGTACATTTATATGATATGAGACTGGTTTCGCTGTCAGTGTCACTTCAGTAGTGACCTATGCAATCAGCCTGGATAAAGATGAGACTCGGCATCTTGTAAGGATCCAAACTGCTTGTTACTATGGTAATGCTTTTTTAAAGAAAAATGGGAAATCAAACGAAAAGCTTTGTAGCATTTGAAAAGTTTTGTAGACGACAATGTGTAGTAGCGAAATATTTAAATTCTGCTTCAAATCTTGAAACTGTTCTGTCAAAATTATTCAATTTGTTCTTCTTTTATTAACCCTTCTCTTGCTGAATTTTAAAATACATTTCTCCTTCTTTACCCGTGCGCTGTTGTATAATTACATATATATTCACTGTGTACAAGTATTTCGCTGTGCATTCACTGCTGTCGAGTGCACTGGTTGCACAATCAAGTTGTAAATAGTGCAGACCCTGATTAGACAGCTCCTGCAGGAGCTGTCTCATCTTGGTCTTCAGTATTTACAGGTAGGTATATTGACGTGAATAGCAAGCGAATGGTTAAATGTTACTTGCCATGTTTGTAGAAAAATAGCTATACAGTTATTATGTTTTATAAAGCTTCTTAAACATTGTATCTTGTATCTTATAATTAGCCATAATTTGTGTGTTTACATTTCCATTAAGACCCAAGCAACTGTCTATTTAACCATTTCAATGCTGAATATCTGAATGGACTATTCCAAATCTCAAACAGGTCAATCTTACCTCAAATATCCAGGGTTTTGAGCAAAGATCAGGGTGAGTTTTTGGGAGATTTGAATGTCCGTCATCCGTCGTGAGTAAAATTTGCTTGTAGACACTCTAGTGGTGACAATCTTTGCCCAATCTTCATGAAACTTAATCACTCTAGAGATAACATTTTTAGTCCAGAATGAGTGTCTTGATAAACATCAATATTCTAAATCTTTGAAATTCTTGTTCTCCGGAACCACTGCTCATGATCTACATTATCAAAATTGTTCAAATATTTCCCTTATGTCAATATTGACACCATCCTAGGGCTACCAAGCTATAATCTGAAATCTATGGTAATCAGGTGAGCGATTTATGGCCATATTGGCCCTCTTGTGTTGAAGAAAATTGTAACAGCGCAGACCTTGATGAACGGTCTCCTCTAGGAGCCCTCACATCTTGGTAAACACTGTTTGCAAATGACATTAGTGGCTCGTGTCCCACACTGAAAGGTTGAAACATATCAGTTATGAGATTAGTTGTGTATGGTTGATATGTGGATCATTATTGTTTAAGCGGTTTTTTATGTATTTCTTTAGCAAAGTTACAGAGAATTATGATTTGTATATATTTAATTTGAAAATATGCTGTGTGTGTTTAAGTTCTGAAAATAGGAGATCCTTCGAAAGCAAAAGCGGCAATGCAAAATGAGAAAATTGCAGACTCGATTTTATTGAGTCTATTCATGAGCAGTTATGAAAGGTGCAACAGTACTCACGCTCCCTAGCACCGACGTAAGCGGTATTCAATTTTCAGAACCAATAACATCGAAACTAATGACCCGAAGGACCAGAAAATATCAAAACACTGAGAATGAAGTACATGTTGACTGTTGCTAGTTTTCTAGAATTTGTATTGTGTAAATGATGATTTTCCGAAGTCGATCTATATGGGTATGCAGCCGTGGAGTTTATAAAAAAGTAATGTGAAATTTGTTGAGATCTTGCAGCTAGCCAACCAGGGAGCTTTACTTTGTTCATGTAACTATGTTTATAAAGTAAGGTTGCTGCAAAAGATTCGGATTATATCCAGAAATACGAACCTGCAAACTACTTCTCTAACCTAGTAGCAGGCAATTTTGGCACTTGCGTTTGGTATACATATTTCTGACTTTGATATATTTGTTTCTAAATTAAAACTGGAGAGAATCACCAATCAAAAGTATTCCCTAGATCCATTTTGGCTATTCTCCTCCATCTATTAGCAACAGGTCGCTGCTCAGTTATATATGTTTGCTGATTTGAACTAGAACTATATCTTTATTAACATGTGTCTTCTTTTTTTGACTCTGGCAGGCGCGTAGCTAGCGATACGCACTTACGCACGTGCGTAACATCAATCTGAAAAGTGCAAACATGATTATGGCCAAGATGGAACAAAAATCGAAGGCTAAGAGGATAGACTTTGACAAACGTTCCGTCTTGTCATGCAAGCTTTAACCGAAACCCTTCAATTGACACTATTTTGGCACCCCTGTAAAAGTTACCGTTTGAAACCATTATGATAAATAGAGCATTTGCTCCTACAGGAGCAAATGCTCTATTTATCACAATGGTTTTAAAAGGTGACTCTGTACAGAGTTTCAAAAGCAAACAATGCTAAATTTTCTTGGGGGAAGGGACTCGAATAACGGTGCGTATAATATATTTGGATTCAGCTACGCTCCTGTCTGGTGCAAGGTTTTGTGATTTGTATTAGATTTTAGCTTAGGAAGAATTTAGTTTGAAATAGTTTTGAGTTAAATAAAATATTTTCTTCCTTACATTCATTTGCAGTTGTTATTCTGTGGTGAGTGGTATAATCCTAACGTTTCCTGCCAATTACATACAACTTAAGGATGCATTTGTGATATACTATGCACACATTTTGATTCAAAATTAGACGTTGAATAACTTAGTGCATCATCAGGATCCTGTTTGAAAGCCTAATATGGTTTTAATTATTTACTCCATGAATACTTATGTAAGAAATACCTTTTGAATTCATATTATTTAACTCCTGGAGAGCCATATTATCTGGGTCCACTCTACAAAGGCGTTAAAAAGTTAAGCTTTTTTACCATGTTTAGCTTTCTGCAAAAGTTGTCACCTCCTTCTAACTTTACTGGCAACCATATTTCTTGAAGGAGTGCATTGTAGACAAGTAAAATGAAAAACTAACGAGAAATAAAAAAAAATCAAAACCCATTAAAAAGGGGACATCGTAACAAGAAATGAAAAAGTGTTTCAAATCACGTTTAACGTTTTTGGCAGCGTAATGGAATTTGATTTGTTTTTTCAAATTCCGTGGACCCTGTGCCTTTCGAATATTGTGTTTATTTAACACAAAATGATTTTTTTAAAAAGAAATAACAACATACACTTGAATACAATACTAAAAGAGACTACATTATAAGGGCTTTACGTAAATCTATGCTCGTAAAGCTATGCGTTGCATAACCTCATGAACACCAAGAGCACGTCATTCATTTCTTATATTTATATTCCATTGTATTTCTTATATTTCAACGGATTGGGTATTGAAATGAACGTTCATGGGAAAATGCAACTTTCTTTTGGTTATATAAGGACGTTGCAGAGCTAATGTAAATGTATCATTATATCATTGTCGCCTTAGTATGTGTACAAACATTATGTCCATGAATACTGTAAAGAATGTCTCAACCGATTTTCAGAAAAAGACATTTCTGTGTGATACACAAATTCATCACCATATCTGTATGCATTATAATGCAAGTTTAGTCCCAATGATAACCAGTGTCTTCAAAGATCCCCATTTTTCATCTTCTCTATATGTGCTTCAAATTACAGAATGTGTACCATGGCTTGTGGAGGTAAGTACTCGCAGACTCATAATGGAATGGTCCAAGATCCACATTGACATGGCTCCAGTCATGTACTTCTGAGGCTGAGGTATTACTGGATAGGCTATATGTGAGCTCGTCCAAATTCGCACCTGATTGATGACCCATTAAATGTGTCGGACTAAGCAAATCTACGTGGTGGCAAAGATCCCATGTCAATGTTATGCAAATCATTAACTGGCTTATCTTCGCACGTCTCCTTAGCAGCAGTTTCAATTCAGCGTACATTGTGGATGTGAACGAGTCTTATTCACCAATTAGATCAGCTTAAACATCCCACGTTTACAAAACTTACTAGTGGAGTTACGAATATCGGTCTCTTTCCAGGAGTTGTTATTTGGTGATACATATCCTTTTTCCTTAAATGTACTTGTAGAATCACAGTAAGCATGAAGACCCAACATAGCATCCTCACATTAGAAGCTGTCAGCGTAATCAAACAGTATGAAAATGTTGTTGGCTGGCGTTCTTACTTGAACAGTCGTGCAGTCTTGTTCTCTGGCTAAAACCTGATATCAGTTTCTTCTTGTGACGACTTCAAAACAGTTTTACTTTATGCTTTACAAATTACTTGTGTGGTGTGGTGGTATAGTGGTAACGCACTTGACTGCCGGTCCGCAGGTCCGGGGTTCAAATCCCTGTCCCACCCAGAAATTTCAGAGACGCTTTTCAGTGTCTCCCACCCGCACCTCCTCTCCGCCAGGGGATTAAAGTGGGTACCTGTGAGGGTCACTAGCCGGTACTGCGGCTGCATGATTGCGCCATATGTTAGCAATGCTCAATATTGTAGGCGAATGACTCAATGACCAGCGGAGTACATGTACAGTCGACTGAGCGGTCTTTTGGACTGAAAGTAGACTATAACTAGGTACTTTACTTCTTGTTGTTTTACTTGAACACGTTGCCCCATGTTGTCATCATTCATCAAAAAAACTTCCAGTCAGCAGGTTTCTTTGTATCCTCCCCTTACACTAGCAGCTTTTCTGAACCCCCATTTCCTCATTCTCTCCATATGTTTTTAAGTTTTCCTGATACATATCTCACATGAATACTATGAGGCGTCATGTTGAAAAGTCTTTCAGATATGTGTTTGAAGATGCATGGAATGTCTCGCACTGAATGAACAAAAACATTTCTGACTTCTTTTACAATGTGTTTCTCATCTTGTGTTTGTCATGTCTACCTCTTCTATTAGGTATTCAGCTCATTTGACGTATAGTATTTTGCTAAACAGCCTCCAGCATTACCAATGCTGAACCAAACTGGTGTTTCATGAGATCCCGAAGATTAATATCCACATATGACCCTTATGACTGATTTAGTAATTGCACTCAACTATGTCCGTGCTGCCAGTATACTAACACCGAAATTGCCATTGTCTTCAAATCAGTCTTTAACAACTCGAGGAACCGTGCGTTGGTTTCCAGCCTGTTGTTTATAAAAGCTTCTTTAGCGACTTTATCTCTTACATCTGCCCTGAGAAAGGCATCTTCATTTTGAACAGATTCTTGGACACACAATACAAACGATATTGAGCGCGAGGTTGACATCGAACATTACCACCTTGTAGAAAGTTAGTTGCGTTGATTAACGCCCATTACAACTTTAGGCTAATTTGATACTCCAGAAAGAGGTCAGCGGATACAGAGAAAACCGGGTGCGATGACCTATTACTTTCTCTGGTTCAATAATGGAGTGAGGATGAATTGTGGAAGCATTCTAGAGAAGGCTCTTGAAGCAGATGAAGAATATGAAGAACTGAATGGGGGCTCTTTGAGGATTATTATTCGATCTTAACTTACATTACGATTATACAGATGTGATGATAGTTAAATATATCACACAGAAAGGTCTACTGCTTAAACACGTAAAAACATTCTTAACATTGAGGAGCAGAATCGAAATGAGGGATAGATTTTCCGTTTCTTGTGTTATCATCAGTATTTATTGAATTTGACATGATAATGTTTCATGCATGTTTTGCCATGTATCTTATTTAAGTAATGTAAAATGTATTGTTTCTAAAAATCTAGCTATGCATCTACAGCATGCACTGACGTTTTGTACATGTGCTGAAAACAACACTGATATAATGGTTTGTAAATACATGTATGCTTTTGTTTGTAAATACATGTATGCATCAAAAGCATTAGCCACTTGTATGTTACGAAATACACCATTTAAAAAGCCTTGTTTCATTTCTACTTTACAAATCATGTTAAATTACTTTTAGATGTCCTCATCAATACTGGTAATTTACACGTCATTACAAAGGCCGATACATCAGCCTACACATACTCCGTTTAGTTCACTTAATAAGTTTAAATTTTGGAGTCAATTATCTTAATATTTGCATAAGTGAGCCATTGGGTAAATTATTTCACGTTTTGTGATACCCTACTCATTTTTATGAATATTGTTGGGTTATGTCGGTATACTTTGACCGAACCGGATGGATTAAAATTCGTTCTACCATTTTTAAATAATGTACCTTCTTTTTGTTTGATTTAAGCATTGATATTCATGAATATTCTAATGAACTGATTAACAACATGATATTCTTAATCAAAGACCACTGTATTTCTTATAATTATATTTGGTAACATGTTGATAATGTTAGCTCCCAGCTGCCCAAGACCCTGTGATATAACGTTTTTACCTTCTCTATACGTCGACGCTGTCCGGACGTACATTTGCTATGGAAACTCTAAAATGCAAATGACCCATAGAGACGCGTTTTTACATAGAATCAGCTAGATTACTCTAAATGAGATGGTTTTATGTATAAGAACATATCTCCATCGATTTGTAGCATTACAGATGGTTTCAGGTCTATTTTTCACCATTTCCCTGTCTTTTTCTCTAATTTTAGGGGTCTCTCATTAATATTCATGAATATGCTAATGAACTTATTAACTACAATATATATTAAATCATTTACCAGTGTATTTATTTTATGTTTGGTAACAAGTTGATATTGTTAGCTACCAGCTCTCGAAGGTCTTGAGATATAATGCTACCTTTTCTATGCCCTTATGCTACCCGGACGTACCTCTGCTATGGATACTCAAAAACGCAATAAAAATGCAAATAAGCCACAGAGACACGATTTTGTTTTAAATAATACACTCCTTGTGGGTGTTTTATTATAAAAACACATTTGGGTGTATTTTGACCATCACATGTGATTTCAGATCTAGTTTTCACCATCTTCTAGTCTTTTTTCCTTCATTTTTCGGGTTTCTCATTAATATTCATGATTATGCATATGAGGTAATTAACAAAAAACATATTCTTAATTAAAGACCAATGTCTTACCTTTAGTTTGGCACCAGTTTCAAACTCTTAGTGCCCCGAATAGCAAAGATACAACTTTTTATTTAATGTGTACAAAATGAACATAAGCACCGTGTCCACGGAATTTGATTTTTTTTCAGATTCCGTTACGCTGCCGAATGTTTCTAACGGGATTTGATTTTTTTCATTCCTCTTTTTTTCATTTTTCGTGTTTACAATGCATCGTGTTCAGTAAAACATAACGGGAGTACCAAACAGTTCTATTTCTGACGAGGAATCAGATTACCGAGGTTCTTCGACATCTCATCTAGCTTCAATTCTCTGCAAAGGTGACAAAAGATTATGTCTATAAAGAGAAAGAGTTAAAAAATCATGACTTATTTTTCAAACAATGGAATCCTGCTCAATCTTTGAGTGTGCCACTGTATGTGTGTGGAACTGTAGTTTGCAAATGTTAATTAGAAATGGCTAGTTGTAAAGGATTTGTAACACTATAATGATCAGAGATCTCGAGACGCACATTCATCTGTTGCTTTAAATATATGATACATTTACAATCTATCACTTTACCTCATAAAAACGCATTTTGATGCCTTTGCAAAAACAAAGCCGACCAAGAGCAGACGGCTTCTATAGGATCTGATTGTATGCTTTAGTCTAGGCTAAAAATTAAATTTATATTCATAATGTCTTTATTTGTTGTTTTAAAATGTATGATTTTACTGCAACTACTTGTATTTTAGTCACAACAATACCTGTCTAAATGGCTACTTCCCAGGTATAGTTATGGGCTTAAACCCTTCACTCTATGAATATTCATGTACGAAATGCCGTATGTATGCATGTAAAAATAGCCTAGTCCATACAAACAAGACCTTGTTTATTCCATGGCAGAAACTATAACAGCTCTGATTGACGCTTATCACGTAAGATAATGATCTGGAGAACAACTGTAAATGGGGGAATGTTTATCGCTCTAATAATGACTCTCAGTTACAAGCGAATCAACCAACGCTGACATGAACTCGGGTGTTGTGTAGTTTCAATACACTTGCTGTATAAACCTACAGATAGACCAACTTATTTTGGAACAAAACATGACCTACTCTAATGTAAACAAAATGAAGCGACTATGGCGCTTCCTAATTATTAAAAGACTTCGCAAGCCACAACCCTTCAAAATAATTGTCGTGGTGCAATGGATATGTATCTGGGCTTACATGCGGCGGGTCTCGAGTTCGATTCTGACCAGTGGCCAATATTTTTTTTATTAATTAATTGCCCACACAAAACAACAATATAACATATAATAATTAATAACAAAATATTAACATATAATTGAAAACGAGTAAAAATTAAAAAGATGATTACAAATAGCAAATCATTTTTATTGAAAAAAAAGAAAACTGCATAGCCTGGGATTCGAACCCACGACATCCTTTTTGCAAGACCAGATACCTATCCACTAGACCAAAGCCCAGTACATTATTGGTGGCAACTTACTACATTATGTTGTCTGGACCTATATTTGTATTCTGTTATGTAAACAACAAAATAACAACAAGTCTCAATATAGCGTGGTTTACCTGTACATGATTCAGTTGTGTAGTAATTCCCAGGAATGGAAAGGTAAATAATGTGACCACCTAACTTAGTATGTTTTCTTCAAAAGACAGTTTTGCACACTATTTACGATTGAATTTGTGTATGTTTTAGTCAATGTTCCTATGCATTCGACACCTCTTAAGAGCGCCCAGGTCACAGGGGGCCATTTCGTGGGTCTACATGGTCTAAAAAGTCAAAAAAATTGATTGGGTCGATTTAGTTTTATATTATATACAAGTGATCTAACTACCCATTCGCAAAGTTCACGACCGATTCGAAATAACGCCCGGTTTTGGGCTATCAAGATAAAATACCAACTAATGTTTGGTACGAACGTGAAGCTGGGACCTTGTACTTTTCCAATAATATAACTTTAGATACATTCCGACTAAGCCGTAGGCAGTGCGGACGTGAACAAAATACGCTGACTTTTCTTACTCGAACGAGAACTCGCAACAACTTGACCTAGTTTCTACGAGGCACTTGATTGACCGAGGGTTGGTGCTCTGCGTTCTCACTAATGCTTATTGGGTAAGCAAGGTAACAGACACGCGGATGTTGTTATTGTAAAGGAAG
Source organism: Azorinus chamasolen (assembly GCA_963576725.1). Classification (NCBI taxonomy): domain Eukaryota; kingdom Metazoa; phylum Mollusca; class Bivalvia; order Cardiida; family Solecurtidae; genus Azorinus; species Azorinus chamasolen. The sequence continues at coordinate 94,594,182 of OY755239.1, forward strand.
CGGGTCACGTGACTCGTAGTAGCCTGACAGAGATTTAAATCTGCTAATTGCTAATTAAATCTGCACGAAAATTCGCCTGAATTTCGGATCTGCATCAGTGTCTGCAGATAGTTTGAGAGGTAAACGATAGCTTTTTGTCAAATATATTGATTGCTCAATCGTTTTGTCCCGAGGCATCGCGATTATGGCCGTTTTACGGGGGGGGGGGGGTCTAGCGGCAAATCGTTGTTCGCGTCAAAAAGCGTCAATATGAAGGAATAGGTTAATACTTCATGACAAGACAGAACGTTAATCAAAGTCCCTCTCCCCTTTGCATTCGATTTTTGTACCGTTTATTGGCCATTAGAATGCTTTCACCTTTCAGATTGCTGTTACGCACGTGCGTACGTGCGTATCACTAGCTACGCCAATGACCGTAACTCTATCATTATCAACCCAAGGTTACTTTCTGTCTAAAGGGATATATACATGTATGTACTAAATAAAACAAAAACCTTTCCACCGGTTTAGGGGGAGGGGACAGGCATACATGCGCACACACTATATATTGACACTACACTCTTCGTACATGTAGCTGTTTTTGAGGCGTAATGAAAACAAATCGATCAAATATGTTCCTTTAGATTTCGAGCCGAGGATACTTTGTATGACAACGTGACTAACCCTGTGTCTAGAAACTGGGTATGTACAGATAAACCAAGGTATTATCGGTAAGGTTTAAACGGGCACTCATCACTTTCCGCCGACTTTCGTCGATGAAAAATCTTGATAGTGACGCATGTTTCGCGTGTGTGTTCGGAACGATAAAAAACAGCTTACGGGAAAAGGCGGAATATTCATGCAGTACCAGGTCAAACCTTATCGACAATATTATTGTCCTGTTTTATTGACCTGTCAAATGTGAATATTCCTACGTCACTGAAAGGATATATTTAGCTTGGGTAAACCTGTGTTTCAAACGTGTTTCACGAGATTCACATTAAATGTACAAGTACTCGAATTAGTCAAGTAGGAAAAAGCTTTTATTAGCGGAAACATTCGATATCAACCGAAGCTATATATGACGTGTTCAGCAAGCGTATAATTATTTAAATTTGACAGGTTAATAAAACAGGACAATAATATTTTGAGCCTTGTTGTTATTTTCTTGTCTACATATTGTCCTGTTTTATTAACCTGTCAAATTATACGCTTGCAGACCTAGTTGTTAGTCACTAAATGACACTGTACCCAGTTTCTAGACGCCGGCTTACTCGACCATCTATCAGGATCCACACTGTCTCACTCTGTTATAAAAGTTTTGAAAATAAATGAATTATTAGTTTGTCACAAATATGTGGTTTTAATAGCGCGTGCATTCATCCACCTGAATCGGGGTCAAATGTCATTTATGCATTTCATTAGTGCAACAGTTAAGTTAGATCCAGCTTTATACTTACTATTTGGATGTTAGTGGCAAATCAAAACTATGATAACAGATTGGATCCAGATAAGACGCCAAGTTACTCGGCGTTTTATAAGGATCCAAATGCGTGTCCTTGAAGAATATATCTACAAATTGAAGCAGACAACAATTTTTAATTATACAGACCCAACATTACTTAGCGAGCAATGAGTTTGTTTCTGAACATGGATTTCTTGTGCGTATATATATCTGTGTTTTTACTGTTTTGTGTTTTGTATAAAATGCTTTTGTTTGATGGCCTCAAGGTAGATTAGTCATTATGACTAATTGAACTAACCTCGTTAAATAAAGTCTTTCATTCATTCTTCGTTCGTTGTAATTTGAAGATCAAAATGCAGACGCGAAATGAAGGCTAAGCGAATCAATCGTATACGTTTGTCTATTTATAGAAATCATCTGTTATGCGTGCACTCTTCGGTCTCGTGATATTAGGCCCGAGTCAACTAAATCATGGGGATTAACAAATATTCTGAAAATGCGTGAAAAGTCTATACATAAATCAAAGAAATTTCATGGCTTGGTTTAGTTGTGGTGAAATACTTCAAGGTATTTCACAAGATATATTTTTAATATCAACTGAACATACTGTTATCTTTTTTTTTTCAAATGAAACCTTCAGTAAATGTATTACTAAACAGCAGTTACTGGCCACTTAGATATTAAATTATTATTGAAATGGCGAGTTCTTCTGTAAATGGACGACTTATAACACTGTCGTCTGCTTGATTATACACGTTTTGTGTCTACTTTACACATATTATTATGTCTCCTCCCATATTTATATGGGGGAGACATATTGTTTCGTGAGAGTTGTCTGTCTGTCTGTCTGTCCGTCTGTCTGTCTGTCCGTCTGTCCGTCACACTTTTTGTCCGGACGATAACTTCAATATGCCTGATGCCAGTTCATTGAAACTTCATATATGGAAAGATCATAATGAGAGGAAGTGTCATGCACAAGGTCCACTAATATTGGAGTTATTGCCTTTTGTAAAAAAAAAATCACACATGTTTGTCCGGACGATAACTCCTATATGGCTCATGCCATTGGATTGAAACTTCATATATGGAAAGATCATGACTAGAGGAAGTGTCATGCACAAGGTCCATAACTCTGGCTTCACTAATATTGGAGTTATTGCCCTTTGTAAAAATATCATAATTTTTTGTCCGGACAATAACTTCAATATGCCTGATGCCAGTTGATTGAAACATCATATATTGAAAGAGCATAATGAGAGGAAGTGTCATGCAGAAGGTACATAACCCTGGCTTCACTAATATAGGAGTTATTGCCCTTTGTAAAAAAGGTCACACTTTTTTTGTCCGGACGATAACTTCTATATGGCTCATGCCATTGGATTGAAACTTCATATATAGAAAGATCATAACGAGAGGAAGTGTCATGCACAAGCTCCATAACTCTGGCTTCACTAATATTGGAGCCATTGCCCTTTGTAAAATTTTCACAATTTTTTGTCCGGATGATTACTCCTAAGTGACACATGCCATTTTAGTGAAACTTCATACATGGAACGATCATGATAAGAGAAAGTGTCATGCATAAGATTCTTAACTCGAGCTTCAATAAATTTAGAGTTATTGTCCCTTGTACATTTGTTTAATTCTTTCTTAACTGGACCATAACTCCTACATGGCTCTTGCCATCGTATTGAAACATCATACGTGGAAAGAGCATGATAAGAGAAAGTGTCATGAACAAGGGTCATAATTCTGGCTTCAATACTTTTGGAGTTATTGCCCTTTGTTACATTTTTTGGCCTATCAATAACTCCTGTTCGACTGATGCTATTGGAATGATATTTTATTTTTGGAAAGAGCATGGTGAAAGTAAGTGTCATGCACAAGGGCCATAAATCTTGTATCAGTATTTTTGGAGTTATTAGCTGTTATCATTTTCTTCTTGAAAAATGTAGTGTGGAAAACGCTTAATAACGGGAAGTATCAATCATCAAGACCATAACATTTTTAGTGATTTCCCTTTACATATTGTTTTTATTAGAGGGGAGACATCCGTTTTTGTGACAAAAACCTCTAGTTTCTAATTGACTATTCCCTTTTTCGTGTCAATTTGACTCTGCGCATTTTATCTTTACTTGACTATACACATTCTTGTCTATATTTGGCTAGATCTATATGCCTTTAGATCTGACATGTCGTTTTTTATAGATTACCTGTAGATTGGTATACTACCACTAATATATTAGGTGAGCTCAGCATTTTCACCCACTATTTCAACTTATTCTATTTCATGTAATCATTAAAGGCAATCTGGCTTTAAAGGCAAGCTGCACGAGCTTCACGAGAAATTCGCTCTTCGTTTTTAGCAAAACCATGTTGTATAGAATGGAATAGTCTGGAAAAAAACTAAATCTATAAATAAAAACGACAGGTCATTCCCAATTTCTAGTATATACATTTTATGTCTACTAAACCATACCCTTTTTATGTCCACTTGACTATACGCATTTCATGTCTACTTGACTATATATATATATTTTACATTTCTATTTGATTATACACATTTCATGTCTACTTGATTATACACATTATTTTTATGTCTAAATATGCTTGACTATACACATTTGTGTCTACCTGACTATACATGTTTCGTCTCAAATTGGCTCTACATATTTTATATGGTATGACCATGCCAACATTTGTTCCCTTCTGACCATGACCTTCACCTTGAACTGCTTTTACAAGTCTTTGAATGCATATAACAAGTCTTTGAATGCATATAACATTGGAACCAATAGGCATATGGCTTCCAAACTAGGTATGTATCTTTCCTGTATTTAGACTTTTCAACCATACCAATGTTTTTTTACCATCTGACCTTGACTTTGACCTTTGACCTGCTTGCAAAAATCTTTAAATGCCTATGATATTGAACAATATGGGCAAAGGGCTTCTATATTTGGTATGACCTGACCTTCACCATTAACTATTTTGCCAAAAATAACTGCCGATTGCATTGGAACCATTAGACCTAGGGCTTTCATACTTGGTATGTATCTTTCTTGTTTGATAATCTTTTTACGTTGTTGAAAATTGGTATTTTGTTGCATTTTGGTTCTGATATTGATGTTTGTAGTTAAGTTTAAATTGGAAATTGAATGATTTTTTGTTCAATATGACACGTTTTAGACATAACTTTTAAATAGGCGAGCGTCAGGTGGCTCAGATACCATTTCTGGTTTTAAATTACAGGCATTTTAACTTAGGCTGCTGATTAGCTGAGAGTATAGTGTTCATTGTACTTGCTATCCAATTACCTCATATGGGTTCTGTGGTGGGCATATTCTGCAAATATTTATTGATGATGATACAAGCTGGATGGTTGATTAATACTGTAACATATCTTTTTAAAGATTGGTCCGATTTCTATCAAACTTGCTCATTATATGCTGATTATTCAACTACCCAGCAAAGAGTATCCAGTTAAACAAAGTACATGCATAATTAATTATGCTACTGCAGTTCTGCATTAGGAAAATCAGGCTCACAATATGCAGGCGTATGCGATACCTCCTACGCGGACCGGCCCTTCCTCATGGGCAGAAGGGTGTGTAGACTAATTGTCACTCTTGTATGTATTGCATAATATCTGGACATTGTAAACCTAAAGATATAGCACAGTCCATTAGAAAGTAGAAACGAATTAAATATTTGTACAACTTACAGGGATAATTCATTTTAACCCTTTTGCCTGCTAAAAGCGACCTAACTGGTATTTGCAAACAGTTTGGATTCTGTTGAGGCACAAAGTAGCGTGGCATCACAATGCAAGCTGTATAACACCGGGTCAATAGTCTCGCAAGATCTTACACAAACTGAAAGTAGCAGATTGTACCGTTAGCAAATATTATTTCTATAGCAGCTAATGGTATGTCCAGATTAATAGAGTAATTACCTAAGAGTCTGTTTCAATTTTGAACACTACATGACATGTATATAGGAATATCAAAGATTAACGATAAATAAAAGTGAATCTATGATCCATGATTTTCAAACTTTTAGCTGAGTCTGAGTTCAAATCTGACCAATCAAAAGCTTGAGAACTCAAATCTGACCAATCAAAAGCTTGAGAACGAACTCAGACTCAACTAAAAAGCTTTATAAGCATGGACTCTGATTGCATAAACGCCATGCCTTTTATGCTATATCAGCATCATTGTATACAAATCATTGTATATAAAAGAAGCATAAAAAAGCATTTGTATTGCCACAGGGTAGACAATTCTATTTACTATTTCTAAACACAATAGATCCAGATCATACAGATTCTAAAATAAAGTTTTCGGGTCAGGTTCTACAACGTGTGCTCAATGACAATTAATGAACATGTATTAGGTAAGGTTAATGATTAAATGTTGTGCCCGCAAGGCATGTTCAATGATCTGGTCTGAGGTGAGCTTTGTGGTTCTGAGATCCAGATCAGTAGCTCAGATCAGTTACTGGATGGGAGCCATAGTAAAACAACAACTGTCAATTCAAAGTAGTTCTGTTTTGTTACTTTTCTGTATGCATAGATCGATTATAAAACATCAAAACACCTTCTGTTTATCTTCAAAGAACCGTAAAGGCGCACATCTGCATCAAGATCTATGGATTTGATAAAATGAAGCCGAAGGAAGGGAATTTTGTAACTTCAGTAGCCAAATCCGTTGATTCAGTAGGAATTTACCGTAAAATACTCGAATAAAAGTTCATGTAATAAATTCTGTCAATGGACTTTGTTACTATTTTACTTCAGTGTATGTGATATGAAAGGCTTGCATTAAATTTTACCAGATGAATGAATATTTCTGCCTCAGAAAGGTCTTATGCGTGTTTTTCACTTTAAAGATTTTATTCGTCTCCTTTGTTCGAACGATTTTCACCTCCTTTTATACTCTTCGGAGAAAATCGATCAAAGGAAATGGTCCAGAAAGTGATCAATGGTCGATTTGACCAAAAATGATCAAAGAGGTGATCAAAGAGATGGTCGAAGCCGATCACTATTAGAACGAAAGTGATCGTTTTTGACCATTTAGCCGTTAAACGGTTGAACTTATTCTAAGAAATATTTCAAATTGAAGAACCGTTTTGAAACATGATACATTTGACGTTAACAGTTACCATAAGTGGCTTTTGCCTTCCTTTTCGGCATTTTTGACAGATAGTACACAATTGGACGCTGTTTTCCTTAGTGACGTAATATGTAAACAACCCATAATGCATCAGGCTTATGGTTGAAGTACGGGGCGACTTTTTAAGGCCGCCACACAAGCACTTAACAACTGCTGTTGTGAAGTACATATACATGTATTCTGAAAATATTGCATAATATAGATATTGTTTACCACAAGGAGGTTATTCCTTATATACTTCCAAACAGGGTAGACCCAATCAAAAAAAGCCATTTGACCTGGATCGACCCTGTTGCATGTGTTTTGATAGTATATGTAGGTATTTGAATATTACACTATACAAAAAGAGAAATACATGTATTAATTACGCATAAAGTAAAATATCTTACTTTAAGTCATTAAGAGCATCTGAACATAGTTAAATTGTATTGAAATGATTTTATAAGATTAATGAAAAGCATTTTAAAAAACTTTTTGCAATCTTTGTTTTATAATCGAGGGGCAGTTGTTCGGGTTGAGAGTTTTTGCAAGATGCAATCGTCCGAAGGATACTCATCCTAAGGGGCAATCGTTATTTGGTGTAATTGCCCGTACCCCGATGTTCTGACAAGCAGTGGCATTTGCCACTGACTGATCCAAAGCGGTACACTCATATTTCTCCTAGAAAATGTTTTTGTGTGTGAAATACCTCGGTGTTATAGCTCGTTCATTTCCAAAAAGAATTTGGGATACTGTTACCTCTCCCGTATCGTCAACGACGTCGGCGTCCGTCGCCGTCGTGAAAAAAATAACCTAGGCGACAATTTCTTAATTTATCTTGGCTATAATATGTTGAAGGACCGTAACATTTCGAGATAATCTCATGAAATTTCACGTACCCGTTATACATTACAAGGGCTATAATATGATTATATGACCAAGGATCATAGCTCTTTTGACCAAATTATTTCCCTTTACGGAATAAAGGAAATAACAGACGAAGGCTGGTTTTCGCATACGGGGTTCATGTTTATATTTTCAATGTGCGTGTATGCTTTTTTCTGCTCTTCTTAATTTGAGTTATTGGAGGGTTGTCATCGGTTTAATCCGATCTCACTAGCACAGACGGACACATGGGTAGAACTGTCGACCGTCTCGAAGCTAACTGGGAGACTTGCCCACTTACAAATGAGCAAGATAGGGTTGAGGGGCTTCCAGGTGATTCGTAGTCCATACCACGGAATCGCGCCAACGATGGTTCGGTATTTCACATCCTGAATTTTATGGTGATGTGATTTACAAACTTCGTAAAATTATTGGACATACCCATTTTCTCACTTTGTTCATCACATATATAAAACAATTCATTAAAAAGGGATATGATCCTGTATTACTACAACATACTGCATGTTTGGTTGTGAACCCTTTTACAGTTGGCAATCACGCTGGCCTCTTTGCATGTACGCCGACAAGGAAGGTTTAGTACTCTATGAAGGCGACCTCTTTAATCCAGAAATGGAAAGAGAACGTCGGATATCTGTACTATTTCATTTTTGTCGTACCCTTTATTACTTTTCTACAGTTACTCTGTTTGCAGCTCAACTATTGAGTACACTAGCGATAGGTGGATACAGTATGTTCAATTAAATGGTTTTTAGTTATACATGCACTTTACCACTGTATTTGCTGTCGCGGTTGTTGTAGATTAGTCGGAGAGCGGATACGTTTATTTACACTGTTTGTCTTTTAGGATGGGGATGGAATAAGGGTGAGGTTGGGCGCCCATAAACCGGTTTAAACCCCCGGTGACTTTTGTCACTGACCGTTACAAGGCGGTACTTCCATCTTCCTCCTATTGTATGTTTGTTTTGTCTTTGTGCGTCATTATTGGCCCCGTCCCATTAGTGGTCAGTTTTCTATAGAAACATATTGAGAAAACTTGGAAAATCTTCTCCTCTGAAACTGGAAGGTTCTCAGCTTTCATATCTGGCACTTAGCATAATGTTCAGGTCTTCTACAAAAGTTATATTAATTATGTCCCTGGGGTCAGAATTGGCCTCGCCCCAGGGGTGGTAAGTTTTCAATAGAAACATAGTGAACACTTTGAAAATATTCTCCTCAGAATCCACAAGGGTATCAGCTTTCATATTTGACACATATCATCATGTTCAGGTCATCTACAAAAGTTATATAAATTATATCCCTGGCGTCAAAATTTGCCCCGCCCAGGGATGGCCAGTTTGCAATAGAAACATAATTATAGTGAAAACTTTGAAAATCTCCTCTGGAACTGAAACGTTCTCAGCTTTCATATTTTTCACATATCATCATTATTAGGTCCTCTTCGAAGGTTATATAAATTATGCCCCTGTGGTCAAAATTGGCCCTAGGGGTAGCTTGTTTGTAATCGAAACATATAGTGAAAACTTTGAAAATATTCTTCTCTGAAACTGGAAGGTTCTCAGCTTTCATATTTGGCACATATCATCATGTTCAGGTCCTTTACAGAAGGTATATAAGTTATGCCCCTGTAGTCAAAATTGGCTCCACCCCAGGAGTGGCCAGTTTGCAATAGAAACATATTGTGAAATCTTGAAATTGTTCTCCTCTGAAATTGGGAGATTCTCAGCTTTCATACCTCGCACATAGCATCATGTTCAGGTTCTCTGCAAAACTGATATAAGTTAAGCCCCTGGGGTCAAACTGGCCCCGGTGCATGGATGACCAGTTTTCAATAGAAACATTCTGAACATTCTGAAAATGTTCTCCTCTGAAACTGGAAGGTTCTCTGCTTGCATATTTGGCACATAGCGTCGTGTTTAGGTCCTCTACAAAAGTTATATAAGTTTTGCCGCTGGGGTCAAAATTGGCCCTGCTCCCTCCAGGGATGGTAAATTTTCAATAGAAGAATATAGTGAACACTTTGAAAATCTTCTCCTCTGAAACTTGAATATTCACAGTTTTCATATTAAGCACAAAGCATCATGTTCAGGTCCTCTAAAACAGTTATATGAATTATTCCCAGGGAGTCAAAATTTACCCCGCCTCAGGAGTGGCCATTGTTTTATAGAAACATAGAAATTATAGTGAAAACTTTGAAATCCTTCTCTGATTGTCTGTTGTGAGCAATATCAGGGTCATCATGGACCTCTTTTGGAAAGTTATGAAAGAAAAAAGGATATTGAGGCCGTATTGTTCTAGAGTGTAAATCTATAATCTAGTCTCGGAATAATTTTGAATTATGCAGCCAATAGAATGACTGATATGTCATACGAATATAGTGACTGATAAATGAACAAACAAAATCAAGTTTTGCACACCATACGAGGTATAGACCTAAGTTTTAACTTTAATTCACATTGTTCTCATAACGACATATCCATTTTGTCCTATGGGCCTCTTTGTGATCTTATTTCGACCTTTGAGTAAACGACAACCAAGCAAAATCATTGCGTGAGATGCTGAACAACATATTAACAGTTGTTAACAGTTGATTCCGAACTTTCATAAAAATAATTAGCCCGAAGATCATGGTCTACTTTTTAAAGATAAAGATTTTATTGTCTTGATGCGCATTCCATTTCCGTTTGTCTTGTAATTATGTTTTTTCTTATTTGATGATGAAAGATGCTGTGCCGTTTCGTGCGTGCACTCCCTGTTTGTCTGTTTCTTTTAAAGTCTCATCGGAAGGACTTAGGCTGGCGTTCACCTCTCGAACACGCCCGCCGGTATTGTGTATGAGTTTTGGAGGTAAAAATGCAAACGTGTACCGAACTATCATTGTTTCGGAGGCAAACTGCAGAACAGAAACGCAGAAGGCTGGCTCTAGGCTAGCCGCCTTCTCCCATTTCCTTAAAAGGAGATTAGTTTGAGCCAGCTCCCTTCCTAATTATTGAAGATGTTTATTACACCGTGTGGCTCTACACATTCAACGGAACTAATTTTCATTTCTTGGGCCTTAGTTCTCTGACAAGGAAATTCGACAAACAATTCATACAGATTTAACTTTTTAATTCTTTAACCTATTTTGGCAGTTGTGTCGGCGTGAACCCAAATATTGTCGCATACGATGTTAAGTACCAATACTTATGTTTAAGCCATGTCACTGGAGTAAATGCACATCAGTTATTAGCAAATTCACAGCACCAAATATAAATATCACAACTCACTGAAGCAAATGCAGATCAGTTATTAGCAAATTCACTACCACAAATTTCAATACCAAACTTATCTCAACCGCCCCAAATGTAATTCTTAGCAAATTCACTGACATAAATAATTTAGCAAAGTGGCGCCGCACGTTGGCACCTTCAGCAAATAAATCACAATGAATAATGCAACTCAAGCACAATGGATAATGCAAGAAGGCGCTGCAAAATAGCACTTTGGCATCTTCAGCAAAGTACAAATATTGGGACCCGAAGAAAGCATGGTGCCACATACATACTAAATATACTGTATTGGTTGTACCTTAATGCTATAACTACGTATTGGATTGCAATTTCACTGCATCAAATGTAAATATCACAATTCACTGAAGCAAATGCAAATCACTTATTAGCAAATTCACTGCACCAACTGTGATTATCAAACTTATCTCAACCGAACCAAATGTAATTCTTAGCAAATTCACTGACAGTCTGCAAATCGAGCACAATGTGTAATGCAAAGTGGCGCCGCAAAATAGCACGTTGGCACCTTCACCAAATCAATCACAATGTATAATGCAAATCTAGCATAATTGATAATGCAAGAAAGCGCTGCAAAATAGCACATTGGCATCTTCAGCAAAGTACAAATATTGGACCCGAAAAAAGCATGGTGCCCCATACATACTAAATATATTGTATTGTGTGTACCTTGATGCAGTAAACTATAACTATGGATTGGTGTATATACATTAAAACACAGTCCCGAATAACATAGTATCCTGAATACTAAAAAGGGTTAGGCCGAAGCTGATGGCCATATGGACGCATGGCAGGTTAGACGCCCAATGGTGGCTCGTCTGCGATGCGACCGACGCCCAAAGCAAGGCCCAAACCGGTAAACAGGGTTCATGCCAATTAAAAAACAATTGGGTAAAAGTAATGATTTTCACACTAAATAATTCAATCATGGCTGTTCCCTTTTCATGATTTGTGCCAAACCAAATCTAATGTCTTTAACAGCTCGTTACAATATGGCGATAAATGACTCAAACAATTAACATCGCTGACAACCAGTATGTTCAAATACTGATTGTAAAATACCAGGTAATGCTTGTGTTTGGCATATGTCTTTAAAAAGCCAACTACCCATACACTGTGACGACTGGCTATGCCTTGAAACTTAATTTTTGCTAATACCTCAATGTTACCATTACTGCCTTGTATACCTTGTATGCCTTGTATCAACTCATAATGTCTGAAGCTGTGGGAAGAGAAGACCTTAAGTTGGGGTTCAGTGTGAAAAGCATCCTACTTAAAATGGCTGAAAACTGGAATATAAGGGACAAACAGTGTACATGTTGTCTACTCATTACATTCATGTTAGATATAATGGTCCAGCTTTGTCATAGATAAGTTGCCATTGTAGTTGCCAACTTAACACGCTACTGCGAGTTGTTCTTACTTTTGAGAGTATTATTATTATCATTTACTTTCCAATTACGACAACAATAAATATAAATGTAATAAAGCTTGGATACCGAGCAGAATTAGATCGTAAATATCGGCCCCAGTAAGAAAGATTGTGTTTTAATGGTCTGTTCTGTTATTAATAATAAATATATAAACTAGGTCAATATCTGTATAAAGTCACTGAAATTTACAAAGTTCAGTATCTATTTCCTAACTGAAGAACCTGAATTCTAAAATAGAAGGGTGTTGGAACCAGAATGATGTTTGCAAACCGAACAGTGCAGATCCCAACAGGGTCAACACAATGCTTTATAAACTGGTTTCCGACATTGAAAGGATTAACTAGTCTTAATTTAATTTTTCAAATTTGATATCTGAAGTAAGTTTAGATATAACATAATTATAATAACAATAATACATGTTGATGTTTTTGATTGTACAATGAAACACAATGTTAGGACGAACGAACATGAATTCAATCAGACACAAAAACTTTTCAAAATCTGATCAGGATCGAAAAAATAAATTAATGTCATTTTGTCCGAAGATTTCAAACATATCTTCATTCGAGTTCATTTATCATAGCAATGTTACAATATAATAACTATTGCATGCACTTCTGGGCTATTCCATACAAACTGGTCAACTTTTATCTGGAACAATTAAAGTAATTCTTACTGATCAAATGAACAAAATTGATGAAACCTAAAGACAAAACATATATCCAAAAATTATGTATCTTCAAAGTTTTTGTTTTGTTTTACATTATGGCAGGAACAATGTAAAGTCCGGTCCTGAATAGTGTGATACCCTTTCCCCTGTGCAAAATGATTGAACTAAACAAATATGTATTTAAAATAAAAATTAAGATGTGTTCAGTTCATCTACACGAGATCGTATCATACCTGTCTTAACCCTTCGCTTGCTATTCACGTCAATATACCTACCTGTAAAAAGTGCAGGAGCTGTCTCATCAGGGTCTGCACTATTTACAAGTTGATTGTGCAACCAGTGCACTCCATAGCAGTGATTGCACGGTGACACATTTGTAAACAGTGAAGATATATGTAATTATACAACAGGGCATGGGTAAAGAAGGAGAAACGTATTTTGAAATGCAGTTTGAACTATGAGGGTTCTTTATATCCTTCACAAAAGGCATTCTTCTATGACTATTTCAAGTATATCCAGTTCTGTTGTAAAGTCCACCGATGTGTATGTTTGTGAAAAGACATAACCTTATAATGCGTTAAGTTGTAATGTCAGTCCCCTAAATAACTAGTGACACACCAGTGAAAATCAGAAGTTATCCTGTAAATAACTGGGAATGACACTATATATACACATTAAATCGTATAAAAATTGATATAAAAATATAAAATGAACAAATACAGGATACTGTATTTAGACCCAGATCCATACTAGATTTGCACTCCCGTGTACCTGGCCATATGTAGCTTAACTGCAGACCCTTTTCCGCTGGTCTGTTTGAGAATCGCATAATGGTTTTTTTTATTAATTATCTTTTACATATTAGGGGAGGCAAATCAGTGGTAGACACCTTTTAACTAGGTCGGCTTTGCCTCCCTTGGCCCAGAAAATGTGACGTTATCAATTCAGTCTAAGCGAAAGTTTACAAGCTCCAAGACAAGTTCTGTAAAAGTTGGCCTGGTCTGATAAAAAAATGCTGAAGAAAAATTCCTCCTGACAATTGAATTCCAGCCTGGTTCGCACATTTTGTGACAATTTACTTGTATTCTTGCAAAATTTATATAGCAATTTGGAAAGTGATGACTTCATATATGTGTAAATAAAACACTTAAACAATAGAACTTTACACACCGTCTGTAAATCTGAATTATGTAAATATCAAACATGTTTTATAAGTAACCACATATATGTTAATTATAAGTAACACAATGTATAAGAAACATTGTATCAAAATCTATGCATCAAAATCAAAATGTATCAGAGTCTATGCATGTGCACATTCAGCATTCTGGTTGTTTGTGTTAATCATTACTATTGTCGTTTCTGTAAATTTCTGTCCCGACCTAATAGTTCTATAAAGACACTATTGCCCAAGATCCTAAAATGTCTAGGACTCTTCAAAGATAGTACACATAATAATAATAATACACATAGTAATTTCCATATTCAAAACATATATATATATAGGTAAAGTTACGATATAGTAGACTAGACTGTAGATCCATTGTATATTTACAGGCTAAAGTTTATCTTAGACATACCGGATGTATTAAGGTTTAAGTTTTATGTGAGTGTGCCAGTTGTTACCATAGTCTGCGAATAGCCCCGAGATATAGTAAATGTTATTTGGGTAACCCCGACAGAAAATAAAGCTGATTGTATCTTGTAACAACTAACATCGGAAGAGCCACTGTCATTTATAAACGTTTATTAATTGGTTTATTATTCTATATTTATCTTCTTTGAGGTGGATAAATTGTTGTCAATGTCTATAGCATTGCTCATTTCCAGTATGATACTTGCTAATTGTGAGAGTTCATTATACACTAAAACAAATAGCAGATTGCTTGAAATAGTGCATTAGAAAAATCAGTCGATAGGGCGACGTGCGTGGGGCCGAGGCAAACCGACCCCAAACAACAATTCACTTTCAATAACAGATCTTCCTGTAAGCATTACCATAAATACCCTCGAAATGGTGAGATTGTGTCTCTTCCGCTTGCTCTTCTCATGATTCCTGAACCATATGGAAGATAGAGAAAAATATAAACAGTACTAGCAAGTAGGCATATGCTCGAAGCGGACATAGCTCTATTAAAGCCCCGTGTAACGGCGTTTGAAATCTGACATAATTAACGATAATTCGCATGCATCTACCGAAAGCAAACACATATTATCAATTCCTGATCATTGTTGGACCACATTGCAAAGTATTTGAAAGTAATAATCAAAATGAACCAATAACTACAGATAATTCTTAGATTTGTTAAAGCGATTAAGCTTGAATTTCCTGCCCGGTATTTATCGTATCTAGCACAGGCGGTGTCGAGTTAAATTGCCGCTTTAGACATTTAATCTCGCTCGTTACGACGCACACCCCGTGGATTGAAAGATAACGCCCCAACACAACAGGCGTTATTCCTAAAAAATAACGCTCTTTATCATTGAACAATTGGATGATGTAAACGGGTATATATAACAATATATGTTGAGATATATATACATTCACAGATGACCACTTAATACTCTAACAATTCAACCAGTAGAATACGGCAACTCCGCCTAGCAAACTTGCAGACTGTAAATATAGAACAAGGAAATCCAGATCCCCAATAGGAAAGCTTTCAATCCTTGCTTATATAGACAGTCTATCAGAGCTTACACTTCTACCGGTTGAATTAATTTGCATCTTTCTGTATGTTCTCTTGACAAGGCCTTATTTAAGGTTTCCTTTTAATATCAATGACATACCATCACTTAGATCGATCAGAAAGTCGCTGGATCACGAATGATACACGAATTGTAGAAGGTATAGTTTTTAAAGGGAGATAATTAGATACAATTCTACAGCGCACTTTCAACGTGGGATCTCCGAGGAGATGCTACTGTGATAAGATTAGATTGATAATGTTGAGATATATATACATTCACAGATGACCACGTAATACTCTAACAATTCAACCAGTAGAATACGGCAACTCCGCCTAGCAAACTTGCAGACTGTAAATATAGAACAAGGAAATCCAGATCCCCAATAGGAAAGCTTTCAATCCTTGCTTATATAGACAGTCTATCAGAGCTTACACTTCTACCGGTTGAATTAATTTGCATCTTTCTGTATGTTCTCTTGTGTATATATCTCTGTATATATCCAAAAGTATAGAATGAACTATACAATACGGATAAAAGTATAGGAAAAAAAGATTAGAAAGACGCCTAGTCTAGTTACATATTGTGTAATATTTCCAAAATATTCTACAGTAAATTCCAACCGGTTTCACCCATTCAGGGATCTTCAGGGATCAGGAACATATATATACATGTATGTATTATTTATTGAGTAGATTCGTGTACATTTAAATTCCTATGTTCTGTTTTCAGAGCAAATAATGACAGAGGCTCATTATTTTCCTGACGGACCTGAAATGGACCAAGAGCAGAAGCAACTTCAGGAAGCCTTTGATAAATTTGGAATGGAAGGAATTAAAACACACTTGGAAGAAAGCCTTGAGGCATGGAAGGACATTCCTTTGTACATCGGCGTCACAGGCAGATCTGGTGTTGGCAAATCATCCTTTATCAATGCTATTCGAGGGGTATCTGCAGAAGATGAAGGAGCTGCAGAAATAGGAGTTACAGAAACAACATCTATAGTCCAACATTACCCACATCCTTTAAATAATCAACTGATCTTGTGTGATCTACCTGGCGTTGGAACTCCAACATTCTCGAAAGCAACATTCTTCAGTGATGAGCGCATTGGGTTTGATAAGTTTGATCTTTTCCTCATTCTGGCTGCCGACAGGTTTATGGAAGATGATTTGTGGCTAGCCCAAGGGATTAAGGAACGTCACAAGGGTTTTCTTTTCATCAGAACAAAAATTGACCAGGATATTGAAAACGAGAAGAAAGCGAGGAAAGTTTTCTACAGGTCAAATCCGGATGCCATAAAGGATGTTATTACTAAAATAAGAGTGAACTGTGAGGAAAATCTGAAAGGGTTCTTTTACGAAAAGAAAGGTGCGCAGAGAGTTTTTCTGATTGACATTTACGAATGTGATAATCCCCTGTATGATTTTAACAGTCTCACCGTACAACTCATAGAACATTTCCCAGCCCTGAAAAGGGATGCTTTCATCATGTCACTAACGGCAAAGACACCGTACATCATCGAAGCCAAAGAAAATGTTCTGCGTGATCGTATCTGGAAGCGTTGTGCCTTGTCGGCTCTAGGTGGGGCGGTACCAATTCCTGGACTGTCAATCGCGATTGATGTAGAAATTATTTTGCAGGAAGCTATGTTTTATCGGGAACAGCTTGGCCTGGAGGATATGAAATTGAAAGAAGTAGCGAAATTGGTTGAATTGCCTTGGGACACCTTCAATGAAACAACGAATCTTCAGTCTATGGAGATTACATACACACGGGCTGGTATCCTGCAGTTTTGCTCGACTGCATTGTTATCAGAAAATATTGTTGTATGTGCAATCCCTATCCTAGGAAGCATTGGAGGAGCCGGTCTATCGTATTTTTCCACAAAGCGTGCACTCGAAAAGATTCTTGACATGATGGTTAACGATGTGAAGAAGTTGAATGAGTACATTACTAAACAGTTAATGTCTACTACTGTCCCATAAAACAAGAGAACCATGAGGCTACTGTGTACTATTAAGCGCCGGTGTTGTCGCGCTTTTATAACCCAGTCTACTACTGTCCTATTAACGAAGAGGACCATTAAGTTACTGTGTGCTATTACGAGCATTTGTTCTCACGCTTTTATCGCCCAGTGTTTGAATGATCATGTATCATTTTATCTCATCTTCGAGGTGTTTTAAAAAAACATATCGGAGCTTATTACAGAAGGAAGAGAACTTTAATATGTATGTCGTCCTATTAATTATATCTTTGTAATCTAATTCTTGAGCTCAGAATATAACCAAGCATTTTTATTACAAGGAACACTGCAAGATAGTTAGCCGTTGATGTTTTTTCTAATACTATTTTTGCTTTGATGAGGTAACCCCCCTCCAAACTATCCATGGTATCCATAAGAAACATATTTAAATCTCTTCTTCTCCAGAACCGATGGAAGTATTTCAAAATAATCAATAATCAATAGGTGACTATCTACCAATATTCTTAAAATGGGTGATCCTTCGAAGGAAAAAGTAGAAATGCAAAAAGAGAAAATTGCAGACTCGGTTGTATTGAGTCTGTTCATGTGTAGTGATTAAAATTGCAACACTACTCTCACCCACTAACCCCGACTTAAGCAGTATTCAATTTTCAAAACTAATAACATCAAAACTAATGATCCCGAAGGAGCAGAAAATATAATAACATAAATAAAACAGAAATTAAAAAGTCAAGCAACCAACACCACAACACAAACAGAAAGCAACACCACAACGCAATCAGAAAGCAAGCAACACATCCACACACAGTCACACAGACACACAAACAGACACACAGACACACGCACGCACGACCGCGCGCACACACACACACACACACACACACAACCACACACACACACACACGCACACGCACACACACACGCGCACGCACGCACGCACGCACGCACACACGCACACACACACACACACACAAACACAACCCCCCACACACAGTTCTCTATCTCCTCTCTTTCTCTATCTCTCTTTCATATTCCGCTTTCTCTCTCCCCTTCTCCCACTATCCTTATCATGCTATCCCCGACCTACTTACCACTATGCCACCCATCACCCTATTTTCTGACTTACTTCTCTCTCTCACACACACTTTCCTGTCACTCTTTTCCTTTCTCTTCTTTTTCCCTCTTTCTCTCTCTCTCTCTCTCTCTCTCTCTCTTCCCCTCCCTTTAATTTGCCTTGTACTATCCCAAACCTAGTTTCCACAATTCCATCTATCTATCAATCAGCATAATATAATTCTCTTTTCTCTCTCTTCTCTTTTACTCTATATCTCTTTCATCTGCCTCTTTCTCTCTCCCTGTATCTCCCATTTACTATCCCCAACCTACGCAGCACCATTCCATCTATAAATCAGCATAACTCTCTTCGCCATCTCTCTCTCTCTCTCTCTCTCTCTCTCTCTCTTCCCCTCTCTTTTCTCTTTCTCTTTCACCCCTCTCTCTCTCTCGCCGTTGCCTCCTATCTCCTCTCCCTCCTCACTCTTTTCCTCTTTCCTCTCTGTATATCCTTGTCTGTCTCTGTATGTGTGTGTCTCTCTGTATCACTCCCTCTATTTCTCGCTTCGTGTCTCTCTCTGTCCATGTGTTCGTGTATGAGAGAGACAGTAGAGAGAGAAAGTGATAGAGAAAGAGAGAGAAAGAGAGAGATAAAATTAATTCGGTGTCGAATCTAAATTCAAGCTATTTGCAAATACGAGTCTAATACGGCGATCCGCTGTTTTCTTATGCCCCTGCCACGTGCACATAGCATATGGAAGCACCGCGTTGGAACGGTCAGTGACAAATGTCACGGGAATTCGACACTACTAACATGATATCTGTGTATAAGATACGATTTCTCGGCATGCATATATATCCCCTTTCTCCCATACAGAAAACTTCGACACCTTTACAAACATTAGGCCCGGATCAGACAACTGTTTAAGCTGTCTGACCAGGGTCTATTCTGTTTTACTTTATGCAAAATATAGGTCTGATTCTGAACTTTCTGTCGCAAACAAAAAATATCCATGCCATTGTGTATTTATAATGGCATACAGGACTTAGGAATGTTAAGTTTTAGCACAGGAGCCTACTAATATTGGTCTATTCTGTTTGCAAAGGCGTGAAAATGCGTCTATAGGTTGGAAAGGGTTAACCGACCTAGGGGAAAGGGTTATTCCTCATGCATTGCTTTTTATGTCAGCTACCACAGATGTCATAGTGACTCTTTAAACCATTTCCTCATACAGTTTTCTAAAATAATAAACATCATCCAGTTTCATTGAATAAACATATATAACAACACAGACAGGGTACGTTTGGGTCAACTTTGAAACTGAAAAATCAGACCTATGCCATTGCAAATAACGTAGATTCTCAAGCTTTTGATTGGTCAAATTTGAGTTCTCAAGCTTTTGATTGGCCAGATTTGAGCCAGAGGCTCAAATCTGACCAACAAAATATGAGAACGAACTCAGACTCAACTAAAGGTTTTATAAGCATGGCCCCAGATACCTACAAGGACCGTCTGATCTGGATCTACATTGTTTGCGAGTATTATCATTATTAAGTCATCTTTGTGAGGGAATGGTTAAATGATGGTCAAAATTTATAGTGGTCAGGAAATAATGAAATAGTATGTGTCAGATCTAGATATCGGCGTTAAAATATATAGGAGTTATGTTTTACAAGCGCTTGAAGGAGTGTGTGATTCCTGTGCTAATGTAGCCCAACAGCATGTCCCAGTGCACAATTTGGGTATGTTGCTGATTAAAATGTAATGGTAGAATCTGGCCTTAACCTACGTGCGCTTCAATCGAAAACGAAACTAACTCTTCTTACTCAGGGAGCCAGTAGTGCCTACCGTGCACCCCTAGACTTTTTTTCATGGGTACCAAAATGTTCAGAAAAGTGTCCTGAATCAGAATCGCGAATGTACTCAAACTTAAATTCTTTTAGGCTATGTGTATTTTAACCGTTTCCATGGCAACATCCCAGTTTTCGATGACCCATACCTACAAATTCGCTCATATCACAGTCCTAAAACTATAAAACTGGTAGCAAATGGAAGATAAGACATTGTGCTTTTATTTCTTACTGTTTTTTTAATTACCTTATTTGCATACTCATGAATATTAATGAGAACATTAAAAATAGTAAAAAAAAGTATAGAAATAACGTAAACCTTTCATTTTTTTATCCTACAAATATCAGAAAATAACTTCAAAAGCAGTTTAACATGATGACGAAACCCCAAAGAAACAAAATATCCAATTTGAGGACCATAGCATTAATTTCAAGCACCATTTTCACCGTTTCCATGGCAACACCCTAGTTTTCGTAATGATGGTCCGTACTTGCAAAATCGTCCATATCACAGTCACTGTAATATGAACAATGAGGTTAGAATGGTTGCCTAGGAAACAGATATATCACCATCAGTGCTATATAATGTGTCTCAAATTTATTTATCTAACAATCTTGGTGATATTCAGTGATCATAGTAAACTTTAGCTAACCATTTTCCATATTTGTTTGCTTTATAAGAGAAAGACTGGTGTCTTTCGAAAATTTCAACATATATTACTGTTCTCATAATTATTCATACATATGCAAATTAGTTTATATCAGAAAAGTAATATTTACTATTAAAGCAATGCCTGATATCTATGTTTGTAACAATTGATTTCATGATTCATAAAAATAACCGAGATCTAGCGGAGTATTACAGTTGGATGTCAAATT
The DNA here is from genome assembly GCA_963576725.1 of Azorinus chamasolen. Classification (NCBI taxonomy): domain Eukaryota; kingdom Metazoa; phylum Mollusca; class Bivalvia; order Cardiida; family Solecurtidae; genus Azorinus; species Azorinus chamasolen. The sequence goes on from OY755239.1 coordinate 94,615,530, forward strand.
TTCAAAATTTGTGAAAGGATCGGTTACCATGGAAACCATTACAATCTTACTTACAGTTCATTGTTTGGGTATCAATTTAGATACTTAGCTTTCTGAGTATTTTGTCATCAAATTGAATTACATTTGAAGTTGTTTTCTGATATTGGTAGGATAAAAATTGAGAGGTTTACGTTATTTCTGTATATTTTTGCTATTTTTTAATTATTCTCATTAATATTCATGTGTATGCAAATAAGGTAATTCCTAATTATAGCCTTTAAACCAAAGCCCAATGTCTTAGCTTTAATTCGGTACCAGTTGTATACAGTTAGCACAAAAACTTCCATTGATATAGATGATTTTTGCAGGTAGGTGTCGACTAACAAAACTGTGTGAACAGAGTGAAATAAATGGTTACTATGGAAACAGTTAAAAAGTTACTTAGAGTTAAATTTTGGTCCTCAAATTTGATATTTTGTTTTCTGAGGATTTTGTCATCAGGTTTAATTGCATTTGAAATTGTTTTCTGATATTTGTAGGATAGAAAGTGAATAGTTTACACTATTTACGTTATTTCTATATTGTTTTTTACTATTTTTAATGTTCTCATTAATATTCATGAGTATGCAAATAGGGTAATTTAAAAAAACCAGCTGGAAATAAAAGCACAATGTCCTATCTCCAATTTGGTACCAGTTTTATAGGTTTTGGACAAAAAATGACTGTGATATGGACGATTTTGCAGGTACGGACCATCATTACGAAAACTAGGGTGTTGCCATGGAAACGGTGAAAATAGTGCTTAAAATTAATACTGTGGTCCTCAAATTGGATATTTTGTTTCCTTGGGTTTCGTCATCATGTTAAACTGCTTTTGAAGTTATTTTCTGATATTTGTAGGATTAAAAAATGAAAGGTTTACGTTATTTCTATACTTTTTTTTACTATTTTTAATGTTCTCATTAATATTCATGAGTATGCAAATAAGGTAATTTAAAAAAAAAACAAGTTAGAAGTAAAAGCACAATGTCTTTTCTTCCATTTGCTACCAGTTTATAGTTTTAGGACAAAAACTGGCTGTGATATGAGCGAATTTGTAGGTATGGGTCATCATTACTAAACCTGGGGGGGGGGGGGTGCCATGGAAACGGTTAAAATACACATAGCCTAAAAGAATTTAAGTTTGAGTACATTCGCGATTCTGGTTCAGGACACTTTTCTGAACATTTTGGTACCCATGAAAAAAAGTCTTAGGGGGGGGGGGTGCACAGTAGGCACTACTTACTCCCTGACTATCTTTGAATGTTTGTTTTGCACGCCATATTTTTGTCTGATTTGGTATAAGTCTTATTGGGTAGAATATTCATTCCATTAAAAGGATTCGCTACTACACGAACGGTAAGACATTGTTATAATATTTTTTTTTTAATTTTGTATATCTTTCCACCAAATTATTTGTTTTGGGTTATTGCATGACGAGTAAGTTTACTGGGGTTTTAAAATCATTGTACTCGTAGTTATATTACCCATTCGAATGTCTTAGAGTGGGATAATAGAATAACATCACACAATGATACCTACAAATCAATGTACAAGAAACAAGAAGTTATCTGGTTTATTATAATTATGTTTGAAAGTGTTTTGTTTCTGATTTTCATAAAGTATTCGAACGCATAAAGTTTATCAGTTTGAGGAATCTGTGTGCATACAATTGGTATGTCACCACAGATCAAAAGATAAAGGTGCCCTTAGAACGAGAAAATGAGCGAGCGGTTCAAACAAGAATTACTTTTATTGTGAATCACTTAGGTGCAAACGTACAGAGCTAAACAGAAGGCGGTTTGTCGTATACGATAAACAAATAGTACAAAAATAATTAAAATATGCCTTCAGATAAATCTAGAGTTTGTCTGTTCCCCATTTAAATAGTAACTATACGGTATTACCAAGAGTGTCGTATATAAACCTTAGGGAATCAGTAGCGTTTAACCTATTCCCACTTTTAGACGTATTTGCAAACAGAGTAGACCAAGATCAGACAGCTCCTAAAGGATCGGCCCTGTTTATTAATGTTATTTTATTGGTATGTATTTACAATTCCAATCATTTTAGGCCAAACTATATCCTGTCCTTGTTTCATTATAGAGTTATGTCAATGATTATGCATACGGTCATGCAATCTTAAATGATGTTCAATTAGGACAGGGTAGTTAAATAGTAATAACTACATGTAGTATGACTCCGGAGTAGATCACTATGCCAACCCGCTGTGATTGTAACCTGAGTAAAGCCCACGACGTTTGTCAAACACCAAGAAAATTAAGAATTAATGCTTTCTTTGAGCAAACCAGATTTTATGCATGTTTAGATCAACCAAAAAAACATCAGTTTAGAACTCGACGTTAATCACGAAAATAGTTTGGCAAGATAATGCAATAATACGTTTTTAAATTTATTTCAGACAACATGACATGCGTGCACTGTTATTTAGACCCAGACCTGAGGGTTTCTAGAAGATCTCTCTGATCAGGGTCTATACCGTTTTGTCATGCAAACTCCTGTAGCAAGTTTAAGCTTTTCATACTCAGTGTACGCCATAAATAAACAAGGATAGGATATTCCATTCTCAAAATTCTGTGCTGAAAGGTAAGTGTTTCCAAGCTGCAAGTGAATTTTTGCCAAAGTGAAACCCTAATATGCAGCATATGGTCTATTTATAAACTAGAACTATCACTTAAGGTGCTGAAACCCCCACACGGCAGCCCTGATTGCAAATCCAAGTTTTGAACATGTAACAGGACCAAATAACAAAAATGCCCAAAGTTCAAATAGAGAAAATTCTGTAATTTATGCCGAGTATCAAGTGAATCAGGTTGAAATTGAAGGAGGAGTTCAAATTACAAGATTTTGCCTGCCAATTTCAAGGCCAAAGGTCAAGGTCAAGGTCACAGAGACCTGAAATTTGTGTCTTGCACATCTACTACTCCTGAGTAACATTTATGCCAAGTATCAAGTAAATCAGGTTGAAAGTAAAGGAGGAGTTCGCCGTACACGATTTTGCCTGCCAATTTTAAGAACAATTCCAAGGTCAAAGGTCAAGGTCACAGATATTTTAAATTTGTGTCTTGCACATCTACTACTCCTGAGTTACATTTATGCCAAGTATCAAGTGAATCAGGTTTAAAGTAAAGGAGGAGTTCAAAGTACAATATTTTGCCTGCCAATTTTAAGACCAATTTCAAGGGCCAACGGACAAGGTCAAGGTCACAGAGACCTGAAATTTGTGTCTTGCACATATACTACTCCTGAGTAACATTTATGCCAAGTATCAAGTGAATCAGGTTGAAATTGAAGGAGGAGTTCAAAGTACAAGATTTTGCCTGCCAATATCATGACCAATTTCAAGGCCAAAGGTCAAGGTCGAGGTCACAGAGACCTGAAATTTGTGTCTTGCACATCTACTATTCCTGAGTAACATCTATGCCAAGTATCAAATGAATCAGGTTGAAAGCAAAGGAGGAGTTTGCCGTAAAAGATTTTGCTTGCCAATTTTAAGACCAATTTCAAGGCCAAAGGTCAAGGTTACAGAGATTCTAAATTTGTGTCTTGCACATCTACTACTCCTGAGTAACATTTATGCTAAGTATCAAGTGAATCAGGTTGAAATTAAAGGAGGAGTTCAAAGTACAATATTTTTCCTGCCAATTTCAAGACCAATTTCAAGGCCAAAGGTCAAGGTCAAGGTCACAGAGACCTGAAATTTGTGTCTTACACATCTACTACTCCTGAGTAACATTTATGCCAAGTATCAAGTGAATCAGTTTGCATGTGAAGGAGGAGATTTTGTACAAGATTTTGCAGACAGACCGACCGACCGACCGACCGACCGACAGGCTGATTCCAGTATACCCTCCCCCTCAAACTCTGTTTGTGGGGGTATAACTAGCTTTTCATACACCAAGTCCTGTCTGTGCGTCTAGAGGTCAACAACATCAGCATGTCCTTGTACAATATTAAACTATAGGAACTGTTACTGAAAGAGTCTATCTATACACTATAATATGATAATGCGAGTATTAATAATCAGGTGGTTGCTTAATGCAGGAAAAAAGTAATACAGTTATTTCTACTATTTTAAAATTACTTTTGTTTTTTCCTGCAGGAATGTTTTAAATATATTTTGCTCTTCATTAAGCAACCAACTGCCCTTTCAGACTCCTATGTTCAATAAACGAATGACCACCTAACCATTTCCCTTATGTAAGCGCATTTGGCGCACCTGCAAACAGAGTAGGCCCAGATCAGATGGCTCCGTTTGCTTATGGTGTAATATAGATCTGATTCTACAGTTTCCGTCTGAGCCAAACTGGCATGTGTTCGTATGCCATTATGAAATATAATCTTATTAATATTCATGATGTCATTATTTCCTACATTACTATTCATCAGGGAATGGGTTAAGACAGGTTCTACAGTAGTAGTGAACTAAAATAACAACAGAAATCATTCAAATTGACCGTTTTAGTAATCAACCTCTTAAATGTGGAAACTGAGTGAATAATGTCCCTTTCCAACAACATGTGAGAGAACTCCTAGAGGGTTTCTCATGTTACACTTTGCATTACATAAATCGCTGAATATTCACAGTAAGCTCTACCTGTTTGAATTTGGAAATTAAGCGATTAAAGTGTTTTCAGCGGGTGTATCTTTATAAATAGCTTCTTTTGAAGCGTTAACAAGATGTGTACTTTGTTAAAGTTTTCTAAGAGCCCTCTCATCTGGGTCTACACTGTTTGCAAATGACATTAGAAACGCGTTTCACGCATTGTAAGGGTTAATATTCGGGAGCCTACATATGATTCAGTCGAAACTGAAATTAAAACGTCAAGGAAATATTTGTTTGGTGTATTTGTGGGAAGCATCAACTTGGTTACATGTTTAAGGAGTATACGTGAAAGGTAAACCAGTATTATACAGTAAAACCCCTTTAAATGGGACGTTGAATTTAGTATAAATATCGCTCTTGGAGACAGGGCTTAATGCAGGGTGAAAGTCATGCAGAAAGCTATAGGAGCTTTCTGCATGACTTTCATCCTGCATTAAGCAGTCACCTGCCTAAAAGTATCTAAATTCTTATCTACTAGAATTCCGGTTTAGAGAGGTTTTACTGTATATTGTTACTTTTAAAAAGACAAGTGTCTTTGGAGTAGTTTGTGAGTGTATGAATAGGTCGGGGTTTTAAGCTTAATATTTAAAGTACACTAGTGTATGTCGGCTTATATCCCACTTTAGGACACATGGCAAACAAGCTTTATTACACAGGTCGCTGACAAGTCGCATAGTTTTGTTTAGTGTTTGGCGAACATCTTCGTTCATTATATTAACCCTTTCCCTGTTGAAAACTCTTGTAAGAAATAACAAGCGAGGTTTAACGCAAGCGTAAAATGGCTGCGTAAAACATGTTTAAACCGGGTAGGGGATAAAACAGAGAGCAATGTTATTATTTTAGTAATTTTGATTGTTCAAGGACGTACAAAGTTCTGACAAAAGACGATCAACTGACTTCTGAAATACAAGCAACGATTCCTCTAAACTGGTATGAGTTTTGTTCCTGCTGATTTTGCTTTGAATTTTAGCATTTATTACAGCCTTTGCAAACAGTCTGGATCCAGATGAGACGCCGAGTAACTTGCCACATCATCAGGGTCCAAACTGTGTTTCACTCTGACATTTATTTTTTGAATAAATATGGAAGGGGAAAATGCAGCAGACGACAATATTTGCAGATATTAACCCCTTCAGTGCAAAGAAGACGGTCTGTAATAGCATATAAAACCTGTTTAGATGACATGCATAATGTTAACACCACATCAAACATCAAACAGTTCTTGGTCATTAGTGGGACTAAGTGAGCACAGTGAAAGATATTGCAGCTGCATTTTTCTTGAGTGTAAATCTGGAGTATGGTCTCGCAGTAAACCATGGCCATTTTGAATTTCCATCAAAATATATGCGACCGCTGGGAAAAATATTACAATGCAGTAAAGAAATGAAATAAAATTAAATACTTGTTGGACTTTTCTACCACATATTTAAATAAAAACTAATCTCGCGGTAAATTATGGGAACTTTCAACTCACATCAAGGAGTGGCTTATTAATTGGATTCACTTTTATAATGGGACATGAACACATGTTGTTTTGCTCATACATGAACTGTAGAATCAGATCTCGTATATTATACCATAAGCAGACATAGCATGCTCTGATCTCACAGCTCATATGGGAGTCGTCTAGATCTACTTCTCTGATAAGACGTTACGTTGTCTATGAATTGTGCACCATTAGTCGACGATTTGTTTTTGTACTGCTATGAGAGAGATTTCATGTTACGTTTGAATACATAATCACAAGGAGATGTTATAAAAGTCTTCAATGAACCTCTCGATATTTGGATGATGTTTTTTTAAACTTAGATAACCCTTTCTTCGATGTCCGTATTCCTACAATTAACCCAAAAGAACTCATAATTGAATAAAGCTAACCCTTCCGACACTTATGCAGCTTTTCTTGATATTGACTTTAAAATTGACAATGGAATGATTTCTTCTAAAATATATGACAAAAGAGATGATTTTGATTTTAATATTGTAAATTTCCCTCATCTTGATGGAGATGTTTCCCGTGCCCCATCTTACGGGGTTTATATATCTCAACTTATTCGTTTTGCTGTAGCTTTTTCATCTGCTGACGATTTTAAGTCGGAAATATCAATTTAACTGAAAAAACATTCTCCAAATTTTATCATCGAAATCTCTTACTTACTGCCAAGTACAAATGTAACCTAAAGGTGCTCCTGCGACACGGTATTTCACATTCTGAATTTTATGGTGATGTGATTTACAAACTTCGTAAAATTATTGGACATACACATTTTCTCACTTTGTTCTTCAAATACAAATGTATTAAAGCATTCATTAAAAAGGGATATGATCCTATGTTCCTACAGCATACTGCATGTCTGGTTGTCAACCCTTTTACAGTTAGCAATCACACTGCTCTCTTTGCATGCACGCCGACAAGAAAGGTTTAGTACTCTATGAAGGCGACCTCTTAAATCCGAAAACGGAAGGAGGATATCGGATATTTGTTATCCCGTTTTTGTCGTACCCTTTATTACCTTTCTACATTTACTCTGTTTGCAGCTCAAGCATTGAGTACACTAGCGATAGGTGGATACAGTTTGTTCACTTAAATGTTTTCTTTATACATGTACTTTATCACTATATTTGCCGTCGCGGTTGTTGTAGATTAGTCGGAGAGGGGATGCGTTTATTTACATTGTTGGTCTTTTAGGGTGGGGGTTGAATAAGTATGAGGTTTGGCGCCTCTAAACCGGTTTAAACTCCCAATGACTATAGTCACTGACTGTTCCAAGGCGGTACTTCAATATTCCCCCTATTATTTGTTTGTGTTGTATTTGTGCGTTTATTTATGTTTTTGGTAGTTATGTACATTTGCTGTGTTTTCTTGTATTGCTTTTTGTGCGGTTGTTTATTCTGTATGTGGTGTTTCCTGCACGACTCATATTTGTACTTTCCTTGCCGCCTGTTACACTCCAACACGATTTAGGGCACTGTGACACCTAAAAGGTCACGTAGTACAGAATGATGTAGAAAATAAAGGAACTCCGCTAATACCGATTCACAGCAATTGATGAATGCTCATACATACATCATACACATATACCATACACATAGAACTAGTCCTTGCATGCTCAATCCTGATAACATAGTTTTGTCGTTAAACCTAAACTACAACACATCAAAATAAAAGATAAGATTTGACACCATACCTTACACAAGCGCAAGAGTATGACAAGAAATAACACCTTACACTACCTTACTGAAAAGCATATATTGATTGGGCTGAATCTAGGTAACCCGAGATAATTTTCGAAACTACCTTGGTTAAGAAAATGCATCATAACTTTTTAAGAGGCAATAGAAGGACAAAACAAGATCCAAAGTAGTACAGAAGCATATAGCTTGAATATGATATATAAACGTATTATTACTCATAATGTATTTTCATAAAAATTAATGAGGAAGTGAAAAAATGTGGGTTTGTTTCAGAAAAAGGGAGTTTGTTGTTTAGTCTGAGAGGCCTATCAATGTACATGAGTTATTGAATTTGTGTTTGAATTGTCCGCTAGGCTCCTCAAAACACAATTTGACCATGCCCCAAAATGATTTTATCCCAATTGTTTATTTAACGGTTTCCATGGTAACCCTAGATAATTTTTGAAACTACCTTGGTTAAGAAAATGCGCAAAAACGTTGCTTTTAGAGACAATAGAAGGACAAAACAAGATCCAAAGTAAAGCAGAGAAATATAGCTTGAATATGATATATAATTTTATTAACATTCAAAAATGTATTCTTGTTAATATTAATGAGGAGGTAAAAACATGCGTTTTTTAGCTCACCTGAGCTGAAGGCTCAGATGAGCTATTGTGACCGCTATTTGTCCGTCGTCCGGCGTCCGGTGTCCGGCGTCCGTCCGGAGTCCGTCGTCCGTCCACATTTTCAAGCGACATCTCCTCTGAAACTGCTGACCCGATTTTAACCAAATTTTGTCAGAAATATCAGTGGCTAGGGGGGAACGAAACATTGCTCACATTATGACCCCCGGGCCAAAAAAATGGCCCCGCTCAAGGGCTTATCAGTTTTTTATAGGAAAATCTTTAAAAATCTTCTTCTCTGAAACTGTAAGGCCTAGACCTTTGATATTTGGCATGTAGCATGATCTATGTCCTCTACATAGAATGTTCCAATTATGAATTTTCACACAAATGTTTTATGCAATAAAATCAGGGTGGATTTTGAGGTTCATTCAATATGTGGTTATAGAGGTCTCATGTACTTTACGAAAATCTGAATGAGGATGGCCATAATGTTTAGCTCATCTGAGCAAAGCCTATAAGGGTGAGCTTTTTGGAGACTTGTTTTTGTCGTACCCTTTATTACTTTTCTCTGTTTGCAGCTCAATCATTGAGTACACTAGGGATAGGTGGATACAGTTTGTTCACTTAAATGTTTTCGTTATACATGCAATTTACCGCTGTATTTGCCGTCGCGGTTGTTGTAGATTAGTTGGAGAGGGGATGCATTTATTTACACTGTTTGTCATTTAGGGTGGGGATGGAATAAGTGTGAGGTTGGGCGCCCATAAACCGGTTTAACCCCCCCCAGTGACTTTTGTCACTGACCGTTCCAAGGCGGTGCTTCCATCTTCCCCCTATTGTGTGTTTGTTTTGACTCATTTTTATACTTGAATGTCCGGCGCCCGTCGTGCGTCGTGCGTCGTCAACAATTTGCTTGTGAACACTCTAATGGTCACAATTTTAGTCTAATCTTCATGACACTTGGTCAGAATGAATATCCTGATAAAATCTCGGACGAGTTAGAAAGTGGATCAAAATGGGTAAAAAACTAGGTCACTAGGTCAAATAGAAGGAAAACCTTGTGAGCCCTATAGAGGTCACATTTTAGCCCTATTTTCATGAAACTTGGTCAGAATGATTGTCTTGATAAAATCTCGGAGGACTTTGAAAAATGGGTTACGTTGGGTAAAAAACTAGGTCACTAGGTCAAACAGTAGAAAAACCTAGTGAAAACTCTAGTAGTCACAATTTAGTCCAATCTTCATGAAACTTGGTCAGAATGAATGTCTTGATAAAATCTCGGACGAGTTAAAAGTGGGACAAGTGGGGTTAAAAACTAGGTCACTAGGTCAAACAGTAGAAAAACCTTATGAACACTCTAGTGGTCACATTTATTGTCCAATTTTCATGAAAATCGGTCAGAATGATTGAATCTTGGACAAGTCTGAAAGTGGGTTAAGTGTGTTTAAAAAGTAGGTCACCGGGTCAAATCTTGTTAACACTCCATTTTAGCCCAATCTTCCTCGAGCTTACTCAGAGTGTTTGTCTTGGTGATATCAAGGTTGAGTGTGATCATGGGTTGGGTGGGAATAAAAAGTAGGTAACTAGGTCAAATCTTAGAAAAAGTACTCTAGAGGGCATAGTTGTAGCCCATCTCCATTGGTCAGAATCATTGTCTTGATGAAATCAATATTCTAAATCTTTGAAAATCTTGTTCTGCAGAACCACCTTTCATGATCCACTATCAACAGTGTTCAAATATTGTCCCTAAGGTCAATATTGGCCCTATCCATGGGTTACCCAGCAAAAATCTTAAATCTATGGTGATCAGGTGAGAGATTAAGGGCCATCTTGGCCCTCTTGTTATTTAATTACTAAGATATTCACTTTAAATTTAAATATGTTTTTATATAATATCACCTTAATATGGAGATTAAGATCTGAAGCACAACTAAGAAAATGTCAAAACTTATAAGGCATATTTAATCAGAGAAAGTTTGACTGCATGACTTTCACCTTGCATTACTTTTCCACCTGTCTTAATTGATAATTATAATTGTGTCTGTGTCCGAGTAACTGAGCTTTTACTGTTAAGCTGATTATAGTGATAATAATATCACCATTCTGCTGCTGATATGGCATTTCCCTCTTTCTTAGTTTATGTATACATGGATTTAGTTTCACGTATTATGGTGTTTATATTTTATGATTACATGATATCGTTTCTCTGAGTCAGTAGGTCATTTAGCTATCAAGTCAGTTAGTCACACTCTTCAAATACAAAATGCAGTGTAGCCCTCGTCGATATGCATTGGTTTTATGACAAATGTTAATGACATCAGCAGCTTTGTCATATACCAGGGATGTTCTAACATAATGATACTAGCTCCAAACATTTGACACGCAAACTTCTCACGCTTAAAGCGGATTACACATGAATGAATACGAGGGACGTTCGAAATGAATTGCTTATTATCCTCTATCTCGATATCCACGCGGTCCACGATAAAACCAATGCACACCAGTCTAGGTTTATTCAATATCTACACAACGGTGTATAAATGTACACGTTAGACATAAAATTTGCCATTTGAATACACACAGTCATTAACCACTGTAGTAAAAATGGCTCGTAGAAGCGTCGACCAGAAAAACTTCGTTGTTCTTTGAAGCAGCCGATGACTGAACTTTCTGCTGCTTATGGACCTTCTTGTGTGTCTTATGATAAAGTTAGGGGCTGGAAAAAGAAATTTGAATCTGGTGTAGAGTCCATCAAAAATGCACAAAATCAGGTAAGCCAAAATCTGCATCATGTAAAGAAATCGTTTAAAAATACATGAAATCTTTAAAGGAGATGTCAGATTTACAGTTCGTGATATTCAACGAACAGTAGGCCTATCACTATCAACGGTTCACCTTATGTTGAAGAAGCATTTGAAAGTCAGAAAGATTTCTGCTAGATGGGTGCCACATCTGTTGACTGATGAGCAAAAGAGGCAACGGGTTAAAATGGCAAAAAGCTGCTTCAAATGTTTCCAACTTATGACAAAAAGCAGTTTGCCAATGTCGTCACAGGTGATGAAACTTGTGTCCATTATTTTGAGCCCGGCAGAAATGTTATAAGATCTGGGCCACTAAACACAGCAAACGCCCTATAATTAAAAGACGTAAACGGTCTTTGAGTGCAAAGAGGATCTTGTATGAAATTTTCTTCTCTAGTGAAGGAGGCGCAATAAAAGTGCCGGTGAAGAAGGGCAAAGGCATCACCGGAAAGTACTACATAGACGTAGTACTGAAGAAAATGATTTTTTTAATCATAAACGACGCCCTGCCACTGCTTTTAAACATATCCGTCTTCTACATGATAATGCCCCCGCTCATACCTCCGCAATAGTTGTTGAAGAAAGAAAAAGTAACTGTTTTGCCTCACCCCCGTATGCCCATGTGATTTCTTTTTGTTTCCGAAATTGAAATCATTCCTTGCTGGGCGGAAATACCAGTTCCGACAGGCACGTGGATCTGCCATTCATCAGTACCTCATTACTGTGCCCAAATCAGTGAACCGTGACACCTTCAGAAAGGGAATACATCGGCTGAAACTTTGCATTTCTAGCCACGGGAAGTACTTCGAGGCCATGAAATGAGAACTTTTGAGCTAACTTGAAATTTGAAGTCTCCAGATAGAAATAAGCAATTCATTTCGAACACCCCTCGTAATATTATTTAAAAATATCATACCATTTAAAATATATTTAGTTTTGTATCAGGTGTAGTCCTTTACACTGGGCAAAATAAAATGTACATAGCATTGAAAAGCGACCATAAATCTGAAATCAAGGCGTATATTAAAGTACGTTATTTTCTAAGAATACCTGCAAGGCAGATATCTTCTTTCCTTGTCATATCACCGGGCAGAACTCATGAGATTATCAACAAGCATTTGGGTTTAAGAAAGGTTTGCGCACGATGGGTGCCTCATATGACTGATGAACATAGGGTCAAATGAGCTAAAGAAACGCCCAAAAAGTTTCCAACTTTAGACTATCGCAAACTATCACAGCTCCTAACAAGACATGGGAGATGTATATATTTTTATGAACCGTAACGTTGCGTTGACAATGGACAGTGGATGCAAAAAAATTACCGCAGACCAGTAAATGCAAACGAAGTGTCAAAAGGTCTTATATTCGATATTTGTAACTCAAATGGTACTGTTGTTGCTATCATGGAAGGTTTTATAGGGACAAAGTACTGAAAGTGGTTAAACGAAAATATACACTATAGCGTTCTGGCACTGGTCTTCTCGGCCTCCAACTGATCCATGACAATGCTGCAGCTGACTAAAGTGCCATCGTCCAAAGTTTTCTGCGCGATGAAAAAGCAGTACAAATCAATCATCCAGCTTATGTGCTCGATCTCAGTCCTTGTGACTTTTTCCTCTTCCATAGGATGAAAAAGATGCTGACTCAATCACCTATCGAACATACTGCTTGGATGATATTTTCGAATGCGGGTCAAAACGGCCCAATTCCAAAACGTCCCGATCCATGACGGCCCGGTCCAAAACGGCCCACTTTATCCCAGACCAAACTTTATACAGGTGCCACTCTATCACTTTCCAATATGAATAAAGTTAAAATACCTCGAATAGAACTAAAAGCTTTAAATATGCAATCTGTGTCGTCTGTACAAGTACCCAGAAATATTTCTAATTTCTCTTCCCTTCAACCTTTTGTTCGTTTAAAACAACTTAATCTTCAGTCGGCATCATCTTTTCACATACCATCTCTTTCTATTAATAAATGTTTTTTAAATGGACCAAGAGTTGTACTTTCACCTTTAAAATCTGTTATCCAAAATGTTTCTTCTATTCGTAAACGGACCTTATGCAAGCGACACAGAGTGTATCCAATTATCCAAAAGTGCTTTGCTAAGAGGTGCATATGTTGTAGTAACATTTCTTGTAATTCCACTATAAAATCTACAGTTAATGGTAGAACATTTAATGTCAAGATAAACTCAGACGTTGATTGTACTACTACTAACGTTATTTATGTTTTAACTTGAAACGCGCCTAGTTGCGGTATACAGTACGTAGGACAAACAGGACGTGCTTTGAAAACTCGATTTCGTGAGCATGCATATCAGTGTCGAAATCGTAAACTAAACAATTTTTTATACCAACACTTTCGGAAATCTGGCCATTCTTTTAAAGATGTTTTAGTAGAAATTGTTGAGCATATAACATATGATAAGGAGGCGACTAGTAGCTTTAAATCGAAAGCTAGATTTATATCTGAATTAAATTGGATCAAAAAATTGCAAACACCTTCTCCTTTAGGACTGAATGATAATATTTACCAGACTGGAAATATTTCAAAAGAACCAGATATAGAATTTTTTTCAATTTTTTCTATTAGAAAACGCATGTCTCGATTGCATGGCATTCGCAAGAATGGTAATATTAAACGAAAATCTCGTTTGGAAATGACTCTTCTTGATCTACATACTTTACGCCTAACTTCGGGTAAACATGCCATGCTTTCTAGATTTTCCTCCTTATCTATATGTTCATTAAAAGAAATTGACGAGCAAGCCGATAAAATTATTTTTCGATCAGATCCTCTCATAGGAACGGCTAGTTTGATACAAAGCTTTACTCTATATGTTCTCAGACTGCACATCGACAAATTATCTGAACACCAAAGATTCTTCTTGAAAATTCCTTTTATTAATAAAGGTATTGATTTTATTGACCTCCAAAGTATTTTTAGAGACAAAAATGTAATTGACACTATTCCTAAATACTTTAAAAATACAGAACCACCTATCATCTGCTACAAATATAACAAACCAATCAGAAATACAATTTTCAACTATAATAAAAGTCTGGCCGACCTTAATATTAATGATAATATTCCTGATAATTGAGATTGCGCCACCTCAAAGTTTTGCTATTCTCCGGCTGGTCATGTGATTACTGGTAATTTTGAGATAATTAAAGATAAACGTCTACGATCTCTTTTGAATAAAGGTCCCAAATATAGAATACCATCCTTGATAGATTAGATCCTTGATAGAACTCTTGTCGAGTTCAGATTGCGGAGGCTTTACAAAATTTTAGTATTAAATGGTGTCGAAGAGAACATGTTGCGTCTAATGCTCTTTCTTGTTGGAAAAAACTAATTTTTGATATTATTGATAAACGCATTTCCTTTTACAGCCCTAATAAACACCTTCTTCCACCTAAACCTAGAATTTCATTTAGACATCTTAAAAAGGGTTTACAGGATTTCCATTCAAAATACGTTTTTGTTCCTGCTGATAAGACATCAAATAATGTGATTATTATTTGACGATTACATTATATCGATGTCTTGAAGCAGGAAATTATTAATACCAAGTCATACATTTCAGTTACCACTGACGAAAAGACCATCATTTCAGACCATGTCAAAAAGTGTGAACAATTTGGAACCGATATTAAAATTACACAACATAAACTTCCTACTATGTATTGGTCACCAAAACTACATAAAAAACATATAAAGCGCGTTTCATTGCAAATTCTAGTTGATGTACAACTACTAAATTGTCTATACTTTTGACTTCTTGTTTAACGAAGGTAAAGGAACATGTAAGATTTTACTGTGATAAGACTTATGAAAATTCTGGAATAAATCTCTTCTGGTTAATTAAGAACTCTTCAGAAGTCTTAAACAAACTTAAGAACAAAAGGAACCTTGCATCCACTGTAAGCACGTACGATTTTTCTACTCTGTACACAACTCTTCCTCATATTTTAATTAAGGATACGCTTACTAACTTGATCCAGAAAGTATTTGCCCGAGAAAAACATCATTCTTGGCATGTAATGCTGAAAAAGCTTTCTTTACTGACGAGCAAATGAAATATTACACCAATTGGACTTGCTCAGAAGTTTGCGAAGCACTTACCTTTCTTTTGGATAACATATTTGTACGTTATGGGAATGCTATATACCGTCAGGTAATTGGTATTCCCATGGGTACGAATTGTGCACCACTTGTCGCAGAATTGTTTTTGTACTGCTATGAGAGAGATTTCATGTTGAGTTTGAATCCTCAATCACAAGAAGATGTTATAAAAGCCTTCAATGAAACTTGTCGATATTTGGATGATATTTTTAACTTAGATAACCCTTTCTTTGATGCTCTGATTCCTACAATTTATCCTAAAGAACTCAAATTGAATAAAGCTAACCCGTCCGACAATTATGCAGCGTTTCTTGACCTAGACCTTAAAATTAATAATGGAATGATTTCTTCTAAAATATATGACAAAAGAGATGATTTTGATTTTAATATTGTAAATTTTGACGGGGATGTTCCCCGTGCTCCATCTTACGGGGTTTATATATCTCAACTTATTCGTTTTGCTAGAGCTTGGTCATCAATTGACGATTTTAACAGTCGAAATCTCATTTTAACTGAAAAACTGATTAAACAAGGATATAGATACCATAAACTAAGAACAACTTTCTCTAAATTTTACTATCGAAATCTCTCGCTTATTGGCAAGTACAAATGTAATCTCAAGGTACTTTTGCGACACGGTATTTCACATCCTGAATTTTATGGTGATGTGATTTACAAACTTCGTAAAATTATTGGACATACCCATTTTCTCACTTTGTTCATCAAATATATAAAACAATTCATTAAAAAGGGATATGATCCTGTATTACTACAACATACTGCATGTTTGGTTGTGAACCCTTTTACAGTTGGCAATCACGCTGGCCTCTTTGCATGTACGCCCACAAGAAAGGTTTAGTACTCTATGAAGGCGACCTCTTAAATCCAGAAATGGAAGGATATCTGTACTAACGTCGGATATCTGTACTATTTCATTTTTGTCGTACCTTTTATTACTTTTCTACAGTTACTCTGTTTGCAGCTCAATCATTGAGTACACTAGCGATAGGTGGATACAGTATGTTCAATTAAATGTTTTTTTGTTATACATGCACTTTACCACTGTATTTGCTGTCGCGGTTGTTGTAGATTAGTCGGAGAGGGGATACGTTTATTTACACTGTTTGTCTTTTAGGATGGGGATGGAATAAGGGTGAGGTTGGGCGCCTATAAACCGGTTTAAACCCCCGGTGACTTTTGTCACTGACCGTTCCAAGGCGGTACTTCCATCTTCCTCCTATTGTATGTTTGTTTTGTCTTTGTACGTCTCTTGTTGTTTTTTCTACCTATGTACATTTGCTGTTTCCTTGTGTTGCTGTTCGGGCGAGTGTATGTTCTGTATGTGGTGTTTCCTGCATGGCTCATTTTTGTACTTTTATTGAGGCAAAACGGCCGTTTTGGAAATGGACCGTTTTGACCCGTCACCATACTTTCCAATGGGCGTCTGTTGTCTGTTAACTGCCCCTGTCTAACCAGATGGCACTGCCTCCTAGTAGGTGCTTTGCTACACCGTTGTTATCAATTATTGACTGTTTTCACACTGATTACAGAGTGACGCAAGTTCTTTCATATCGAGAATAACGAAGGATGTGGAAATATCAAGTTTTATTATTTTATTTTGCACGTTTGTTTGTTTTTTTTTTTTAAAAATGCAGATAAATGGTAAGTTTACCCTAAATCTAAGATACCGGCAGAAATACATAACATTTCAGACTGCTACTAAAATGTTAAAATGTCTTTATTTAATCATTTAATGCCTTTTCAAACAACGTAGACCCCGATCAGACAGATCCTCTAGGAAACATTTGATCAGGATCTGCTCTGTTTACATAAGATATAATATTGATAATATTCCATAGTTTCTGCTATGTCCCAAATTTCCTGTGTTAATATATCATTATAAAATTAATTTGATTAGTTAATATTCATGATGACATTATTTCTTACATGCATATTTATAGAGTAAAGGGTTAACAAAATCGAAAAGTTATAAAATATTATTTTTTTAGAGGAGGGGACGTTCAATCGGACTTTCAGTATTGTTTGTGTAACAGTCTAGTAGTGCCATAGATGAATTATCATCATATATCACATCCTGTTGTGACCGTTTTGTGTCGCTACCTCCAAATCTAATTAGTAAGGTCTTGTTTATTGAATCACAATGGGCTAAACAGGAAATCTAATCAACTAGGGAAGAGTGTTATCTGCTAGACACATATCACAAATAAAAACAATCTTTAGTTTTAATAACATTTCGGTTTACTTCCTGCTTCAGCAAACAAAAACAAAACAAAACATACAAGGAAAGAAGTAAAAAGAAGTAAACAAAATACATTTTATATACTGATCAGAAGCTGTTATATAATAAATAGTTACCAGTAAGAATGATTGCGTCTTTTCTGTGTTTAATATATAAACGTCAGATCTGGGTCCATAACTTTTAATTTAGTCACTCACTGACATTTGCAAGAGAAGTTCAATGTCTTTAAGGCTTAATTTTTAAATGAAGTTGTCAAATTTCTGCCTAAAAGAGTCAAACTTTAACCTACAGTGGTGCAACCGAATGATGTTTGCAAAATTAAAATATTGCAGACGCTGATGAGAAAACCTCTGGAAAAACACTCGTCATTGTCAGATGTCTTATGGACTGGTTTCCTAGATTTTGTAAGGGTTGAATATTTTAATTTGATTTGATATCTGAGGTGATTTCTGATATAAATTAGAAATATACTCGGAACGCAACAAAAGTACAGGGTACGGTCAAATAGTATGAATTCTAATCAGTCATAAACGATTTTTACAATCTGATCTGAATCAAACTGTTTGAACGTGTTAACCCTTTACTCCATGAATATCCATGCAAGAAATGATGACATCCTGAATATTAATAAGATATTTTTTTAAAATGACAGATCAACACATGAATGGTTTAAGAAGGTAGGAACTATTGAATCAGATCAATTTTTATCCATAAGTAAACAGAGAGCTCCTACACTGTACAGAAGTCATTTGATCTGGGTCTACCCTGTATGCGTTATGTATTAAGATTATGTATGCAAACTATAGCGAGGAACACGAACCCTGCCGGTGGCAGTCATAATGATATTAGAATCAGAGATTGACGAGTACCGATGTAATAGGGTATAGATCAGATAACGACAAATATTTCAGACCTTTTCAGTATATTTATAAACATGTTTTCTGTATTTAGAACCTGATAGACTTAAACTGGGTGAAGGACAAGAACAACTTAAGGAAACCATCAATACATTTGAAATGGAAGGCATTAAAAAGCACTTGGACGAAAGCCTTGAAGCATGGAAGGACGTTCCATTGTACATTGGCGTCACAGGCAGATCTGGTGTTGGCAAATCGTCCTTCATCAATGCTATTAGAGGGTTATCTGCAGAAGATGAGGGAGCTGCAGAAGTAGGAGTTACAGAAACAACAACTACAGTCCAATTTTACCCGCATCCTTTAAATAGTCAACTGATCTTGTGTGATCTGCCCGGTGCTGGAACTCCATCTTTCTCTAAATCAACATACTTCACTGATAAGCGCATTGATTTTGATAAGTTTGATTTTTTCCTCATTCTGACTGCCGACAGGATTATGGAAGATGACTTGTTGCTAGCCCAAGGAATAAAGGATCGGAACAAGGGGTTCCTGTTCATCCGAACGAAAATTGATCAGGACATAGAAAACGAACGAAAAACAAGGAAGGCTTTCTACAGGTCGAATCCAGATGCAATTAAGGACGTCATTGCAAAAATTAGAATGAACTGCGAGGAAAACCTACAGCGAATATTTTACGAAAGGAATGTCACGCAAATGGTTTTCCTGATTAACAATTACGAATGTGATAATCCACTCTACGATTTTGACAGTCTTACTGTAAAACTCATAGAAAAAATCCCAGATCTGAAAAAGGATGCAATGGCATTAGTGAGGCCAAATAAGAATTTCTGCGTGGTTGTATGAGGAAATGCTGTGTGTTTAAGGCTCTATGTGGAACTGTATCGATTTATGGGGTCTCGCTGGATACAATAATTGGTTTGACTGAAGCTAAATATTAGTCAATAAGATGGTAACATGAAAGAAGAACCGAAATCGATCCAAAAGCCGTAAGGTCTTCAAATAATCAGTTAACATTCAGTCTAAGGCAATCAGTTACAAAACAGTTGGCATCGTTTCTTGCCGTATCAGAGGGATTAGCGAAAACATATGTGATTCCTTTCTATAGGAAGCATACTAGGGACTGGATTGTGGTATTGTTCTACAAAATATTCAATTAGCAAGATCCTTGACCTGGTGATTCACGATGCAGAGAAATTGAAAGAGTACATTACAAATAGGTCAAGATCCTACACTAGAACCCCTCCCTCATAGCAGGATTTTGGTACACTTATATTTCCTTCAAGATTAGGGTATACGTTAACAGGTTCCGGTTGTTGCGAGAGAAGGGGATGCTAGATATAGGTGTAATAAAATCCCTATAGGGGAGATAGGGCACAGCTTGCCTTGAATCTAAAAGCTGTCTGTGTCAGCTACTGTCCTCTAAGACAAGGATGGCCATAATAGTGATTTGAGATGTTAAGAAATAACAACCCAATTCATATGTGTTGTCGCCCTTTTACAGTTCAGCTATCCTACAACATTTATTGCACTATTTGAGATCTTGGAGTACTAAAAGTACAAAAATGAGTCATGCAGGAAACACCACATACAGAACAAACACTCGCCCGAACAGCAACACAAGGAAACAGCAAATGTACATAGGTAGAAAAAACAACAAGAGACGCACAAAGACAAAACAAACATACAATAGGAGGAAGATGGAAGTACCGCCTTGGAACGGTCAGTGACAAAAGTCACCGGGGGTTTAAACCGGTTTATAGGCGCCCAACCTCACCCTTATTCCATCCCCATCCTAAAAGACAAACAGTGTAAATAAACGTATCCCCTCTCCGACTAATCTACAACAACCGCGACAGCAAATACAGTGGTAAAGTGCATGTATAACAAAGAAACATTTAATTGAACATACTGTATCCACCTATCGCTAGTGTACTCAATGATTGAGCTGCAAACAGAGTAACTGTAGAAAAGTAATAAAGGGTACGACAAAAATGAAATAGTACAGATATCCGACGTTCTCCTTCCATTTCTGGATTTAAGAGGTCGCCTTCATAGAGTACTAAACCTTTCTTGTGGGCGTACATGCAAAGAGGCCAGCGTGATTGCCAACTGTAAAAGGGTTCACAACCAAACATGCAGTATGTTGTAGTAATACAGGATCATATCCCTTTTTAATGAATTGTTTTATATATTTGATGAACAAAGTGAGAAAATGGGTATGTCCAATAATTTTACGAAGTTTGTAAATCACATCACCATAAAATTCAGGATGTGAAATACCGTGTCGCAAAAGTACCTTGAGATTACATTTGTACTTGCCAATAAGCGAGAGATTTCGATAGTAAAATTTAGAGAAAGTTGTTCTTAGTTTATGGTATCTATATCCTTGTTTAATCAGTTTTTCAGTTAAAATGAGATTTCGACTGTTAAAATCGTCAATAGATGAACAAGCTCTAGCAAAACGAATAAGTTGAGATATATAAACCCCGTAAGATGGAGCACGGGGAACATCCCCGTCAAAATTTACAATATTAAAATCAAAATCATCTCTTTTGTCATATATTTTAGAAGAAATCATTCCATTATTAATTTTAAGGTCTAGGTCAAGAAACGCTGCATAATTGTCGGACGGGTTAGCTTTATTCAATTTGAGTTCTTTAGGATAAATTGTAGGAATCAGAGCATCAAAGAAAGGGTTATCTAAGTTAAAAATATCATCCAAATATCGACAAGTTTCATTGAAGGCTTTTATAACATCTTCTTGTGATTGAGGATTCAAACTCAACATGAAATCTCTCTCATAGCAGTACAAAAACAAATCTGCGACAAGTGGTGCACAATTCGTACCCATGGGAATACCAATTACCTGACGGTATATAGCATTCCCATAACGTACAAATATGTTATCCAAAAGAAAGGTTAGTGCTTCGCAAACTTCTGAGCAAGTCCAATTGGTGTAATATTTCATTTGCTCGTCAGTAAAGAAAGCTTTTTCAGCATTACATGCCAAGAATGATGTTTTTTCTCGGGCAAATACTTTCTGGATCACGTTAGTAAGCTTATCCTTAATTAAAATATGAGGAAGAGTTGTGTACAGAGTAGAAAAGTCGTACGTGCTTACAGTGGATGCAAGATACCTTTTGTTCTTCAGTTTGTTTAAGACTTCTGAAGAGTTCTTAATAGACCAGAAGAGATTTATTCCAGAATTTTCATAAGTCTTATCACAGTAAAATTTTGCATGTTCCTTTACCTTCGTTAAACAAGAAGTCAAAAGTATAGACAATTTAGTAGTTGTACATGAACTAGAATTTGCAATGAAACGCGCTTTATATGGTTTTATATGTAGTTTTGGTAACCAATACATAGTAGGAAGTTTATGTTGTGTAATTTTAATATCGGTTCCAAATTGTTCACACTTTTTGACATGGTCTGAAATGATGGTCTTTTCGTCAGTGGTAACTGAAATGTATGACTTGGTATTAATAATTTCCTGCTTCAAGACATCGATATAATGTAATCGTCAAATAATAATCACATTATTTGATGCCTTATCAGCAGGAACAAAAACGTATTTTGAATGGAAATCCTGTAAACCCTTTTTAAGATGTCTAAATGAAGTTCTAGGTTTAGGTAGAAGAAGGTGTTTATTAGAGCTGTAAAAGGAAATGCGTTTATCAATTATATCAAAAATTAGTTTTTTCCAACAAGAAAGGGCATTAGACTCAACATGTTCTCTTCGACACCATTTAATACTAAAATTTTGTAAAGCCTCCGCAATCTGAACTCGACAAGAGTTAAAATCTATCAAGGATGGTATTCTATATTTGGGACCTTTATTCAAAAGAGATCGTAGACGTTTATCTTTAATTATCTCAAAATTACCAGTAATCACATGACCAGCCGGAGAATAGCAAAACTTTGAGGTGGCGCAATCTCAATTATCAGGAATGTTATCATTAATATTAAGGTCGGCCACACTTTTATTATAGTTGAAAATTGTATTTCTGATGGGTTTGTTATATTTGTAGCAGATGATAGGTGGTTCTGTATTTTTAAAGTATTTAGGAATAGTGTCAATTACATTTTTGTCTCTAAAAATACTTTGGAGGTCAATAAAATCAATACCTTTATTAATAAAAGGAATTTTCAAGAAGAATCTTTGGTGTTCAGATAATTTGTCGATGTGCGGTCTGAGAACATGTAGAGTAAAGCTTTGTATCAAACTAGCCGTTCCTATGAGAGGATCTGATAGAAAAATAATTTTATCGGCTTGCTCGTCAATTTCTTTTAATGAACATATAGATAAGGAGGAAAGTCTGGAAAGCATGGGATGTTTACCTGAAGTTAGGCGTAAATTATGTAGAACATGAAGAGTCATTTTCAAACGAGATTTTCGTTTAATATTACCATTTTTGCGAATGCCATGCGATCGAGATTTGCGTTTTCTAATAGAAAAAATTGAAAAAATATCTATATCTGGTTCTTTTGAAATATTTCCAGTCTGGTAAATATTATCATTCAGTCCTAAAGGAAAGGTGTTTGCAATTTTTTGATCCAATTTAATTCAGATATAAATCTAGCTTTCGATTTAAAGCTACTAGTCGCCTCCTTATCATATGTTATATGCTCAACAATTTCTACTAAAACATCTTTAAAAGAATGGCCAGATTTCCGAAAGTGTTGGTATAAAAAATTGTTTAGTTTACGATTTCGACACTGATATGCATGCTCACGAAATCGAGTTTTCAAAGCACGTCCTGTTTGTCCTACGTACTGTATACCGCAACTAGGCGCGTTTCAAGTTAAAACATAAATAACGTTAGTAGTAGTACAATCAACGTCTGAGTTTATCTTGACATTAAATGTTCTACCATTAACTGTAGATTTTATAGTGGAATTACAAGAAATGTTACTACAACATATGCACCTCTTAGCAAAGCACTTTTGGATAATTGGATACACTCTGTGTCGCTTGCATAAGGACCGTTTACGAATAGAAGAAACATTTTGGATAACAGATTTTAAAGGTGAAAGTACAACTCTTGGTCCATTGAAAAAACATTTATTAATAGAAAGAGATGGTATGTGAAAAGATGATGCCGACTGAAGATTAAGTTGTTTTAAACGAACAAAAGGTTGAAGGGAAGAGAAATTAGAAATATTTCTGGGTACTTGTACAGACGACACAGATTGCATATTTAAAGCTTTTAGTTCTATTCGAGGTATTTAACTTTATTCATATTGGAATGAGAGTTGTGTATGTTACTTGCATATCCTGCAAGAGAATGATAACAACATCGATTACGTGTACGGGGAGACTTTTTACGGCCACCACACGGCACAAGCAACACTGTTGTGATAATAAAAGTACAAAAATGAGTCATGCAGGAAACACCACATACAGAACAAACACTCGCCCGAACAGCAACACAAGGAAACAGCAAATGTACATAGGTAGAAAAAACAACAAGAGACGCAGAAAGACAAAACAAACATACAATAGGAGGAAGATGGAAGTACCGCCTTGGAACGGTCAGTGACAAAAGTCACCGAGGGGGTTTAAACCGGTTTATGGGCGCCCAACCTCACCCTTATTCCATCCCCATCCTAAAAGACAAACAGTGTAAATAAACGTATCCCCTCTCCGACTAATCTACAACAACCGCGACAGCAAATACAGTGGTAAAGTGCATGTATAACAAAGAAACATTTAATTGAACATACTGTATCCACCTATCGCTAGTGTACTCAATGATTGAGCTGCAAACAGAGTAACTGTAGAAAAGTAATAAAGGGTACGACAAAAATGAAATAGTACAGATATCCGACGTTCTCCTTCCATTTCTGGATTTAAGAGGTCGCCTTCATAGAGTACTAAACCTTTCTTGTCGGCGTACATGCAAAGAGGCCAGCGTGATTGCCAACTGTAAAAGGGTTCACAACCAAACATGCAGTATGTTGTAGTAATACAGGATCATATCCCTTTTTAATGAATTGTTTTATATATTTGATGAACAAAGTGAGAAAATGGGTATGTCCAATAACTTTACGAAGTTTGTAAATCACATCACCATAAAATTCAGGATGTGAAATACCGTGTCGCAAAAGTACCCTGAGATTACATTTGTACTTGCCAATAAGCGAGAGATTTCGACAGTAAAATTTAGAGAAAGTTTTTCTTAGTTTATGGTATCTATATCCTTGTTTAAGCAGTTTTTCAGTTAAAATGAGATTTCGACTGTTAAAATCGTCAATAGATGAACAAGCTCTAGCAAAACGAATAAGTTGAGATATATAAACCCCGTAAGATGGAGCACGGGGAACATCCCCGTCAAGATGAGGAAAATTTACAATATTAAAATCAAAATCATCTCTTTTGTCATATATTTTAGAAGAAATCATTCCATTATTAATTTTAAGGTCTAGGTCAAGAAACACTGCATAATTGTCGGAGGGTTAGCTTTATTCAATTTGAGTTCTTTAGGATAAATTGTAGGAATCAGAGCATCAAAGAAAGGGTTATCTAAGTTAAAAATATCATCCAAATATCGACAAGTTTCATTGAAGACTTTTATAACATCTTCTTGTGATTGAGGATTCAAACTCAACATGAAATCTCTCTCATAGCAGTACAAAAACAAATCTGCGACAAGTGGTGCACAATTCGTACCCATGGGAATACCAATTACCTGACGGTATATAGCATTCCCATAACGTACAAATATGTTATCCAAAAGAAAGGTTAGTGCTTCGCAAACTTCTGAGCAAGTCCAATTGGTGTAATATTTCATTTGCTCGTCAGTAAAGAAAGCTTTTTCAGCATTACATGCCAAGAATGATGTTTTTCTCGGGCAAATACTTTCTGGATCAAGTTAGTAAGCTTATCCTTAATTAAAATATGAGGAAGAGTTGTGTACAGAGTAGAAAAGTCGTACTTTTACGTCAGTGGATTACATCATAATGGAATACTGTGTTCCGATAAGGCAGCTGAACTTCATGTACATCGTAAATGTCTGGATGTACATTTCCAGGATTCCTGTCATTTTTGTTTCTGGTATAACGCAATTAGTGTCCGATCACCAGCCTGACGATCACACAGGGACACCGGCAGATGGTAGGATCCACAATTAGACATGTAGACCTAGTCACAAGTGGCTAAATAGTGCATTTTTAATCTTTTAAATCTTTCAGTAGAAATCTCTATGTTATATAATGATGAGGTTGGAGAGTGTGTGAAGGATCCAGAAATACTCAGGGTGAGCTTTTGGGAGACTTGAATGTCCGGCGTCCGTCATAAACAATTTGCTTGTGAACACTTGAGTTGTCGCAATTTTAGTCAAAACTTCATTAAGCTTGGTCAGAATGAATATCTTGATAAAATATCGTACGAGTTTGACAGTGGGCCAAGTTGGGTAAAAAATAGGTCACTAGGTCAAATAGTAGGAAAACCTCGTGAACCCTCTAGAGGTCACATTTTTAACTAAATTTTTCATGAAACTAGGTCAGAAAAATTGTCTTGATAAAATCTCGGAGGAGTGGGTTACGTTGGGTTAAAAACTAGGTCACTAAGTCAAACAGTAAAAAACCTTGTGAATACTCTAGTGGTCACAATTTTAGTCTAATCTTCATGAAACTTGGTCAGAATTAATGGAAAAGTAGTAAAGTCAAGCAGGCAAAGCCACACGCAAGACGCAACCACCACCAAAACACCGATAGACAGCATGACACACACACACAACCACACACCCAAACGCACACACACACACGAAATGAACACAGAAAACACCAAAAGACACACAAGAACCAGGGACAAACGTTCCACAACATGAACAAACCACAAGCACAAAGACGCAAGGCAAACAAAAGGAAGGGTGACAAAGAGAGTACCGCCTTGGCACGGTCAGCAGCAAAAACACCACTGGGGGTTTAAACCGGTTTACGGACGTCTTTACCTAACACTTCTCTCAAAGTCACCCTAGCTTTACAAATATTGTAAATAAAGGTATCCCCGCTGGACTTACCCACAACATAGACGACGGTGAACACAGGACAACATGTAAAACATAGCATAATAACTGTGACAATCCGTCAAATATGTACTCAATGACTTTGCTGAAGTCAGAGCACCTGCAGATAAGCCGTTAAGGGCACGACAGGGAAAAAGTAATACATGAGTCTGGTAAGCTCCTCCTGTATCCAAGTTTAAGAGTATACCATCATAGAGTACTACCCTCGGCCTGTCATCGCGTAAGCAAAGAGGGAAGCGTAGCTACCGACTGTAAACGGGTCGATAACCAAACATGCAGTGTGTTGCAGTATAATAGGATCATAACCTTTCTTTTTAAATGTATTAATGCGTTTATAAACAAATCATGAAAATGGATATGACCCCGAATTTTCCTAATTGGAAAAGTAGTAAAGTCAAGCAGGCAAAGCCACATGCAAGACGCAACCACCACCAAAACACCGATAGACAGCATGACACACACACACACAAACACACAACCACACACCCAAACGCACACACACACACACACACACGAAATGAACACAGAAAACACCAAAAGACACACAAGAAATAGGGACAAACGTTCCACAACATGAACAAACCACAAGCACAAAGACGCAAGTTTGTAGATAACATCCCCATAAAATTCTGGTTGAGAAATGCCTTGTCGCAGTAACGTCCGTAGATTGCAATTATATTTACTAATGAGAGGTAAATTTCGATAATAAAATTTAGAAAAGGTTTTCCGAAGTTTGTGATATCTGTAATCTTGCTTAAGAACATAAACAGTTATAACTAAATTACGTCTGTTAAAATCTTCAAGCAAAGAACAGGCTCGGGCAAACCTAATAAGTTGAGAAATATAAACCCCATAAGATGTAGAACGTGGCACATCCCCATCTAGAAAAGGATGATTAACAATTTTAAAATTAAAATCTTCTCTTTTATCGTATACTTTGGACGAAACTTTATCATTTGTAATTGAAAGATTCAAATCTAAAAATGGAGCATTAATGTCAGATTGATTAGCTTTGTTTAAAGACAGTTCTTTTGGGTAGATTGAAGAAACCATAGTATCAAAATAAGGATTATCTAAATTCAAAATATCGTCTAAATACCTTGAAGTTTTATTTAAAGCATTAACAATATCGGTCTGTGTATCAGGTTTTAAGCTAAGCATAAAATCCCTCTCGTAGCAATACAAAAACAAATCTGCAACAAGAGGGGCACAATTTGTACCCATGGGTATACCAACAACTTGACGATATATGGTATCCCCATAACGCACAAATATATTATCTAAAAGAAAGGTAAGAGATCTACAAACATCAAGGCAAGTCCACATTGTGTAATGTTCAACTTCTGAATTCGAAAAGAATGAACGTTGAACATTACAAGCAATGAACATTTTGTTTTCTCTGGCAAAGGTTTTATAATCTCTTGATAAAATCTCGAACGAGTTTGAAAGTGGGTCAAGTGGGTTTACAAACTAGGTTACTAGGTCAAACAGTAGAAAAACCTTGTGAACACTCTAGTGGTCACATATTTTGTCCAATCTTCATGAATTTTAGCCTAGAGAAACTAGGCATCTCGTTGGGATCAAGACTGCTTGTTACTGTGATAACGCTTTTAATGAGGGTGGTCAATCAACGAAATGATTATGTAGCAGATGAATCTTTTTGTACATGGCAATGTTTAGCAACAAAAGAGTAGAAGTATTTAGCCATAATCTGTTTACGCACTATGATCCCAACAACTCTCAATTTAACCCTTTCAATGCTGAATTTCCGAATGGACTACTCCTAGATTCAAAAAGGTCAAACTTACCACAAATATCAAAGTTTTTTTTAAAAAACTGTAAATAGAAAAGTAGTAAAGTAAAGCAGACATAGCCACATACAATACGCAACCACTACCAAACACCGAAAGATAGCATGAGACACCCACACCCACTCACAACAACACACCCAAAAGCACGCACCCAAAAGCACGCACGCACACACACACACACACACACACACACACACACACACACACACACACACACACACACACACACACACACACACACACACACACACACACACACACACACACACACACACACACACACACACACACACACACACACACACACACACACACACACACACACACACACACATTTTATCGGTCTCATCTTTAAATGAAACACCCGTTAATTATAGTGAATACAGTCGACTCTCGTTATGTTGAGTTCGTAGGGACCCGTTATAAACTTCGACTCATCGAAAGTTCGACTCAAAAATCACATGCCATTCCTCAAAAAATCCAGTTTCTTTCATTACGTTCACTTTAAACAAGCTGCCATATTACAAGCATACTAATGTGCGTGTACAGTATAGTCTTCACATTGTGTAAAAGAACCGCACTCTGTGTATATAAAATTGTATATGTGCGTGTTGATCCATTACTGCGAGAACAAACTTAGAACTGTCTTTCCTACCCTCCATTAATGACACCATGCCCTAATTTCAAAGGCCCTGTCCAATTTTCAGACCCTTTTTGCCTTTTTTCATTGAATTAATCGCCGTTTGTTTGGCGAATTTTAAAGCACATCGTTTGTTTACACCATTTCTATGGGAAATCCCTTTTCCTCAACGGGCTCCGGAAATACGCAGTCACATGTGAACTAGTTGGTTGCCGATTCGCGTACTCCCGGTACATGTAAGAGAACAGCCTTATTCGGGAAACAAGACGTTTAAAAATGTAGTCACCATTTTATATGTTTCGTCGTGAGCTGTTTCGCTCTTGCTCAAGTGACAAATTAAATTCAATGTTGAACGGCAGCGTTAAGTTGGCTGCCAGTTCGCAGTTCGCAGTTCGTTATTCGAATAACGAACAACGAAATATTTCGCAGTTTGTTATTCGAATGTGAATAACGAAATAGTTTGCCATTCAATTTACGAATAACGAAATAGTCATTTAAAAGTACAAAAATGAGTCATGCAGGAAACACCACATACAGAACAAACACTCGCCCGAACAGCAACACAAAGAAAAATCCATAAATTAACAGTGCAGTAGAACCCCTCTAATGCGACCACTAACAGAATAAACATAGGTGTCTTTATAAGCAGCTACATGTAGTAGCTTAAAGCAGGGTGAAAGTAATGCAGAAAGCTCCTATAGAAGTTTTCTGCATAATTTTCGTTCTGCATTAAGCTACCACCTGTCTCTGTCAGATTATGCCTCTTTTTGTGTTCGCATTAAAGGGGTTTTACTCTAATTATATTCTAGATAAAGTAGAACCGAATTATCGTTGGTACATATAAAAGTATCGTGAAAGTTTATGCAGTTTTCATTCGAATCACAAAATATAGTTTGTATTTTGTAAAATGATATTTTAGACACACTAGACCCAAGTTATAGTGGAATTCATGATTTATGTATAAAATCCGGGACCATTTCGCAGTTCGTTATTCGAATAAAGAAATATTTCGCAGTTCAACCTCCAAATAAGGAAATGGCCAAAATAAGTTTTAAATGCGTAATAATGATATTTTAGACACACTAGACTCAAGTCATAGTGGAATCAATGATTTCTATATGAAACCCGGAGCCATTTCGCAGTTCGTTATTCGAATAACGAAATATTTCGCAGTTCAACCTCTGAATAACGAAATGGCCAAAATAAGTTTTAAATGCGTTATAATGATATTTTAGACACACTAGACCCAATTATAGTAGAATTCATGATTTAGATATAAAATCCGGGACCATTTCGAATTCGTTATTCGAATAACGAAATATTTCGCTGTTCAACACTTTTCGGATTGTGAGTGAGGTGAGAAGGAATGTCAGAGTGAGAACAAACTTTCTGCCAAAATGCAAAATAATGAAATTATTTATAAAAAAAATAGGATCAGTGTGGAGATAACAAGTGTTGTGATACAATTGTGCAAAGAGATTTGGCAAACATTTGCTTTCATAGGAAGATATTTGGATTTGGAGCCTAAACAATAGACAACAATAGAAAAAATCTACCTGGATTTACCTGGATTTAGTTTTGACAGGTGAGAGGCATATTGATATTTTGAGACAGTCCCTAGAAGATAGACAGTTATTTCACTCACGATGAGTAACAAACCAGTGAAAGTAAAGGGAAATAGTGGCTCAGGAAAGCCTCCCCCACAAAAGAGGGCTATTACAGAGGTATCTCCTAATTCAAGTGTAGAAGAGATCTCCATAATCAATCATCATTTGGATGACCTTACAGATGATATACAGAAAATCAGGGAGGATCTCAAACAAATTATGAAAAAAGATGACATGAAATATTTCATTCAGAAAACAATAAGTGAAACAATTAACGAATTAAATAAAAATATTGAAATGACAATAGCAGTTCAGGTAGAAGATGCCACAAAGTCTTTAAAAGACGAAATAAAGAACTTGGAAGAAGAAAACAGAGGTCTTAGAAAGGAAGTTAGGTCGATGGGAGAGTCTCTGTCAGTCTGTGACCAAAGATCAAAGCTTGCTCTAGCTCAGGCCAACTGTAACGAGCAATATTCTAGGAAAAACAATGTAAAGATTTTGGGCATATCAGAGAAAGAAGGGGAAAATGAGGCGAAGCTTATGGAAACAGTGTCGAGTGTGCTAGGAAGAGGAGGGGTTAGGCTAAATAAGGACAAAGTCACGGCAATACACAGGATACCTGGGAAAAAGGGCCAGCCAAAACCTGTACTGCTGAAATTTGTGAACAACAACGAAAAAGCCAAAGTCATGACGTACAGAAGGAAAATGAAGGAGACCGGAAACCGCCTAGTCGACGATGTTACAAAGCAAAATGTAGAACTCATGAAACGCCTTGAAGCATCTCCGGAAATCGAGTCTGCATGGTTTTTTAATGGACGTGTATATGGAAAGACCGGTAAGGGTATTCGCCATCATTTTGACATTTTTGACATTATAAGTGATAAAGTAAAAGAGTCCAAGGATAGTGAGAAACGTGGAAAGTAAGACAGTATGAACTCTGATAGTGAATAAAAGTGGCAGTAAGGCAGTGTAAAAAAACTATCGAAGGTAAATACTTCGCAATTATAGGCTTTGGCTGTACAGACAGACAGTGTATATGTACGATACATACGTTAATTCGTTAAGTGACCATGAAATTTGTTTAAACATTGTTTTTTTTAGACCTTTCCCTTATACGGAAAGAAAATTGCGTTTGTTTTTTTTACAATCAGAGTAGACCCATGTCTGACGGTTCCTGTAGTAACAGTCTGATTGGGGTCTGCTCTGTTTTTTTTTCTTGGTTTTTCTATGGTAGGGCCTATAGATCTTATTCTATAGTTTTTGTCAACACAGATTATCATGTGTTAGAAACCCAGCTAATTGCTTTTCATGACGTCAATTATGTCATTATGCACAGGTAAATGGTTGAGAAAATGTGTACAGTGTACAGTGCTATGTACAAGTTTTCAACTTTAACCTCTTTTGCTGATTTTTAACGCTCCCCCCCAGAGCCATCCCTCTAGAGGAGCCATCCGATCAGGGTCTGCTCTGTTTGTGCTGATGGAATTTTGATAGATCTGTTCCTTTACTTTCTAAAATGGATGCAATGTTCCATCTTCCTTTTTTCATTGTAACTATTTTTGTCCAGGAATAGTCAGTAGGTACTGAAATTTGGAGTAAACACAGAATAGGGAAAGGGTTAAGAATGAAAAAAGCCCGTCAGTATACTCAGTAGATCTGTGATGTTTTTATTTTTTAAATTGCTAGACCCAATTGACAATCAGTGCAGATCTAGATCAAAGGGCCACTCCTGGGGCCCTAAAGTCTGGGTCTGCACTGTTTGTTCACATGCAATTGAGTGCATATCCAATGTACCAAAGGACAAAAACTTTCAAGACCGAACTTATATATAAGATTGAACTCTTTTTTCCTGTGCACATGTACATGTATATGTGTGTATTTTATGTGTTTCATGTATATGTACATGTGGGTGCGTGGGTATGTATATATTATCATCTGAAGCCGTCGGACACATGAATGTTTTGGCGATGGCAGAGACGGTATGGATGGCAGAGACGGTATGGTCGTATATGTGATTATCATGTGTTAGAAACCCGGCTAATGGCTTTTCATGATGTCAATTATGTCATTTTGCACAGGTAAATGGTTGAGAAGATGTGTATAGTGTACAGTGCTCTGTACAAGTTTTTTCAACTTTAACCTCATTCTTGCTGATTTTTGACGCTTTCCCTCATGTAAACGTGTTTTCACTCATTAGCAAACAAAGTAGACCCAGATCAGATGGCTCCTAGAGGAGCCATCCGATCAGGGTCTGCTCTGTTTGTGCTGATGGAATTTTGATAGATCTGTTCCTTTACTTTCTAAAATGGATGCAATGTTCCATCTTCCTTTTTTCATTGTAACTATTTTTGTCCAGGAATAGTCAGTAGGTACTGAAATTTGGAGTAAACACAGAACAGGGAAAGGGTTAGGAATGAAAAAGCCCGTCAGTATACTCAGTAGATCTGTGATATATATTTTTTTTAAATTGCCAATCAGTGCAGATCTGGATCAAAGGGCCACTCCAGGGGCCCTAAAGTATGGGTCTGCACTGTTTGTTCACATCCAATTGAGTGCATATCCAATGTACCAAAGGATAAAACTTTCAAGACTGGACTGTATATGAGATTTAACTCTTTTTTCCTGTGCACATGTGCATGTATATGTGTGTATATTATGTGTTTCATGTGTGTGTATGTACATGTGGATGCATAGGTATGTATATTATGTCATCTGAAGCCGTCGGACACATGGATGTTTTAGCCATGGCAGAGACGGTATGGTCGTATATGTGTTGTGTCCGGAAGCAAACAGAGCAGACCTTGATCATAACCCTCCTACAGGAGCCATTTGATCTGGTTCTGTTCTGCTTGCAAAGATGTAGCTTGTTTCTTAGAGTGAAGGGTTAGAAATATGTCAGACATTATACTAATATATAGAGACAATTATAAGCAGAATAGATCCATATATTAAAGCTTGTTGGAGATTTGTGCCCCATAGTGATATAGGTCTGTTTATACAGAACGACAATATTGAAATGTTTCCTAGGAAAATATGTGTTTTGACGCTTTTAGTAGGATCAAAATCAGTGCGGATCCGGATCGGAGGGACCCAAAAATATCCCTAAGGATCTGGATCTGCAATGTTTTTGTCGCAAATTCCAGTTGGTGTATACATACTGAATAGGGTTAGTCCTTTCCATGAACAATTACTTTACACTATGTATAACAAAATGCTAACTGCTCTATTTATGGTTGGCTCTTTGCATGCTAAATCACCTTTTGACATCTGTTACACTGGTCCTCTGCTGTATCAGTTGCCACATGCAGAAGGTTTTGTGTGTCTTTATTTTTGTTTACAAAAGTCGGTCCTAAATGAAAACCAGTCTGACCTTCGGGTCAAGTCCCATTTTATTGGTGGGTCTGATCTGGATCCAGACTGATTGTATAGATCAATAATGAGAAACCCTAAACTGGCATGCAGGGAGCTAAACATAGGTAGAGGCGTCAGACAGTGTAAAACATATACATGTAGACCCATATACAGCGTGACCCCGCTAATGCTACCACCTAAAAGAGGTATAATTATGGGTGCTAGATGCAGGTGGTAGCTTAATGCAGGACAGAAGTAATGCGGAAAGCTCCTAGAGGAGCTTTCTGTATTGCGTTTGTCCTGCATTAAGCATCCACCTGCTTATAAAGACAGCTATGTTTATTTATTGAAAGGTTGCATTAGAGGGGTTATACTGTATATGATATTGATACCTCTTTGTGATATAGATCTGATCTACCAAAAGACATTGTAAAAATATATGCCGATAATTAGGCATTTGCCGTTTCAATGCGGAATACTAAACAGTGCAGATCCTGATTAGGTAAAGTGCTGACACAGCAGATTGTTACTTTAATATAGTGTAATACTCTCCCAATTTGACCTAAGACTCATGCATATTCCGTCTATTATCGTCGGTAATCTCCGGATAAATTTACGGAGGTATAGGAATGATGATCATGCAGTCTTCGTGGAACATGCTTATTACCGGCTTTTTATTTTTTGCGGTCAAATTGGGAAAGCAATAAATAGGGGGACTTGTTTTTATCTGACAGTGTGGATATTTGTGTTGTCTTCAAATGTAAATGTTGACACTTTAAATATACATGTGTGTCAGTGTGCAATAACAGTTTGGACCCAGATCAGTTTAATAGTTTAAATTCGCTCATTTATTGACAGGCCTATATAACTATGAGTTTGAAAGGGTCTAGTTGATCCAATCCATGGTTCTTTAATATTTTTGTGGTATTTATCCGGCTGTTGTATCTGTTTATGCTTTAATAGACATTTGGAGTGCTGATATATGGTATTGAACTTGTGTTGATATATGAGGGTGACTTGTTTTGTCTTACAGTGTGGATATTTGTGCTGTTTTCAAATGCAAATGTTGACACTTTGAATATACACGTGTGTCAGTGTGCAATAACAGTTTGGACCCAGATCAGTTTGATAGTTTAAATTCGCTCATTTATTGACAGGCCTATATAACTATGAGTTATAGGTAGCAGTTTGGGAGGGTCTAGTGGATCCAATCCACGGGTCTTTAATATTTTTGTGGTATTTATCCAATTGTTGTATATGTTTATGCTTAAATAGGCATTTGAAGTGCTGATATATGATATTGAACTTTTGGTGTAAATTGCAGCCGTTTGAAGTTATACTTGTATCTAAGGTTATCTAAACCTTTATTCCATGAATGCTAATTTTCATGCTTTGGCAAACCGGGTAGACCTGGACCCGGCCGGCGTTTTTTTTCATAGATGTGTTTTGCAAACATCTGCAAACATAGTAGACCCAGATAGGAACCGTCTGATCGGGGTCTGCTCTGTTTGCAAATGGAATTTTATATGTTTGTTTCTTTGCTGTCTGAGATGGCTGCGGTGTGCAAATTTCATTAAATTGTTAAATGAGTATTCATGGACTAAAGGGTTAAGAGAATGGGCTATTAACCCTTTCCCTCATATAAACGTGTTTTCACGCATTTGCAAACAGAGAAGACCCAGTTTAGATGGCTCCTAGAGGAGCCGTCTGATCAGGGTCTGCTCTGTTTGCTATTGGAATCTAAAAGATTGGTATCTTTACTTTCTAAAAATGGCTACAATGTTCCACACTCCATAATTTCATAATAATTATTTTGCCATGAATATTCAGTAGGTATTGAAATTCGGGATAGACATAGAACAGGGAAAGGGTTAATCAGAAGAAAAAATGATGAAGACTGATACCTATGCAGCACATAGTACTTTTCGGCAACATTAGAAACAAAATAGCCATTGATTGTGAAACAGTTTTGATCTCAAAATTTCTTTGGATTAAAAAATTGCCTGTTAATGATTTGAGAATACTTGGTATAAAAAGGTGTACTTTGTAAGGGAATCTTGAATGACAGACAGTGTGGACCTTGGTCGGAGGGCTCCTCTAGGATCCTTCTGATCTGGGATTACCTTATATACGGGTATCAGTTTGCAATTGTCCATTTCTAAAGTAGCTGGGTGTAGGTTACCCGGTATCTGCTGGATCAAACGCTTAAATTAATGATGGTGTGTTGTATAAATACTTGAAGCACTTCGGATGAGGTATTGCTGAAGTGTTGATTTGAAATGTAACAGTAAAAGGTTACATGTATATATTAAATATTTTATATCTGATATACTGTGTGTGCATGAGAGGATTGATGTGTATTGCGTGCTAAATATATATACATGTACTGTAAAATGATATATGCCGGGTACCCTAACCCTTTCCCTGATACCAAGCCTTTTCAGGTTTTTACAAGCAGAATGGAACTAGAATAGATAGTCATCTGTTCTAGATCCACTCTGTATTGCTTATAATAAATTTGACTATATCGAAATATGTGTGCACATGTCAGAAAAAAAACCCGGTTTGTATGATGTCATTATTTCTTACATGACTGTTCAACAGGGAAAATTTTGACTGTACAGTATCTGTTGGGTTTGGATTAACTGGTTTAAATATTGAGGTCTAGTTTCTGTAAGTATAGTGTATTGCCTTTGATGAGGCTTTTGGGAAATGAATGTGGAGACGGTATCTCAGTGAGACCTAGAAAAGCGAATTGTTGGTGTTTTTCGGCATATTGGCATTTCAACGTAACGTGACGTTTTTACGAGTGTATGGGTAAATGTTTAATGTAGAATTACAGCTGATCCGTATTTGGATTTTTTAAATGTGGTGTGAAAAACTTAGTGACTTTGGCAGAATATCACTATTTCAAGTGGTAAATGCCTTGATAGGGGTTCTCTCAAAACTGTTAAATTATATGTTAAAGTATAAAATGATGATGCTTTCAGTAAATTGCCAGGGCCTGGGCTCATTAGAAAAACGAAGAGATGTTTTTGACTACCTTAGAGCAAAGAAATGTAATATTTATTGCTTACAAGACGTACACTCTACAACCAATACTGAAAATCTTATCAGAATGCAATGGGGTTTTGAAGGAATTTTTAGCTCTGGTAACTCTAAATCCAGAGGTGTAGCAATACTTTTTCAAAAGGGAACTGATTTTAAGATACATGACTATATAACAGATGCACAGGGAAACTATATTATGGCTGACATATCTATAGATAATAATAGATTTGCACTAGTGAATCTCTATGGACCAAACAATGATATTCCAATATTTTATGAGTTGTTAATGAATCAAGTCGAGAAATACAATAATGAAGGGCTCATAATGTGCGGTGATTTTAATTTGGTCCTAGACCCTAAACTAGATTATTATAATTACAAACATATCAATAATAAGAATGCTCGATTAAAAGTTTTAGAAATCAAAGAAATGTTCAATTTGATAGACCCATTTAGAGAGAAGTACCCTCAACTCAAGAGATTTACATGGAGAAAAAAACACCCTTTAAAACAAGCACGCCTAGACTTTTTTTAATTTCTGAAAATTTACTAAGTTCTGTTGATAAATGCAATATTGAAAGTAGTTATAGGTCAGATCATTCCATGATCACTTTAAATCTCATTTTAACCCATTTCAGAAAGGAAAACCATTATGGAAGCACAACAATTCACTTCTAAAAGATATAAAATATATAAAGGCCATAAATGATAAAATTGAGTATATAAAACAACAATATGCAGTTCCTGTTTATAACATGGAAAACCTAAAAAACATACCACATGACCAAATCCAGTTTACAATAAATGATCAATTGTTTCTAGAAACATTACTAATGGAATTAAGGGGGGAAATTATATCATACTCTAGCTACAAAATAAAACAAAGGAACGCTTTGGAAAAGGAAACTGTTAAAACAAATGAAAACATTGAAAATAACCTTACATCAGACAAAACAGGAGAATTAGATGAACTTAAAAAAATACTATTAGAAATTAGGAAGGAGAAAATGAAAGGTCATATTATAAGATCAAGAGTTAAAATAATTGAAGATGATGAAAAACCGACTACATATTTCTGCAAACTTGAATCTCATAACTGTGTCAGTAAAATAATTCCAAGAGTTGAAAAAGAAGACAGAATTGTGATATCAAATCAGCATGAAATATGAGAGGAAGCAAAGTCCTATTATGAAAAACTTTACAGTAAAGATTTGTCTGAGGATACATATTTAGACCTTGATACAGAACTTAAAACCTGCACTCTCCATAAACTTAGTAACAATGAATCTTTTTCCCTAGATGGATTTCTCTCATATGAAGAAATCACAAAGTCGCTAAGAGGTATGTCAAATAACCGTAGTCCTGGGTCAGATGGATTCACCCCTGAATTTTTTAAAGTATTTTGGAAAAATATAGGACAATTTGTTTTAAGATCTATAAACTATGGGTACAAGATGGGCGAATTATCTGTTACACAAAAAGAGGGAATTATTACTTGCATACCAAAAGAAAATAAACCACGACAATTCTTAAAAAATTATAGACCTATATCATTGTTGAACTGTATATACAAGATAGCGTCAGGCGCAATTGCCAACAGACTTAAACAAGTTTTAGGTAAACTAATTCATGAAGATCAAACAGGATTTATGGCAGGGAGATTCTTGGGTCAAAATACAAGGCAGATTTATGATATTATGCAATATACAGAAGAGCATAATATACCTGGATTAATTTTACTAGTTGACTTTGAAAAGGCTTTCGATTCTATTTCCTGGAATTTTATACAGAATGTATTAAGATTTTTTAACTTCGGTGACTCTTTCATTAAATGGTTTACTCTATTGTATAGGAATGCTAGGCTATCAGTTAACCAGGGTGGTCATTTATCAAATTTCTTCACAATAAGTCGAGGCTGCAGGCAAGGGGATCCAATATCAGCATATATATTTTTATTATGTGCAGAAATATTAGCTATAAGATTAAGAAATAACACAAGTATTAAAGGTATTACAATCAATGGAACAGAATACAAGTTATCCCAATATGCAGATGATCTATCTGCTATATTAGATGGATCTAGTTTATCTCTAAATGAAACATTAAATGAATTGCACAGATTTTCAAAATATTCTGGTTTAAAAGTCAACTTTGAAAAAACACATGTAATATGGATAGGATGCAAAAAGTACAGTACTGACTCAATTAAAACAAAGTGGAAACTTTCATGGGGAGTAAATAGATTTAAATTGTTAGGGATTATTTTTGATGTGGATCTTTCAAACATGGTTATGCTCAACTATACTGAAAAAATACAAAAACTAAAAGCTCTGATATTAAATTGGAATCGTAGGTATTTGACGCCTATGGGGAAAATCACGGTAATTAAAACACTACTTCTTCCTCTACTTAATCACCTCATTATGGCACTACCAAATCCTCCTGAAGAAGTCTTAAAGGAAATAAATTTACTGTTCTTTGGCTTTATTTGGCAAGGGAGTGCAAAGGTAAAAAAAGCAGTGTTAGTTAAACAATATATTGAAGGGGGTCTTAAAATGATAAACTTAATTTGCTTTATTGAAGGTTTAAAATAAACTTGGTTGAGAAGATTAATAACAGGTTATGGTAAATGGAACAAAATTTTAGAATGTAGTATTGACTATAGTAAAGTTTTTTCTCTAGGATCTGAGTATCTAAAGAAATGTGAGAAAGAAATATCGAATCCGTTTTGGCAAGATGTCATAAAAGCATTCCATAAAATACAAACAGCATACACTCCTGTAAACGCAGCGGAATTAATGACATCACCACTATTCTATAACAAAGATATTCAAATAGGTGGAAAGTGTGTGTTTTACAAACCATTTTTTATAAAAGGGATATCACAAATAAATGATCTTATCACAGCTGAAGGAAACTTCTACAATTATCAATCGTTTTGTGAAATATATGATATTCATATTGACTTTGTAAAATTTTATGGTCTTATAAATGTTATAAAAATATTTTTAAATAAGTTTAGCTTTACAGTAACACTGCAGAAAATGCAGAATCCATTATTCCCATTAAATGTATTAATACTTCTGAAACAATCAAAAGGTTCAGCTCATTTATATAACATACTGAATAAAAATAATGAAAAACCTACTGCAGTGACAAGATGAAACCAATTGTTTCAGATAGAAGATAATGATTGGAAAGAAATTTACAATGCCATATTTAAATACAACTTCAGTACAGAAATACGGTGGTTTCAGTATCGAATAAACCATAGAATTCTTCCAACACAGAAATACCTTTTTAATATCAAAATCTCAGACAATCCTAATTGCAGAGTTTATGGTGAAGTAGAAACAATTCAACATATGCTTTGGTCATGTCCAGAAACAGAATTATTTTTAACAAAAGTCCAGCAGTGGTTAAAATTAGCAGAGTATATCAATTGTATAAATGAGAAGAAATACTTATTCAATTTAAGCAATTCCTATTCAATGGCTGACATGACTATTCTACTAGAAACAAAGTACTATATATATTTGACCAAAAAAAGGGAAGGAAAATTCTCACAACTATCATTAAAAAACAAAATAATAGCAAAATATACAGCTCTGAAATACATAGCAACAAGGGATAATTATCTTGAACAGTTTGATCAAACATGGTCAAAATATTATTATCTTTTAATGGAATAAAATTCCTCCACATAATTACAATAGCTAAAAAGTAAAATGGCTTTGGCAATTTTCATAATTTCTTGTATAGATATAGACATTTTATATGAAAAAGAAAACATGAAATCGAAAAATTATTGAAATGAGAGAACCCCATCAAGCATTTTTAGGATTTAGGATTCTTTTTTTTTTTTTATTATTATTATTATTATCAAATGCATAAAACTCCCCTTCAAAAATGTGGTTGTATAAATATCAATTATACTGTTTTCTCAAATGGCATTGTTAGAATAGTCTTATTTCTGTTTTGTTAATTTATGTAACTATTATACTTACCGTTTATGACACAATGCTACTAACCTAACCAATTATTCTGTACGGTATGATGAGGGATGGTACTCCCCGACCCTCACATACCTATGACGGGGAGAATAAAAGCATTAAAAAAAAAAAAAAAAAAAAAATCCGGCGCCATTTCGCAGTTCGTTATTCGAATAACGACATATTTCACAGTTCAACCTCCGAAAAACGAAATGGCCAAAATAAGTTTTAAATAGGTAATGATGATATTTTAGACACTCTAGACCCAAGCCATATCGGAATCAATGATTTCTATACAAAATCCGGGACCATTTCGCAGTTCGTTATTCGAATAACGAAATATTTCGCAGTTCAACCTCCGAATAACGAAATGACCAAAACCAGCTATAAATGCGCAAATTTGCGCAGTTCAACCTCCGAATAACGAAATGGCCAAAATAAGTTTTAGATAGGTAATGATGATATTTTAGACACACGAGACCAAAGCCATATAGAAATCAATGATGTCTATACAAAATCCGGGACCATTTCGCAGTTCGTTATTCGAATAACGAAATATTTCGCAGTTCAACCTCCGAATAACGGAATGGCCAAAATAATTTTTAAATGCGTAATAATGATATTTTAGACACACTAGACCCAAGTCATTGTGGAATCAATGATTTCTATATGAAATTCGGAGCCATTTCGCAGTTCGTTATTCGAATAACGAAATATTTCGCAGTTCAACCTCTGATTAACGAAATGGCCAAATAAGTTTTAAATGCGTAATAATGAGATTTTAGACACACTAGACCCAAGTTATACTGGCATTAATTATTTATATATAAAATCCGGGACCATTTCGCAGTTCGTTATTCGAATAACGAAATATTTCGCAGTTCAACCTCCGAATAACGAAATGGCAAAATTAAGTTTCAAATAGGTATGGGTGATATTTTAAACACACTAGACCAAAGCCATATCGAAAGCAATGATTTCTATTCAAAATCCGGGACCATTTTGCAGTTCGTTATTCAAATAACGAAATATTTCGCAGTTCAACCTCCGAATAACGAAATGGCCAAAATAAGTTTTAAATGCGTAATAATGATAATTTAGACAAACTAGACCCAAGTTATAGTGGAATTAATTATTTCTATATAAAATCCGGAGCCATTTCGCAGTTCGTTATTTGAATAACGAAATATTTCGCAGTTCAACCTCCGAATAACGAAATGGCCAAAATAAGTTTTAAATAGGTAATTATGATATTTTAGACACACTAGACCCAAGCCATATCGGAATCAATTATTTCTATACAAAATCCGGGACCATTTCGCAGTTCGTTATTCGAATAACGAAATATTTCGCAGTTCAACCTCCGAATAATAAAATGGCCAACACCAGCTATAAATGCGCAAATTTGATATTTTAGATACCCTAGACCCAAGTCATAGTGGAATCAATGATTTCTATATAAAATCCGGAGCCATTTCGCAGTTCGTTATTCGAATAACGCAATATTTCGCAGTTCAACCTCCTCATAACGAAATGGCCAAATAAGTTTTAAATGCGTAATAATGATATTTTAGACACACTAGACCCTAGCGATATCGGAATCAATGATTTCTATTCAAAATCCGGGACCATTTCTCAGTTCGTTATTCGAATAACGAAATATTTCACAGTTCAACCTCCGAATAACGAAATGGCCAAAATAAGTTTTAAATAGGCATGGATGATATTTTAGACACACTAGACCCTAGCGATATCGGAATCAATGATTTCTATTCAAAATCCGGGACCATTTCGCAGTTCGTTATTCGAATAACGTAATATTTCGCAGTTCAACATCCGAATAACGAAATGGCCAAAATAAGATTTAAATGCGTAATAATGATATTTTAGACAGACTAGACCCAAGTCATAGTAGAATAAATAATTTCTATATAAAATTCGGAGCCATTTCGCAGTTCGTTATTCGAATAACGAAATATTTTGCAGTTCAACCTCCGAATAACGAAATGGCTAAAGTAAGTTTTAAATGCGTAATAAAGATATTTTAGACACACTAGACCCAAGTCATAGTGGAATCCATGATTTCTACATAAAATCCGGAGCCATTTCGCAGTTCGTTATTCGAATAACGAAATATTTCGCAGTTCAACCTCCGAATAACGAAATGGCCAAAATAAGTCTTAAATAGGTAATGATGATATTTTAGACACACTAGAACCCAAGTCATAGTGAAATCAATGATTTCTATATGAAACCCGGAGCCATTTCGCAGTTCGTTATTCGAATAAAGAAATATTTCGCAGTTCAACATCGAATAACGAAATGGCCAAAATAAGTTTTAAATGCGTAATAATGATATTTTAGACACACTAGACCCAAGTCATAGTGAAATCAATGATTTCTATATGAAACCAGGAGCCATTTCGCAGTTCGTTATTCGAATAAAGAAATATTTCGCAGTTCAACCTCTGAATAACGAAATGGCCAAAATAAGTTTTAAATGCGTAATAATGATATTTTAGACACACTAGACCCAATTATAGTAGAATTCATGATTTAGATATAAAATCCGGGACCTTTTCGAATTCTTTATTCGAGTAACGAAATATTTCGCTGTTCAACCTCCGAATAACGAAATGGCAACATTAAGTTTTAAATAGGTATGGGTGATATTTTAAACACACTAGACCAAAGCCATATCGGAATCAATGATTTCTATTCAAAATCCGGGACCATTTCTCAGTTCGTTATTCGAATAACGAAATATTTCACAGTTCAACCTCCGAATAACGAAATTGCCAAAATAAGATTTAAATGCGTAATAATGATATTTTAGACACACTAGACCCAAGTTATAGTGGAATTAATTATTTCTATATAAAATCCGGAGCCATTTCGCAGTTCGTTATTCGAAT
Source organism: Azorinus chamasolen (assembly GCA_963576725.1). NCBI lineage: Eukaryota > Metazoa > Mollusca > Bivalvia > Cardiida > Solecurtidae > Azorinus > Azorinus chamasolen. The sequence continues at coordinate 94,659,442 of OY755239.1, forward strand.
AACGACATATTTCGCAGTTCAACCTCCGAATAACGAAATGGCCAAAATAAGTTTTAAATAGGTAATTATGATATTTTAGACACTCTAGACCCAAGCCATATCGGAATCAATGATTTCTATACAAAATCCGGGACCATTTCGCAGTTCGTTATTCGAATAACGAAATATTTCGCAGTTCAACCTCCGAATAACGAAATGACCAAAACCAGCTATTAATGCGCAAATTTGATATTTTAGATACCCTAGACCCAAGTCATAGTGGAATCAATGATTTCTATATACAATCCGGAGACATTTCGCAGTTCGTTATTCGAATAATGAAATATGTCGCAGTTCAACCTCCTCATAACGAAATTGACAAAATAAGTTTTAAATAGGTAATGATGATATTTTAGACACGCGAGACCCAAGACATATAGAAATCAATAATGTCTATACAAAATCCGGGACCATTTCGCAGTTCGTTATTCGAATAACGAAATATTTCGCAGTTCAACCTCCGAATAACAGAATGGCCAAATAATTTTTAAATGTGTAATAATGATATTTTAGACACACTAGACCCAAGTCATTGTGGAATTAATTATTTCTATATAAAATCCGGAGCCATTTCAAAGTTCGTTATTCGAATAACGAAATATTTCGCAGTTCAACCTCTGATTAACGAAATGGCCAAAATAAGTTTTAAATGCGTAATAATGAGATTTTAGACACACTAGACCCAAGTTATAGTGGAATTTATTATTAAGATATAAAATCCGGGACCATTTCGCAGTTCGTTATTCGAATAAAGAAATATTTTGCTGTTCAAACTCCGAATAACGAAATGGCAAAATTAAGTTTTAAATAGGTATGGATGACATTTAAAACCCCCTTGACCAATGCCATATCGAAATCAATGATTTCTATTCAAAATCCGGGACCATTTTGCAGTTCGTTATTCGAATAACGAAATATTTCGCAGTTCAACCTCCGAATAACGAAATGGCTAAAATAAGTTTTAAATGCGTAATACTGATATTTTAGACACACTAGACCCAAGTTATAGTGGAATTAATTATTTATATATAAAATCCGGGACCATTTCGCAGTTCGTTATTCGAATAAAGAAATATTTCGCAGTTCAACCTCCGAATAACGAAATGGCCAAAATAAGTTTTAAATGCGTAATAATGATATTTTAGACACACTAGACCCAAGTTATAGTGGAATTGATTATTTATATATAAAATCCGGGACCATTTCGCAGTTCGTTATTCGAATAACGAAATATTTCGCAGTTCAACCTCCGAATAACGAAATGGCAAAATTAAGTTTTAAATAGGTATGGGTGATATTTCATACACACTAGACGAAAGCCATATCGGAATCAATGATTTCTATTCAAAATCCGGGACCATTTTGCAGTTCATTTTTCAAATAACGAAATATTTCGCAGTTCAACTTCCGAATAACGAAATGGCCAAAATACGTTTTAAATGCGTAATAATGATAATTAAGACACACTAGACCCAAGTTATAGTGGAATTAATTATTTCTATATAAAATCCGGAGCCATTTCGCAGTTCGTTATTTGAATAACGAAATATTTCGCAGTTCAACCTCCGAATAACGAAATGGCCGTAATAAGTTTTAAATAGGTAATGATAATATTTTAGACACACTAGACCCAAGCCATATCGGAATCAATGATTTCTATACAAAATCCGGGACCATTTCGCAGTTCGTTATTCGAATAACGAAATATTTCGCAGTTCAACCTCTGAATAACGAAATGGCCAAAATAAGTTTTAAAGCGTTATAATGATATTTTAGACACACTAGACCCAATTATAGTAGAATTCATGATTTAGATATAAAATCCGGGACCATTTCGAATTCGTTATTCGAATAACGAAATATTTCGCTGTTCAACCTCCGAATAACGAAATGGCAAAATTAAGTTTTAAATAGGTATGGGTGATATTTTAAACACACTAGACCAAAGCCATATCGGAATCAATGATTTCTATTCAAAATCCGGGACCATTTCTCAGTTCGTTATTCGAATAACGAAATATTTCACAGTTCAACCTCCGAATAACGAAATTGCCAAAATAAGAGTTAAATGCGTAATAATGATATTTTAGACACACTAGACCCAAGTTATAGTGGAATTAATTATTTTTATATACAATCCGGAGCCATTTCGCAGTTCGTTATTCGAATAACGACATATTTCGCAGTTCAACCTCCGAATAACGAAATGGCCAAAATAAGTTTTAAATATGTAATTATGATATTTTAGACACTCTAGACAAAAGCCATATCGGAATCAATGATTTCTATACAAAATCCGGGACCATTTCGCAGTTCGTTATTCGAATAACGAAATATTTCGCAGTTCAACCTCCAAATAACGAAATGACCAAAACAGCTATAAATGCGCAAATTTGATATTTTAGATACCCTAGACCCAAGTCATAGTGGAATCAATGATTTCTATATACAACCCGGAGCCATTTCGCAGTTCGTTATTCGAATAATGAAATATGTCGCAGTTCAACCTCCGAATAACGAAATGGCCAAAATAAGTTTTAAATGCGTAATAATGAGATTTTAGACACACTAGACCCAAGTTATAGTGGAATTTATTATTAATATATAAAATCCGGGACCATTTCGCAGTTCGTTATTCGAATAACGAAATATTTTGCTGTTCAAACTCCGAATAACGAAATGGCAAAATTAAGTTTTAAATAGGTATGGATGACATTTTAAACCCACTAGACCAATGCCATATCGAAATCAATGATTTCTATTCAAAATCCGGGACAATTTTGCAGTTCGTTATTCGAATAACAAAATATTTCGCAGTTCAACCTCCGAATAACGAAATGGCTAAAATAAGTTTAAATGCGTAATACTGATATTTTAGACACACTAGACCCAAGTTATAGTGGATATAATTATTTATATATAAAACCCGGGACCATTTCTCAGTTCGTTATTCGAATAAAGAAATATTTCGCAGTTCAACCTCCGAATAACGAAATGGCCAACATAAGTTTTAAATGCGTAATAATGATATTTTAGACACACTAGACCCAAGTTATAGTGGAATTAATTATTTATATATAAAATCCGGGACCATTTCGCAGTTCGTTATTCGAATAACGAAATATTTCGCAGTTCAACCTCCGAATAACGAAATGGCCCGAATAAGTTTTAAATGCGTAATAATGATATTTCAGACACACTAGACCCGAGTCATAGCGGAGTCAATGATTTCTATACAAAATCCGGGACCATTTCGCAGTTCGTTATTCGAATAACGAAATATTTCGCAGTTCAACCTCCAAATAACGAAAAGGCTAAAACCAGTTATAAATGCGCAAAGATGATATTTTAGATACCCTAGACCCAAGTCATAGTGGAATCAATGATTGTTCGTTATTATTAAATCCGGAGCCATTTCGCAGTTCGTTATTCGAATAACGAAATATTTCGCAGTTCAGCCTCCGAATAACGAAATGGCCAAAACCAGCTATTAATGCGTAATGATGATATTTTAGATACCCTAAACCCAAATTATAGTGCAATCAAAGATTTCTATATAAAATCCGGAGCCATTTCGCAGTTCGTTATTCGAATTACGAAATATTTCGCAGTTCAACCTCTGAATAACGAAATGGCCAAAACCAGCTATAAATGCGTAATAATGATATTTTAGATACACTAGACCCATATCATAGTGGAATCAATGATTTCTATATAAAATCCAGAGCCATTTAGCAGTTCGTTATTCGAATAACGAAATATTTCGCAGTTCAACCTGCGAATAACGAAATGGCCAATATAAGTTTTAAATGCGTAATAATGATATTTTAGACACACTAGACCCATGCCATAGTGGAATCAATGATTTCTATTAAAATTCCGGAGCCATTTCGCATTTCGTTATTCGAATTACGAAATATTTCGCAGTTCAACCTCCGAATAACGAAATGGCTTTAATAAGTTTTAAATGCGTAATACTGATATTTTAGACACACTAGACCCAAGTTATAGTGGAATTAATTATTTATATATAAAATCCGGGACCATTTCGCAGTTCGTTATTCGAATAACGAAATATTTCGCAGTTCAGCCTCCGAATAACGAAATGGCCAAAACCAGCTATTAATGCGTAATGATGATATTTTAGATACCCTAAACCCAAATCATAGTGCAATCAAAGATTTCTATATAAAATCCGGAGCCATTTCGCAGTTCGTTATTCGAATTACGAAATATTTCGCAGTTCAACCTGCGAATAACGAAATAGCCAAAACCAGCTATAAATGCGTAATAATGATATTTTAGATACACTAGACCCATATGATAGTGGAATCAATGATTTCTATATAAAATCCAGAGCCATTTCGCAGTTCGTTATTCGAATAACGAAATATTTCGCAGTTCAACCTCCGAATAACGAAATGGCCAATATAAGTTTTAAATGCGTAATAATGATATTTTAGACACACTAGACCCATGCCATAGTGGAATCAATGATTTCTATATAAAATCCGGAGCCATTTCGCAGTTCGTTATTCGAATAACGAAATATTTCGCAGTTCAACCTCCGAATGACGAAATGGCCAAAACCAGCTATAAATGCGCAAAGATGATATTTTAGATAACCTAGACCCAAATCATAATGGAATCAAATATTTCTATTAAAATTCCGGAGCCATTTCGCATTTCGTTATTCGAATAACGAAATATTTCACAGTTCAACCTCCGAATAACGAAATGTCCAAAATAAGTTTTAAATGCGTAATAATGATATTTTAGACACACTAAACCCATGTCATAGTGGATGCAATTATTTCTATATAAAATCAGGAGCCATTTCGCAGTTCGTTATTCGAATTACGAAATATTTCGCAGTTCAACCTCCGAATAACGAAATAGCCAAAACCAGCTATAAATGCGTAATAATGATATTTTAGATACACTAGACCCATATGATAGTGGAATCAATGATTTCTATATAAAATCCAGAGCCATTTCGCAGTTCGTTATTCGAATAACGAAATATTTCGGAGTTCAACCTTCGAATAACGAAATGGCCAAAATAAGTTTTAAATGCGTAATAATAATATTTTAGACACACTAGACCCATGTCATAGTGGAATCAATGATTTCTATATAAAAACCGGAGCCATTTCGCAGTTCGTTATTCGAATAACGAAATATTTCGCAGTTCAACCTCCGAATAACGAAATGGCCAAAACCAGCTATAAATGCACAAAGATGATAATTTAGATACCCTAGACCCAAGTCATAGTGGAATCAATGATTTCTATATAAAATCCGGAGCCATTTCGCAGTTTGTTATTCGAATAACGAAATATTTCGCAGTTCAACCTCCGAATAACGAAATGGTCAAAACCAGTTATAAATGCGTAATAATGATATTTTAGACAGACTAGACCCAAGTCATAGTAGAATAAATAATTTCTATATAAAATTCGGAGCCATTTCGCAGTTCGTTATTCGAATAATGAAATATTTTGCAGTTCAACCTCCGAATAACGAAATGGCTAAAGTAAGTTTTAAATGCGTAATAAAGATATTTTAGACACACTAGACCCAAGTCATAGTGGAATCCATGATTTCTACATAAAATCCGGAGCAGTTTCGCAGTTCGTTATTCGAATAACGAAATATTTCGCAGTTCAACCTCCGAATAACGAAATGGCCAAAATAAGTCTTAAATAGGTAATGATGATATTTTAGACACACTAGACCCAAACCATATCGGAATCAATGATTTCTATACAAAATCCGGGACCATTTCGCAGTTCGTTATTCGAATAACGATTATTTCGCAGTTCATCCTCCGAATAACGAAATGGCCAAAATAAGTTTTAAATGCGTAATAATGATATTTTAGACCTACTAGACCCATATCATAGTGGAATCAATGATTTCTATATAAAATCCAGAACCATTTCGCAGTTCGTTATTCGAATAACGAAATATTTCGCAGTTCAACCTGCGAATAACGAAATGGCCAATATAAGTTTTAAATGCGTAATAATGATATTTTAGACACACTAGACCCATGCCATAGTGGAATCAATGATTTCTATGTAAAATCCGGAGCCATTTCGCAGTTCGTTATTCGAATAACGAAATATTTCGCAGTTCAACCTCCGAATGACGAAATGGCCAAAACCAGCTATAAATGCGCAAAGATGATATTTTAGATAACCTAGACCCAAATCATAATGGAATCAAATATTTCTATTAAAATTCCGGAGCCATTTCGCATTTCGTTATTCGAATAACGAAATATTTCGCAGTTCAACCTCCGAATAACGAAATGTCCAAAATAAGTTTTAAATGCGTAATAATGATATTTTAGACACACTAAACCCATGTCATAGTGGATGCAATGATTTCTATATAAAATCAGGAGCCATTTCGCAGTTCGTTATTCGAATAACGAAATATTTCGGAGTTCAACCTTCGAATACCGAAATGGCCAAAATAAGTTTTAAATGCGTAATAATAATATTTTAGACACCCTAGACCCATGTCATAGTGGAATCAATGATTTCTATATAAAATTCGGAGCCATTTCGCAGTTCGTTATTCGAATAACGAAATATTTCGCAGTTCAACCTCCGAATAACGAAATGGCCAAAACCAGCTATAAATGCACAAAGATGATTTAGATACCCTAGACCCAAGCCATAGTGGAATCAATGATTTCTATATAAAATCCGGAGCCATTTCGCCGTTTGTTATTCGAATAACGAAATATTTCGCAGTTCAACCTCCTCATAACGAAATGGCCAAAACCAGTTATAAATGCGTAATAATGATATTTTAGACAGACTAGACCCAAGTCATAGTAGAATAAATAATTTCTATATAAAATTCGGAGCCATTTCGCAGTTCGTTATTCGAATAACGAAATATTTTGCAGTTCAACCTCCGAATAACGAAATGGCTAAAGTAAGTTTTAAATGCGTAATAATGATATTTTAGACACACTAGACCCAAGCCATAGTAGAATCCATGATTTCTACATAAAATCCGGAGCCATTTCGCAGTTCGTTATTCGAATAACGAAATATTTCGCAGTTCAACCTCCGAATAACGAAATGGCCAAAATAAGTCTTAAATAGGTAATGATGATATTTTAGACACACTAGACCCAAACCATATCGGAATCAATGATTTCTATACAAAATCCGGGACCATTTCGCAGTTCGTTATTCGAATAACGATTATTTCGCAGTTCATCCTCCGAATAACGAAATGGCCAAAATAAGTTTTAAATGCGTAATAATGATATTTTAGACACACTAGACCCAAGTCATAGTGAAATCAATGATTACTATATGAAACCCGGAGCCATTTCGCAGTTCGTTATTCGAATAAAGAAATATTTCGCAGTTCAACATCGAATAACGAAATGGCCAAAATAAGTTTCAAATGCGTAATAATGATATTTTAGACACACTAGACCCAAGTCATAGTGAAATCAATGATTTCTATAAGAAACCCGGAGCCATTTCGCAGTTCGTTATTCGAATAAAGAAATATTTCGCAGTTCAACCTCTGAATAACGAAATGGCCAAAATAAGTTTTAAATGCGTAATAATGATATTTTAGACACACTAAACCCAAGTTATAGTGGAATTAATTATTTCTATATAAAATCTGGAACCATTTCGCAGTTCGTTATTCGAATAACGACATATTTCGCAGTTCAACCTCCGAATAACGAAATGGCCAAAATAAGTTTTAAATAGGTAATTATGATATTTTAGACACTCTAGACCCAAGCCATATCGGAATCAATGATTTCTATACAAAATCCGGGACCATTTCGCAGTTCGTTATTCGCATAACGAAATATTTCGCAGTTCAACCTCCGAATAACGAAATGACCAAAACCAGCTATAAATGCGCAAATTTGATATTTTAGATACCCTAGACCCAAGTCATAGTGGAATAAATGATTTCTATATACAATCCGGAGCCATTTCGCAGTTCGTTATTCGAATAATGAAATATGTCGCAGTTCAACCTCCGAATAACGAAATGGACAAAATAAGTTTTAAATAGGTAATGATGATATTTTAGACACGCGAGACCCAAGACATATAGAAATCAATAATGTCTATACAAAATCCGGGACCATTTCGCAGTTCGTTATTCGAATAACGAAATATTTCGCAGTTCAACCTCCGAATAACAGAATGGCCAAAATAATTTTTAAATGTGTAATAATGATATTTTAGACACACTAGACCAAAGTCATTGTGGAATCAATGATTTCTATATGAAATTCGGAGCCATTACGCAGTTCGTTATTCGAATAACGAAATATTTCGCAGTTCAACCTCTGATTAACGAAATGGCCAAAATAAGTTTTAAATGCGTAATAATGAGATTTTAGACACACTAGACCCAAGTTATAGTGGAATTTATGATTAAGATATAAAATCCGGGACCATTTCGCAGTTCGTTATTCGAATAAAGAAATATTTTGCTGTTCAAACTCCGAATAACGAAATGGCAAAATTAAGTTTTAAATAGGTATGGATGACATTTTAAACCCACTAGACCAATGCCATATCGAAATCAATGATTTCTATTCAAAATCCGGGACCATTTTGCAGTTCGTTATTCGAATAACGAAATATTTCGCAGTTCAACCTCCGAATAACGAAATGGCTAATATAAGTTTTAAATGCGTAATACTGATATTTTAGACACACTAGACCCAAGTTATAGTAGAATTATTTATTTATATATAAAATCCGGGACCATTTCGCAGTTCGTTATTCGAATAAAGAAATATTTCGCAGTTCAACTTCCGAATAACGAAATGGCCAAAATAAGTTTTAAATGCGTAATAATGATATTTTAGACACACTAGACCCAAGTTATAGTGGAATTAATTATTTATATATAAAATCCGGGACCATTTCGCAGTTCGTTATTCGAATAACGAAATATTTCGCAGTTCAACCTCCGAATAACGAAATGGCAAAATTAAGTTTTAAATAGGTATGGGTGATATTTTAAACACACTAGACCAAAGCCATATCGGAATCAATGATTTCTATTCAAAATCCGGGACCATTTTGCAGGTCATTTTTCAAATAACGAAATATTTCGCAGTTCAACCTCCGAATAACGAAATGGCCAAAATACGTTTTAAATGCGTAATAATGATAATTAAGACACACTAGACCCAAGTTATAGTGGAATTAATTGTTTCTATATAAAATCCGGAGCCATTTCGCAGTTCGTTATTTGAATAACGAAATATTTCGCAGTTCAACCTCCGAATAACGAAATGGCCGAAATAAGTTTTAAATAGGTAATGATGATATTTTAGACACACTAGACCCAAGCCATATCGGAATCAATGATTTAGATATAAAATCCGGGACCATTTCGAATTCGTTATTCGAATAACGAAATATTTCGCAGTTCAACCTCCGAATAACGAAATGGCAAAATTAAGTTTTAAATAGGTATGGGTGATATTTTAAACACACTAGACCAAAGCCATATCGGAATCAATGATTTCTATTCAAAATCCGGGACCATTTTGCAGTTCATTTTTCAAATAACGAAATATTTCGCAGTTCAACCTCCGAATAACGAAATGGCCAAAATACGTTTTACATGCGTAATAATGATAATTAAGACACACTAGACCCAAGTTATAGTGGAATTAATTGTTTCTATATAAAATCCGGAGCCATTTCGCAGTTCGTTATTTGAATAACGAAATATTTCGCAGTTCAACCTCCGAATAACGAAATGGCCGAAATAAGTTTTAAGTAGGTAATGATGATATTTTAGACACACTAGACCCAAGCCATATCGGAATCAATGATTTCTATACAAAATCCGGGACCATTTCGCAGTTCGTTATTCGAATAAAGAAATATTTCGCAGTTCAACCTCTGAATAACGAAATGGCCAAAATAAGTTTTAAATGCGTTATAATGATATTTTAGACACACTAGACCCAATTATAGTAGAATTCATGATTTAGATATAAAATCCGGGACCATTTCGAATTCGTTATTCGAATAACGAAATATTTCGCTGTTCAACCTCCGAATAACGAAATGGCAAAATTAAGTTTTAAATAGGTATGGGTGATATTTTAAACACACTAGACCAAAGCCATATCGGAATCAATGATTTCTATTCAAAATCCGGGACCATTTCTCAGTTCGTTATTCGAATAACGAAATATTTCACAGTTCAACCTCCGAATAACGAAATTGCCAAAATAAGATCACGCTGGCCTCTTTGCATGTACGCCGACAAGAAAGGTTTAGTACTCTATGAAGGCGACCTCTTAAATCCAGAAATGGAAGGAGAACGTCGGATATCTGTACTATTTCATTTTTGTCGTACCCTTTATTACTTTTCTACAGTCACTCTGTTTGCAGCTCAATCATTGAGTACACTAGCGACAGGTGGATACATTATGTTCAATTAAATGTTTTTTTGTTATACATGCACTTTACCACTGTATTTGCTGTCGCGGTTGTTGTAGATTAGTCGGAGAGGGGATACGTTTATTTACACTGTTTGTCTTTTAGGATGGGGATGGAATAAGGGTGAGGTTGGGCGCCCATAAACCGGTTTAAACCCCCGGTGACTTTTGTCACTGACCGTTCCAAGGCGGTACTTCCATCTTCCTCCTATTGTATGTTTGCTTTGTCTTTGTGCGTCTCTTGTTCTTTTTTCTACATATGTACATTTGCTGTTTCCTTGTGTTGCTGTTCGGGCGAGTGTTTGTTCTGTATGTGGTGTTTCCTGCATGACTCATTTTTGTACTTTTATTATCACAACAGTGTTGCTTGTGCCGTGTGGTGGCCGTAAAAAGTATCCCCGTACACGTAGTCGATGTTGTTATCATTCTCTTGCAGGATATGCAAGTAACATACACAACTCTCATTCGCCTCTTACATCATCATAAGTATGTCATGCACCTCGTGGTAGGTGTTGTTTTCACCAACAATTTGATGCACTTGGTAGCTACACTAATGTAATTGACGTGTTGATGAACACAATACAGGTGCCCCTCTATCACTTTCCAATATGAATAAAGTTAAAATACCTCGAATAGAACTAAAAGCTTTAAATATGCAATCTGTGTCGTCTGTACAAGTACCCAGAAATATTTCTAATTTCTCTTCCCTTCAACCTTTTGTTCGTTTAAAACAACTTAATCTTCAGTCGGCATCATCTTTTCACATACCATCTCTTTCTATTAATAAATGTTTTTTCAATGGACCAAGAGTTGTACTTTCACCTTTAAAATCTGTTATCCAAAATGTTTCTTCTATTCGTTAACGGTCCTTATGCAGGCGACACAGAGTGTATCCTATTATCCAAAAGTGCTTTGCTAAGAGGTGCATATGTTGTAGTAACATTTCTTGTAATTCCACTATAAAATCTACAGTTAATGGTAGAACATTTAATGTCAAGATAAACTCAGACGTTGATTGTACTACTACTAACGTTATTTATGTTTTAACTTGAAACGCGCCTAGTTGCGGTATACAGTACGTAGGACAAACAGGACGTGCTTTGAAAACTCGATTTCGTGAGCATGCATATCAGTGTCGAAATCGTAAACTAAACAATTTTTTATACCAACACTTTCGGAAATCTGGCCATTCTTTTAAAGATGTTTTAGTACAAATTGTTGAGCATATAACATATGATAAGGAGGCGACTAGTAGCTTTAAATCGAAAGCTAGATTTATATCTGAATTAAATTGGATCAAAAAATTGCAAACACCTTTTCCTTAAGGACTGAATGATAATATTTACCAGACTGGAAATATTTCAAAAGAACCAGATATAGATATTTTTTCAATTTTTTCTATTAGAAAACGCAAATCTCGATCGCAAGGCATTCGCAAAAATGGTAATATTAAACGAAAATCTCGTTTGAAAATGACTCTTGTTGATCTACATACTTTACGCCTAACTTCGGGTAAACATGCCATGCTTTCTAGACTTTCCTCCTTATCTATATGTTCATTAAAAGAAATTGACGAGCAAGCCGATAAAATTATTTTTCGATCAGATCCTCTCATAGGAACGGCTAGTTTGATACAGAGCTTTACTCTACATGTTCTCAGACCGCACATCGACAAATTATCTGAACACCAAAGATTCTTCTTGAAAATTCCTTTTATTAATAAAGGTATTGATTTTATTGACCTCCAAAGTATTTTTAGAGACAAAAATGTAATTGACACTATTCCTAAATACTTTAAAAATACAGAACCACCTATCATCTGCTACAAATATAACAAGCCCATCAGAAATACAATTTCCAACTATAATAAAATTGTGGCCGACCTTAATATTAATGATAATATTCCTGATAATTGAGATTGCGCCACCTCAAAATTTTGCTATTCTCCGGCTGGTCATGTGATTACTGGTAATTTTGAGATAATTAAAGATATACGTCTACGATCTCTTTTGAATAAAGGTCCCAAATATAGAATACCATCCTTTATAGATTTTAACTCTTGTCGAGTTCAGATTGCGGAGGCTTTACAAAATTTTAGTATTAAATGGTGTCGAAGAGAACATGTTGAGTCTAATGCCCTTTCTTGTTGGAAAAAACTAATTTTTGATATAATTGATAAACGCATTTCCTTTTACAGCTCTAATAAACACCTTCTTCCACCTAAACCTAGAACTTCATTTAGACATCTTAAAAAGGGTTTACAGGATTTCCATTCAAAATACGTTTTTGTTCCTGCTGATAAGGCATCAAATAATGTGATTATTATTTGACGATTACATTATATCGATGTCTTGAAGCAGGAAATTATTAATACCAAGTCATACATTTCAGTTACCACTGACGAAAAGACCATCATTTCAGACCATGTCAAAAAGTGTGAACAATTTGGAACCGATATTAAAATTACACAACATAAACTTCCTACTATGTATTGGTTACCAAAACTACATAAAAAACCATATAAAGCGCGTTTCATTGCAAATTCTAGTTCATGTACAACTACTAAATTGTCTATACTTTTGACTTCTTGTTTAACGAAGGTAAAGGAACATGTAAAATTTTACTGTGATAAGACTTATGAAAATTCTGGAATAAATCTCTTCTGGTCTATTAAGAACTCTTCAGAAGTCTTAAACAAACTTTTCCATTTATAAGCACAATAGTGTTGTTTGTGCAGTGTGGCGGCGGTGAAACGTCTCCCCGTACAACCAATCAATATTGTTTTCTTCCTCTTGCAGGAATTGCTCTACATTCAATGTGTTTCCTCATACCTTTACACCGTACTTTGCACTTCATGGTGGCTTCCGTACTCACCGACATATTGTGTGACTATTTTAATTTCCCTTTTAAGATTTGTGCTGTTTGCGTTTTCTCTAGTGCGACTTTACCTTATTTGTGTTTCTTCTTACTTTTTACCCATTCAATGTTTCACTATTCAATGTTTCATTCATAGTCTTAGTCTTCTTTATTTTTGTCATAATCTCTGGTATGTTTTCTATTATTTTACACCACTTTTCGTTACATACGTATGTCGCTTTTTACAGAAGGGTGCTACAATTACTACACAAAATATGAATAGTCTCCCTAAACTCAAAATTAATAACTTAAACTTACACTCTGTGTCTTCCGTTCAGATTCCTCATAACCTGGCTAATTTCCAATCACTACAGCCGTCAGTTTGTATTAAACCTCTAAAATTGTCTTCTGCTTCATCTTTTCATGTTCCCTCTTCGGCTATTAGTAACATTTTTCATAATGGACCTAAAATCGTTTTGTCTCCTTTAAAGCAATCTATCATTCGTTATAGTAAAGTCCATCTAAATTCACATTATTTGAACAAAAGACATAGGGTGTATCCAATAATTACTAAGTGCAATAGTAAGAGGTGTATGTGTTGCAATTTCATTTCTACTAGATCAACAGTTAAATCTCTTGTTAATGGTAGAGTGTTTAGTGTGAAGATTAATTCTGATTTAGACTGAAACTCATCTAATATTATATATGTTCTTACATGAAATGCGCCACGTTGTGGCATTCAATATGTAGGTCAGACAGGACGTTCTTTAAAAACTAGGTTTCGTGAACACAGTTACCATTGCCGGATCAAAAAAGTACACAATTTTCTTTACCAGCATTTTCGTCATACAGGACATTCTTTCAAATATGTTTCGGTTCAACCAGTAGAACAAATTTATTATGATTCTAAAACTACTGGTAGTTTAAAATCTAAAGCTCGTTTCATCACAGAGCTAGACTGGATAAAGAAATTACAAACACCTTTTCCTTTAGGCCTTAATGATAACATTTTCCAAAGCGGCAATATTTCTAAAGATCCAAGTATCGATATTTTCTCTATATTTTCTATTCGAAAACGTAAAAGTAGATCACATGGCAGACGTAGAAATGGTAATATTAAGCGTAAATTACGTCGTAATATGTCTATTCATGATTTACATACTATTCTAAAACAAACTGGTAAACATTCTATGTTATCTTGTTTATCGTCTTTACCCTTTTCCTGTCTTAAGTCAATAGACGAAGAGGCTGATAAAATCTATATGCGTACAGATCCGTTAATTAATACTGCCTCACTTATACAAAGTTACACACAGCATGTTCTTCGTCCACGTATTGATAAAGAATCTGAACATAAAAGACATTTTCTGAAACTTCAGTTCCTAAATAAAGGTATCGATTTTATTGATATTCAAAGTATATTTCGTGATAAGAATGTAATCGAGGCTATACCCAAATATTTCATCAACTCTGAATCACCTATCATCTGTTATAAATATAATAAACCTATTAGAAATGTTATTTTTAACTACAATAAAATTGTCTCTGACTTCAATATTGATGTTAATACCCCTATTTCTTGAGATTGTAGCATTTCTAGCTTTTGCTATAAACCAGTTGGTCATGTCATTACTGGTAATTTTGATATCATTAAGGATAAACGTCTCAGGACCCTCCTAACTAAAGGACCTAAATATAGATTACCTTCCCTGATTGATTTTGACGCTTGTCGAACTCATATTGCGGAAGCTATTCAAGAATTCTGCATCAAATGGTGTCGACGAGAACATGCTGATGTTAATGCCCTTTCGGATTGGAAGAAATGTATTTTCGATATTATTGATACACGAATAACTTTTTACAAATCAAATAACCATCTTTTACCACCTCGACCTAGAGTTACATTTCGCTACTTGAAGAAAAACATTTCTAATTTTCATTCAGATTATGTTCTTGTTCCTGCTGACAAGGCATCAAACAATGTAATCATTATTTGAAGATTGTATTATGTTGATGTTTTAAAGAAGGAGCTAACTGATTCAAAAACTTATATAACCGTTCAAACACCTGAAAAAGATATAGTCTCGGAACATGTAAAAATGTGCAATGATTTTAAGTCTGGTCCTAACATAAAACAACATAAACTTTCTACTTTGTACTGGATTCCGAAACTACATAAAACCCCTTATAAGTCGCGTTTTATTGCCAACTCTAGCTGTTGTACCACTACTAAATTATCTATACTTTTGACGTCCTGTCTTACTACGATCAAAGAACATGTTAAACGCTACTGTGATAAAATATATGAAAATTCTGGTATTAATGTTTTTTGGTCCATAAAAAATTCAAATGATGTTTTAACAAAACTTGAAAATGAACAGTATAACATTTCTTTACTGAGCTCTTATGATTTCTCTACACTCTATACTACTCTACCTCACCATCTTATAAAGGATAGACTTATTAAATTAATAGAAAAAACCTTTGCCAGAGAAAACAAAATGTTCATTGCTTGTAATGTTCAACGTTCATTCTTTTCGAATTCAGAAGTTGAACATTACACAATGTGGACTTGCCTTGATGTTTGTAGATCTCTTACCTTTCTTTTAGATAATATATTTGTGCGTTATGGAGATACCATATATCGTCAAGTTGTTGGTATACCCATGGGTACAAATTGTGCCCCTCTTGTTGCAGATTTGTTTTTGTATTGCTACGAGAGGGATTTTATGCTTAGCTTAAAACCTGATACACAGACCGATATTGTGAATGCTTTTAATAAAACTTCAAGGTATTTAGACTATATTTCGAATTTAGATAATCCTTATTTTGATACTATGGTTTCTTCAATCTACCCAAAAGAACTGTCTTTAAACAAAGCTAATCAATCTGACATTAATGCTTCATTTTTAGATTTGAATCTTTCAATTACAAATGATAAAGTTTCGTCCAAAGTATACGATAAAAGAGAAGATTTTAATTTTAAAATTGTTAATTATCCTTTTCTACAATGGGATGTGCCACGTTCTACATCATATGGTGTTTATATTTCTCAACTTATTAGGTTTGCCCGAGCCTGTTCTTTGCTTGAAGATTTTAACAGACGTAATTTAGTTATAACTGATAAACTTCTTAAGCAAGGTTACAGATATCACAAACTTCGGAAAACCTTTTCTAAATTTTATTATCGAAATTTACCTCTCATTAGTAAATATAATTGCAATCTACGGACGTTACTGCGACAAGGCATTTCTCAACCAGAATTTTATGGGGATGTTATCTACAAACTTAGGAAAATTCGGGGTCATATCCATTTTCATGATTTGTTTATAAAACGCATTAAAAAATTTAAAAAGAAAGGTTATGATCCTATTATATTGCAACACACTGCATGTTTGGTTATCGATCCTTTTACAGTCGGTAGCTACGCTTCCCTCTTTGCTTGCGCGATGACAGGCCGAGGGTAGTACTCTATGATGGTATACTCTTAAACTTGGATACAGGAGGAGCTTACCAGACTCATGTATTATTTTTTCCCTGTCGTGCCCTTAACGGCTTACCTGCAGGTGCTCTGACTTCAGCAAAGCCATTGAGTACATATTTGACGGATTGTCACAGTTATTATGCTATGTTTTACATGTTGTCCTGTGTTCACCGTCGTCTATGTTGTGGGTAAGTCCAGCGGGGATACCTTTATTTACAATATTTGTAAAGCTAGGGTGACTTTGAGAGAAGTGTGAGGTTAGGACGTCCGTAAACCGGTTTAAACCCCCAGTGGTGTTTTTGCTGCTGACCGTGCCAAGGCGGTACTCTCTTTGTCACCCTTCCTTTTGTTTGCCTTGCGTCTTTGTGCTTGTGGTTTGTTCATGTTGTGGAACGTTTGTCCCTGTTTCTTGTGTGTCTTTTGGTGTTTTCTGTGTTAGTTTCGTATGTGTGTGTGCGTGTGCGTTTGGGTGTGTGGTTGTGTGTGTGTGTGTGTCGTGCTGGCTGTCGGTGTTTTGGTGGTGGTTGCGTCTTGCATGTGGCTTTGCCTGCTTGACTTTACTACTTTTCCATTAAGAACAAAAGGTATCTTGCATCCACTGTAAGCACATACGATTTTTCTACTCTGTACACAACTCTTCCTCATATTTTAATTAAGGATAAGCTTACTAACTTGATCCAGAAAGTATTTGCCCGAGAAAAACATCATTCTTGGCATGTAATGCTGAAAAAGCTTTCTTTACTGACGAGCAAATGAAATATTACACCAATTGCACTTGCTCAGAAGTTTGCGAAGCACTAACCTTTCTTTTGTATAACATATTTGTACGTTATGGGAATGCTATATACCGTCAGGTAATTGGTATTCCCATGGGTACGAATTGTGCACCACTTGTCGCAGATTTGTTTTTGTACTGCTATGAGAGAGATTTTATGTTGAGTTTTAATCCTCAATCACAAGAAGATGTTATAAAAGCCTTCAATGAAACTTGTCGATATTTGGATGATATTTTTAACTTAGATAACCCTTTCTTTGATGCTCTGATTCCTACAATTTATCCTAAAGAACTCAAATTGAATAA
Source organism: Azorinus chamasolen (assembly GCA_963576725.1). Lineage (NCBI taxonomy): Eukaryota > Metazoa > Mollusca > Bivalvia > Cardiida > Solecurtidae > Azorinus > Azorinus chamasolen. The sequence continues at coordinate 94,677,379 of OY755239.1, forward strand.
AGCTAACCCGTCCGACAATTATGCAGCGTTTCTTGACCTAGACCTTAAAATTAATAATGGAATGATTTCTTCTAAAATATATGACAAAAGAGATGATTTTGATTTTAATATTGTAAATTTTCCTCATCTTGACGGGGATGTTCCCCGTGCTCCATCTTACGGGGTTTATATATCTCAACTTATTCGTTTTGCTAGAGCTTGTTCATCTATTGACGATTTTAACAGTCGAAATCTCATTTTAACTGAAAAACTGCTTAAACAAGGATATAGATACCATAAACTAAGAAAAACTTTCTAAATTTTACTATCGAAATCTCTCACTTATTGGCAAGTACAAATGTAATATCAAGGTACTTTTGCGACACGGTATTTCACATCCTGAATTTTATGGTGATGTGATTTACAAACTTCGTAAAATTATTGGACATACCCATTTTCTCACTTTGTTCATCAAATATATAAAACAATTCATTAAAAAGGGATATGATCCTGTATTACTACAACATACTGCATGTTTGGTTGTGAACCCTTTTACAGTTGGCAATCACGCTGGCCTCTTTGCATGTACGCCGACAAGAAAGGTTTAGTACTCTATGAAGGCGACCTCTTAAATCCAGAAATGGAAGGAGAACGTCGGATATCTGTACTATTTCATTTTTGTCGTACCCTTTATTACTTTTCTACAGTTACTCTGTTTGCAGCTCAATCATTGAGTACACTAGCGATAGGTGGATACAGTATGTTCAATTAAATTTTTTTTTGTTATACATGCACTTTACCACTGTATTTGCTGTCGCGGTTGTTGTAGATTAGTCGGAGAGGGGATACGTTTATTTACACTGTTTGTCTTTTAGGATGGGGATGGAATAAGGGTGAGGTTGGGCGCCCATAAACCGGTTTAAACCCCCGGTGACTTTTGTCACTGACCGTTCCAAGGCGGTACTTCCATCTTCCTCCTATTGTATGTTTGCTTTGTCTTTGTGCGTCTCTTGTTCTTTTTTCTACATATGTACATTTGCTGTTTCCTTGTGTTGCTGTTCGGGCGAGTGTTTGTTCTGTATGTGGTGTTTCCTGCATGACTCATTTTTGTACTTTTAAATGCGTAATAATGATATTTTAGACACACTAGACCCAAGTTATAGTGGAATTAATTATTTCTATATAAAATCCGGAGTCATTTCGCAGTTCGTTATTCGAATAACGACATATTTCGCAGTTCAACCTCCGAATAACGAAATGGCCAAAAGAAGTTTTAAATAGGTAATTATGATATTTTAGACACTCTAGACCCAAGCCATATCGGAATCAATGATTTCTATACAAAATCCGGGACCCTTTCGCAGTTCGTTATTCGAATAACGAAATATTTCGCAGTTCAACCTCCGAATAAAGAAATTACCAAAACCAGCTATAAATGCGCAAATTTGATATTTTAGATACCCTAGACCCAAGTCATAGTGGAATCAATGATTTCTATATACAATCCGGAGCCATTTCGCAGTTCGTTATTCGAATAATGAAATATGTCGCAGTTCAACCTCCGAATAACGAAATGGACAAAATAAGTTTTAAATAGGTAATGATGATATTTTAGACACGCGAGACCCAAGACATATAGAAATCAATAATGTCTATACAAAATCCGGGACCATTTCGCAGTTCGTTATTCGAATAATGAAATATTTCGCAGTTCAACCTCCGAATAACGGAATGGCCAAAATAATTTTTAAATGTGTAATAATGATATTTTAGACATACTAGACCCAAGTCATTGTGGAATCAATGATTTCTAAATGAAATTCGGAGCCATTTCACAGTTCGTTATTCGAATAACGAAATAGTTCGCAGTTCAACCTCTGATTAACGAAATGGCCAAAATAAGTTTTAAATGCGTAATAATGAGATTTTAGACACACTAGACCCAAGTTATAGTGGAATTTATGATTAAGATATAAAATCCGGGACCATTTCGCAGTTCGTTATTCGAATAACGAAATATTTTGCTGTTCAAACTCCGAATAACGAAATGGCAAAATTAAGTTTTAAATAGGTATGGATGACATTTTAAACCCACTAGACCAATGCCATATCGAAATCAATGATTTCTATTCAAAATCCGGGACAATTTTGCAGTTCGTTATTCGAATAACGAAATATTTCGCAGTTCAACCTCCGAATAACGAAATGACCAAAACCAGCTATAAATGCGCAAATTTGATATTTTAGATACCCTAGACCCAAGTCATAGTGGAATCAATGATTTCTATATACAATCCGGAGCCATTTCGCAGTTCGTTATTCGAATAATGAAATATGTCGCAGTTCAACCTCCGAATAACGAAATGGACAAAATAAGTTTTAAATAGGTAATGATGATATTTTAGACACGCGAGACCCAAGACATATAGAAATCAATAATGTCTATACAAAATCCGGGACCATTTCGCAGTTCGTTATTCGAATAACGAAATATGTCGCAGTTCAACCTCCGAATAACGGAATGGCCAAAATAATTTTTAAATGTGTAATAATGATATTTTAGACATACTAGACCCAAGTCATTGTGGAATCAATGATTTCTATATGAAATTCGGAGCCATTTCACAGTTCGTTATTCGAATAACGAAATATTTCGCAGTTCAACCTCTGATTAACGAAATGGCCAAAATAAGTTTTAAATGCGTAATAATGAGATTTTAGACACACTAGACCCAAGTTATAGTGGAATTTATGATTAAGATATAAAATCCGGGACCATTTCGCAGTTCGTTATTCGAATAACGAAATATTTTGCTGTTCAAACTCCGAATAACGAAATGGCAAAATTAAGTTTTAAATAGGTATGGATGACATTTTAAACCCACTAGACCAATGCCATATCGAAATCAATGATTTCTATTCAAAATCCGGGACCATTTTGCAGTTCGTTATTCGAATAACGAAATATTTCGCAGTTCAACCTCCGAATAACGAAATGGCTAAAATAAGTTTTAAATGCGTAATACTGATATTTTAGACACACTAGTCCCAAGTTATAGTGTTATTAATTATTTATATATAAAATCCGGGACCATTTCGCAGTTCGTTATTCGAATAAAGAAATATTTCGCAGTTCAACCTCCGAATAACGAAATGGCCAAAATAAGTTTTAAATGCGTAATAATGATATTTTAGACACACTAGACCCAAGTTATAGTGGAATTAATTATTTATATATAAAATCCGGGACCATTTCGCAGTTCGTTATTCGAATAACGAAATATTTCGCAGTTCAACCTCCGAATAACGAAATGGCCCGAATAAGTTTTAAATGCGTAATAATTATATTTTAGACACACTAGACCCGAGTCATAGTGGAGTCAATGATTTCTATACAAAATCCGGGACCATTTCGCAGTTCGTTATTCGAATAACGAAATATTTCGCAGTTCAACCTCCGAATAACGAAAAGGCTAAAACCAGTTATAAATGCGCAAAGATTATATTTTAGATACCCTAGACCCAAGTCATAGTGGAATCAATGATTGCTATATTAAATCGGGAGCCATTTCGCAGTTCGTTATTCGAATAACGAAATATTTCGCAGTTCAACCTCCGAATAACGAAATGGCCAAAACCAGTTATTAATGCGTAATGATGATATTTTAGATACCCTAAACCCAAATCATAGTGGAATCAAAGATTTCTATATAAAATCCGGAGCCATTTCGCAGTTCGTTATTCGAATTACGAAATATTTCGCAGTTCAACCTCCGAATAACGAAATGGCCAAAACCAGCTATAAATGCGTAATAATGATATTTTAGACACACTAGACCCATATCGTAGTGGAATAAATGATTTCTATATAAAATCCAGAGCCATTTCGCAGTTCGTTATTCGAATAACGAAATCTTTCGCAGTTCAACCTCCGAATAACGAAATCGCCAATATAAGTTTTAAATGCGTAATAATGATATTTTAGACCATGCCATAGTGGAATCAATGATTTCTATATAAAATCCGGAGCCATTTCGCAGTTCGTTATTCGAATAACGAAATATTTCGCAGTTCAACCTCCGAATGACGAAATGGCCAAAACCAGCTATAAATGCGCAAAGATGATATTTTAGATAACCTAGACCCAAATCATAATGGAATGAAATATTTCTATTGAAATTCCGGAGCCATTTCGCATTTCGTTATTCGAATAACGAAATATTTCGCAGTTCAACCTCCGAATAACGAAATGTCCAAAATAAGTTTTAAATGCGTAATAATGATATTTTAGACACACTCAACCCATGTCATAGTGGATGCAATGATTTCTATATAAAATCAGGAGCCATTTCGCAGTTCGTTATTCGAATAACGAAATATTTCGGAGTTCAACCTTCGAATAACGAAATGGCCAAAAATAAGTTTTAAATGCGTAATAATAATATTTTAGACACACTAGACCCATGTCATAATGGAATCAATGATTTCTATATAAAATCCGGAGCCATTTCGCAGTTCGTTATTCGAATAACGAAATATTTCGCAGTTCAACCTCCGAATAACGAAATGGCCAAAACCAGCTATAAATGCACAAAGATGATAATTTAGATACCCTAGACCCAAGTCATAGTGGAATCAATGATTTTTATATAAAATCCGGAGCCATTTCGCAGTTTGTTATTCGAATAACGAAATATTTCGCAGTTCAATCTCCGAATAACGAAATGGCCAAAACCAGTTATAAATGCGTAATAATGATATTTTAGACAGACTAGACCCAAGTCATAGTAGAATAAATAATTTCTATATAAAATTCGGAGCCATTTCGCAGTTCGTTATTCGAATAACGAAATATTTTGCAGTTCAACCTCCGAATAACGAAATGGCAAAAGTAAGTTTTAAATGCGTAATAAAGATATTTTAGACACACTAGACCCAAGTCATAGTGGAATCCATGATTTCTACATAAAATCCGGAGCCATTTCGTAGTTCGTTATTCGAATAACGAAATATTTCGCAGTTCAACCTCCGAATAACGAAATGGCCAAAATAAGTTATAAATGCGTAATGATGATATTTTAGATACCCTAAACCCAAATTATAGTGGAATCAAAGATTTCTATATAAAATCCGGAGCCATTTCGCAGTTCGTTATTCGAATAACGAAATATTTCGCAGTTCAACCTGCGAATAACGAAATGGCCAAAACCAGTTATAAATCCGCAAAGATGATATTTCAGATACCCTAGACCCCAGTAATAGTGGAATCAATGATTTCTATATGAAATCCGGAGCCATTTCGAAGTTCGTTAATCGAGTAACGAAATATTCGCAGTTCAACCTGCGAATAACGAAATGGCCAAAACCAGTTTTAAATACGCAAAGATGATATTTAAGAAACGCTAGACCCAGGTCATAGTGGAATCAATGATTTCTATATAAAATCCGGAGCCATTTCGCAGTTCGTTATTCGAATAACGAAATATTTCGCAGTTCAACCTCCGAATAACGAAATGACCAAAACCAGCTATAAATGCACAAAGATGATAATTTAGATACCCTAGACCCAAGTCATAGTGGAATCAATGATTTCTATATAAAATCTGGAGCCATTTCGCAGTTTGTTATTCGAATAACGAAATATTTCGCAGTTCAACCTCCGAATAACGAAATGGCCAAAACCAGTTATAAATGCGTAATGATGATATTTTAGATACCCTAAACCCAAATCATAGTGGAATCAAAGATTTCTATATATAATCCGGAGCCATTTCGCAGTTCGTTATTCGAATAACGAAATATTTCGCAGTTCAACCTCCGAATGAATAACGAAATGGCCCGAATAAATTTTAAATGCGTAATAATGATATTTTAGACACACTAGACCCGAGTTATTGTGGAGTCAATGATTTCTATACAAAATCCGGGACCATTTCGCAGTTCGTTATTCAAATAACGAAATATTTCGCAGTTCAACCTCCGAATAACGAAATGGCTAAAACCAGTTATAAATGCGCAAAGATGATATTTTAGATACCCTAGACCCAAGTCATAGTGGAATCAATGATTGCTATATTAAATCCGGAGCCATTTCGCAGTTCGTTATTCGAATAACGAAATATTTCGCAGTTCAGCCTCCGAATAACGAAATGGCCAAAACCAGTTATTAATGCGTAATGATGATATTTTAGAAGCCCTAAACCCAAATCATAGTGGAATCAAAGATTTCTATATAAAATCCGGAGCCATTTCGCAGTTCGTTATTCGAATTACGAAATATTTCGCAGTTCAACCTCCGAATAACGAAATGGCCAAAACCAGCTATAAATGCGTAATAATGATATTTTAGACACACTAGACCCATGTCATAGTAGAATCAATGATTTCTATATAAAATCCAGAGCCATTTTGCAGTTCGTTATTCGAATAACGAACTATTTCGCAATTCAACCTGCGAATAACGAAATGGCCAATGTAAGTTCTATTTCGTTACGAATTACTACGGGATGAAATGAGATGTGTGCCGCGCATGCGCAGGGTCAGTGTGCTTAGCGTTTCCGGCATGGGAAACAGCTCTTATTGTATCAGTATTAGTTTTCAAGTAAAACTAGTGATAAAATCGGACGCAGTTCGTGTTTTATTGACATAGTGTTGTAATAGAGATTACCACGTTAGTTCGTACGTAGTTCGAACGCTGTCAATCGGTTTTTATTCGATAGTGATTGTTTTTTGTGTAGTCGCACGTGGTGGGACTATTTAAAGATGGCGGATATGAATGAACCGTCGAAAGAATTGTTAGCTACTACAGCTCGTGGCAGTGATCAAAATAAACCTAAATCTAGTTCACGGGGAAAGACTCCCGCGAAGCAGTCTGAGAAATCAGGTCCGTCAGGGACCTCATCTACATCCAAGTCATCAAATCGGGATGACGAGTTGTTGTCAATTTTACTTGCCGTGAGGAATGAGCAAGCTAATACAACCAAAAAATTGGAATCCTTTGATCAGAGGATTAAGGAGTTGGAGACTTCAGACCATACACAGTATGATTATGACCCAAACTATGGTTACTATGAAGGGTATGAGGAGTTCGAGGATGACTCCCAATCACAAAACATGGGGGATAGACTTGTGTCTGTTGAGTCAGTGTCTGGTGGAAACAAAAGAAAAGTGGACAGTAATAATAATGATAAGACTGAGGAAAGTACAAATTCTAGATTTGCCAGCTTGGCTAAGAAGTTTAAGGCTCAAGAGGTGTGTGATGGGGACGTTGACCCCGAGTTGGCAGAAAATGTGAATACGTTATTTCGTGAAGGAATGCAAAAAGAAAAGTACGATGCAATGATTAAAGAGGCCCATAACTCCCGTCCTCAAAATTGTCAAGGGCTTGTTACTGTGAGATTAAACCAGTTAGTGTGGGATATTGTGTCCCCATCTGCTCGTACAAAAGATGGTAAATTACAAGCAGTGGAAACTGCCATTGTTAAATCTGCAAGTATTCTGACAAAAACAGTGGACAAGGCAGACAAAATGGAACGAGAGTGTAAACAAAATGGTGGGGATTATGATATAGGTCAGATCATAGACAGATGTAACGATGCAGTAGCTCTTTTGGGACATGCTAATACTCAAATTAATATGTTGAGAAGAGATTTGTTGAAACCAGAAATGAGAAACGAATATTCTCACCTATGCACTCACTCGCTCCCATTCACAGACCAATTATTTGGGGATGATGTGTCGAAAACAGCTAAAGAGATAGAGGAATGTTCTAGGATGGGACATAAACTACAGTATGGCCCAATGAGGGGAAATTTCAGAGGACGCTTTGGTTACAGACCAAGATACAGAGGTGGTTTCCACCGAGGTGGTTATCGTGGTAGAGGTGGTATGGACTCCAATCACCCGCAACAGATGCCAAAAAACTTTCCTCGCCGAGGGGGAGTAAGGAAGATGTAAATTCACAAGTAAGTGAACCATTTAAAGCAGGTAGATTGAAATATTTTGTCTCTGAATGGAAAAATCTAACAAACGATCCAGTTATTTTGGATATGGTGGAACATTGTCATGTCAAATTTACTGGTGATATAACACCTTTTCAATAAAAAATTTCACAGCAGCATTTTAATGCAATAGAATCACAGATTACTGATAAAGAAATTGAGAAGTTAAGGCAGTTGCATGTTTTGAAGGAAGTACAATGGGACAGGCAACAATACTTGTCGCCAATTTTTTTGAGGCCTAAGAAAAACAAGGAATACAGAATGATATTAAATCTTAAAAAGTTGAATGAATTTATACCATACCATCATTTTAAGATGGACACTTTTGAAACAGCAATTACTCTAGTGAGGAAAGACATGTACATGTGTACAATAGATATTCGACACGCATACTATTCCATTCCTGTTGCACAGGAGGATCAAACGTTTTTTAGATTTCTGTGGAGAGACAAAATATTTCAATATACTTGCATCCCGAATGGCTACAGGGAAGGTCCAAGATTATTCACTAAGTTGTTGAAACCAGTGTATGCAAAATTAAGAGCAGATGGCCATATTTGTACAGGGTTTATTGATGATAGTTTGTTAGGAGGTAACACACTTAATGAATGTTCAAATACACTTTGTGTATCTCAGGAAATGATGACGAGATTAGGCTTCATTTTGAATGATGAGAAATCAGTAATTGTGCCAACTCAAAGAATTGTATATTTGGGATTTATTATTGATTCTGTGTTGATGATCATTATTTTGCCTTTAGAAAAACAAGATCACATTGTAGTTCTGTGCAAGAAATTGCATAATGCAAAAACTGCAAAAATCAGAGAGGTGGCACAGGTTATTGGTTTGCTGGTATCATCATTTCCAGCTGTGGACTATGGTAAATTGTTCTACAGAAAATTAGAAATTGAGAAAATAGAGGCTCTGAAGAAAAATTATGGAAACTTTGATGCAGATATGGCCATTTCCTCTTACATGAAAGAAGATCTGCAATGGTGGTTTTGCAATATACATTCGTAGGTTAGAGTCATTGATCGAGGTAATCCTTCAGAGGAAATTCAAACGGACAGTAGTCTGTCTGGTTGGGGTGCTAGTTTTCATGGTGAACAGTTTGGTGGGCGGTGGACCACTGAAGAGAGTAGTAACCACATCAATGTACTTGAACTTATGGCAATTTTGTTTGCAATTAAAGCACTGGCTGACAAATTGGAGAATAAACATGTAAAAGTTTTGTCTGATAGTACAACAGCAGTGTGCTACGTGTCTAACTTTGGTGGAATTAGATCAGACAAATGTAACAAAGTCAGTAGGGATATATGGTTGTTTTGTATGTCCAGAGGTATTTGGATCACATGCTCACACATTCCAGGGGTAGAGAATGAGGCGAATACTCCTTCTCGGCAATTTAAGGATCATATAGAATGGGAGTTACACAATGCAGTTTTTGAAAAAATCTGCAGTTTATGGCAGAAGCCTACAGTAGACTTATTTGCTTCTAGGTTGAATAATAAATTGCCTGTTTATTGTTCATGGTTACCAGATCCGAATGCTTCATATATTGATGCATTTACAATTGATTGGGGAAAATTGGATTATTCATACATTTCCCCTCCTTTCAGCATTTTGGCTCGCTGCATTCGGAAGATACAGTCAGACAAGGCCAGAGCAGTTTTGATAGCCCCACTTTGGCCAACCCAGACATGGTTCACATTATTAATGAAGATACTAGTAGACAGGCCAGTGATACTGCCGAAGACAACAGAATTGTTGATAGCTCCAAATCGAAACATGAAGCATCCAATGGCACAAAAACTAGTACTGGTTGCATGCAAAGTGTCCGGAGTTCATACAGAGAACGAGGTTTTTCAGAAAATGCTACCGCCATTATCATGTCATCGTGGCGTGGTACCACAAAACGCGAGTATCAAGTCTATATATCTGGATGGTTATTGTACTGTGATAGACAAAAGATTGATGCAATTTCAGTTTCTGTCAAGGATGTGATTGAATTTTTAACGTTAGAATTTGATAGAGGATTGAGTTACAGTGCCATAAATACAGCTAGGGCAGCGTTGTCTTCGTTAGGTATCACTCTTGGTGCTTTTACAGCAGGAACACATCCAACTGTTGTCAGATTTTTGAGAGGAGTGTTCAATAGAAGACCTCCAGCACCCAAATATTCACATACTTGGGATGTTGATAAAGTACTATGCTATTTGAAAACAATGTCACCAGTGAAACACCTTAGTTTAAAGGATTTGACATTGAAATTAACAATGTTAATGGTTCTTACAAATGCAGCGAGGGTCCAAACAGTTCATCTGTTAAGTGTACATAATATTGAAAAGTTACGTTCTGAGTTCATTTTACAGTTTCGGAGTTTATTGAAACAAAGTCGACCAGGGTTCGAATGTTCTGTGTTTAGTTTAAAAGCATATCCTCCAGATAGGAGACTTTGTGTTTATACAGTGTTAAAAGAGTATTTAATGAGAACTAAATCATTACGTGGAAATAAGGATGATTCATTATTGATTAGTTATGTAAAACCATATAGATCGGTCACGAGAGACACTATTGCTAGATGGGTGAAAACGCTTATGGTTCGTGCAGGAATAAAGGGGACATTTGGAGCACATAGTGTTAGATCTGCTGTAGTGTCGAAAGCACATCTTAAGGGAGAACCTTTGAAGGACATATTGAGTCGAGCAGGTTGGTCTAACGAGAGTACATTTGCGAAATTCTACAACAAAAAAGTTGTGAAACAGGACAAGTTCGGTCATCAGGTGCTCAAATGTTGAGGTATGTTTTTTGACATTATTTAGCTTTAAAGTCTCATTTAATCCCGTAGTAATTCGTAACGAAATAGAATTTAAAAATTAAACGAGACTTACCTTGGTTAAGTCGATGTTTGATTGTAATTCTATGAGTTATAGAATTGCGGAGGGATTAAATGCCACCCTCCCTCCCTTTCATTTAGTTCGTCATATTATGACGTTCATAGGTTTGTTCCGAAGTTGGATGAGGATATTTCTATAGGAAAATAATGACAAAAAACGGTTAAAGACTGACCCTGCGCATGCGCGGCACACATCTCATTTAATCCCTCCGCAATTCTATAACTCATAGAATTACAATCAAACATCGACTTAACCGTTTAATTTTTAAATTTTAAATGCGTGATAATGATATTTTAGACACACAAGACCCATGCCATAGTGGAATAAATGATTTCTATACAAAACCCGGGACCATTTCGCAGTTCGTTATTCGAATAACGAAATATTTCGGAATTCAACCTCCGAATAACGAAATGACCAAAACCAGCTATAAGTGCGCAAATTTGATATTTTAGATACCCTAGACCCAAGTCATAGTGGAATCAATGATTTCTATATACAATCCGGAGCCATTTCACAGTTCGTTATTCGAATAATGAAATATGTCGCAGTTCAACCTCCGAATAACGAAATGGCCAAAATAAGTTTTAAATAGGTAATGATGATATTTTAGACACGCGAGACCCAAGACATATAGAAATCAATAATGTCTATACAAAATCCGGGACCATTTCGCAGTTCGTTATTCGAATAACGAAATATTTCGCAGTTCAACCTCCGAATGACGAAATGGCCAAAACCAGCTATAAATGCGCAAAGATGATATTTTAGATAACCTAGACCCAAATCATAATGGAATCAAATATTTCTATTAAAATTCCGGAGCCATTTCGCATTTCGTTATTCGAATAACGAAATATTTCGCAGTTCAACCTCCGAATAACGAAATGTCCAAAATAAGTTTTAAATGCGTAATAATGATATTTTAGACACACTAAACCCATGTCATAGTGGATGCAATGATTTCTATATAAAATCCGGAGCCATTTCGCAGTTCGTTATTCGAATAACGAAATATTTCGGAGTTCAACCTTCGAATAACGAAATGGCCAAAATAAGTTTTAAATGCGTAATAATAATATTTTAGACACACTAGACCCATGTCATAGTGGAATCAATGATTTCTATATAAAATCCGGAGCCATTTCGCAGTTCGTTATTCGAATAACGAAATATTTCGCAGTTCAACCTCCGAATAACGAAATGACCAAAACCAGCTATAAATGCACAAAGATGATAATTTAGATACCCTAGACCCAAGTCATAGTGGAATCAATGATTTCTATATAAAATCCGGAGCCATTTCGCAGTTTGTTATCGAATAACGAAATATTTCGCAGTTCAACCTCCGAATAACGAAATGGCCAAAACCAGTTATAAATGCGTAATGATGATATTTTAGATACCCTAAACCCAAATCATAGTGGAATCAAAGATGTCTATATAAAATCCGGAGCCATTTCGCAGTTCGTTATTCGAATAACGAAATATTTCGCAGTTCAACCTGCGAATAACGAAATGGCCAAAACCAGTTATAAATCCGCAAAAATGATATTTCAGATACCCTAGACCCCAGTCATAGTGGAATCAATGACTTCTATATAAAACCCGTAGCCATTTCGCAGTTCGTTAATCGAGTAACGAAATATTCGCAGTTCAACCTGCGAATAACGAAATGGCCAAAACCAGTTTTAAATGCGCAAAGATGATATTTAAGAAACGCTAGACCCAGGTCATATTGGATGCAATGATTTCTATACAAAATCCGGAGCCATTTCGCAGTTCGTTATTCGAATAATGAAATATTTCGCAGTTCAACCTCCGAATAACGAAATGGCCAAAATAAGTTTTAAATGTGTAATAATGATATTTTAGACACACTAGACCCGAATCATAGTGGAATCTATGACTTACAGTACAAGCCTCGCGGACTTTTTGTTTTCCGCGGCCCATCGCAATTTTATCCAACGCGGACACGGGTATTTTTGTCCGCGCTGATATGCGGTCTTCCGCAATCGAGCGCGGGTTGTGACGGGTCCGCGCTGGTCCCTCCACAGGGGCACTCGTCGCCGGGCGCGATCGTTATCACCGCAGGTCGCGGTGGTATCATCGTGGACCACTGTGTACCACTGCGGATCGCGCTGGACCTTACCTGGATTGATATTTATATCCTTTTCATCCTTTTATATCCATTTTCACGGCTTATCTTTCTCTTTACAAGTACATACAAATATATACATCCACATTTTGCAAAATTGATATGAAATGTATGAAATAAAACACTCGAGAAATGGTTCGTTTAGACTAATTCCAAACCGAAACTGTTCTGCATTCGGCAAACACAAATTAATTCATCCATTATTTTTGGCGCGTTTGATTGTACTGGAATATAACCTGTCCGTGAATTGTCTGATTCGTTTCTGCATAATATGGGTGCGATATTCTAGTATGCTTTCTATTTCAATTATTTGTTGTTCAATACGTAAGATGTTTTATATAGAAACACGGAACACCCGTTAAACACAAAACACACACAATAAGTGTGTATAACTTGTATCAGGTTTGCATACGTTTGTGCACATTGTTAATGAATTCATCTTCATTTCGACTCTATGTTTTAGGTTCCAATTCTAATTCCCAATCGATTTTGTTTTCAGTTTCACATCAGTGTAAATTTTAATTATCAGAAATCTACTGGAAACGACCAACAAAACCTATTGATTCTGTTATGAGAATAGTCCTGACTGGTCTTCTTATGATTTCTGTATAGATCTACATGTATATAAATATTGTTCTGGCAGACGAAAGAATAGAGGGATTTTATTTACTAATACATCTAATATCAATTCAACCAGGTGAGTTGTAAAGTTAGAAGTTTTCTCCATTATTTAGTCTTGGTTCGGCAGCTTAAATGTACGTTTTAACCAGTTTCAATAGCCATTCGAATAATACTTGTATGGTTGTTTTATTACCCTTGTGCTTAATATTTTACTGTGTACAAATGTACCTGTGTACATGTTTTGTCTTTCTGCTTGATGTACATGTACTGCATGTTTAGATTCTGCTCAATCGATTCACTGCCATGATGTACCTGCATCCTATGGATTAAAAAAGATAATCCATTTTTTTTCTAAAAACGTAGATATAGATGTAAACCAGTTTTTGGTTCTGGTTTGATAATGAGATATTGGACGTCTGGTCTAGATCTAAAGTGTTGTTAATGTCTTGGCAACCGAATTCTGGGAGTGAAGGGGCATACGAATTAAATTAATCAATGTTATTAAAGAAGCGTATACAGTATCATACTGTAGGCAGTTTTTTCACTTGAAGGGGAAAACATTGCTACCCGTTTTTATATAGTAAAAATGGCGAATTAGGGGAAACAATCAAGCGCAGTTTGCCAATTGGGGAAAAACCCTGAGGTAAACCCATTTTTAGGGGAAAACTGCATATGATTTTAAAGGAAATCAAGAGTATCTGTTATATAGAAAAAAGCCCTGCCAGGTGAGCGATTAAGGGCCATCATGGCCCTCTTATTAAACTGTAACATTTCATGTTTGTAGTTTTGATCAGTGTTATTTTCACATTTAGAAGAAAGAACCCATTGTGATGCCATGGTAAGTTCAGTGTATATTTATTTGGATATTTTGCTTTTTTGTATATAATTTGGAAATGTTCAGAAAAACAAAATAATCTATATATTTGCATTTCAGTTATTTATTCTTACAGAAAAAACTTTTCATATGTCTGTATGCCTGTCTGTCAATGGCAAAAATCTTTAGACATGGTCACATGTCTGCGTCTGTCTGTCTTTGTGTCAATGGCAAAAAAACTTTAACCAATATCAAGTTTGTCTGTCAATGGAAAAAAAATCTTGAACACATATCCGTCTGTAAGTCTATACACTGAAACCCAGGTGTAAACGGAACTGATTTCCCATATTATAACATAAATTATATCTTGATAGAGTGATTCAGATAGCAGGAAATTGCACCATTCAATGTGGCAAACCAAAAACATTTCGGCTACCGGGAGGGGACACCCCTCCCGTGCCCTCCCCACCTAGGCCCCCCCAGCGAGAATTTTCTGAGTACGGCCCTGAGTATGTACATGGTTTATCAAACCACGGACCTCGTACACCCACATTCTTTCGTTAAACGGATATGTCTAAACCAACGTGTCGCCTGCTTAAATTCCATGACCTATTCCTTATTTAGAAATAGATCACAATTTCCCCATTGTAAGTTGTATTTACTATTAAAGCCTTCCATGTCAAACTTGAAAACTCTAATGTTTGCAAACAGTTTGGATCCTGATGAGACGCCGCGTCTGATAAGGATCCAAACCATTTGACACTTATATTAAAGTTTCTTAAGACCCATTCCTCCATACATGTAGGCTCAATTTGGATCCAACCTCTTTGAATAAATCTACCGAAAAGGAGCATTAAGTAGATAAAATTATTGTTTTTAGAATTTTGTAATTTGAAACCATTGTGTTAAATAGAGCATATACTCCTATACGTGTAGGAGCAAATGCTCTTTTTATCACATTGGTTTCAACAGGTGACTTTTACAGAGGCGTAGAAAGGAGTATTTATGGAGGAAAGGGTTAAGTAAAAAACTATCATAATTTTTTTATAAAGAAAAGTAGATGAAACATGTAAGCAGACAATGATTTGACAGTGACTATTTTAGTGGATTATTACGTCATAATGACAGTGAAGGGGTTTATAGCATACAGTACAGATTACAGCAAACACCTCCTTTCAACAACACTTTAAATGAATCCCCAAAACTTACAGTGGAACCTCTCTACATCGATACATGTACAAATAAAATGTCTGTTTTAAGACAGGTGGCAGATTAATGCAGGATAAAAGTACTTTTGTCCTGCATTAAGCGGTCACTTGTATTCAAAAGATCCCAGGTATTCCTTACTAGGTTGTCTCTTGAGAGAGAGTTGCCATGAAACTCCGATGAGCAACAACCTCTCTACAACGACAATACAGAAGTTTATATCTCCCAGAGTGTTGCTTTGCAGAGGTTATACTGTAGTTATCATTTATTAAAAAATACGTACAGCAAAATATATATCTCATACATGTACGCCAACTTTCTTTCTTTTTAAAAGCATATTTCTTAATTTAAATGCCAATTTCTAGTTTTAAAGTAAGCCGGTGGTCTAATATTCGATGCGTTAAAAATGTAACTGCCCCTGATAATAACAAAATTACTGCAAAACCTTATAAAAACGAACCCTGTGACCATACCGAGAAAATGACCTGATTAGAGAGGTTCTCAAACCGGTATAGCGAAGTAAAATAACAATTCAAAACAGTTGAATTGGCTGTCATTTAAAAAAGGTGGTAACTAAACACAGGATACATGTAGCTCCAATATCGGTTTAGAAAGATTATCGGTTAAGGGGCGGCGATTGTAAACAACCATTCTTAAAAATGTTGATTTGACGATCGTTTAAAACAGATGACAGCTAATTGCAGATTGAAGTAATTTAGAAAGCTCCTTACTCTTTCTGCATTACCGATTTCCTGTGTAATCAACCGTCCGTTTTTAGAACAATGTAGGTATTTTCTTTTTTATCCTTTGCGAGCAAGTAGAGCAAGTAAAATAAAATAAAATTTGAAGGGGACAAATGTCAGCCCTATCCTCCCATGTCCAAATAGGAGAACAAATGTCCTAGAGAGAAAATGTCCGTATACCGAAGGGTAGATACAATGTACAACAAGAAGCTGGAATGAATCGGCTTTCAGGAACGCCCTATACATAACTAGCTGAACTTTGGAAAAAAAGATCCCATGATCTGACCTTTCTTTGAAATGGAAGACATTCTTATTTATGTGTTGGCCATGCCTCATATGTCGAATAGGGGTACACTCAAAAACCCTTTACTACAAAAGCTCCTCATCTAAAAGCCCCTCACTACAGAAGCCCCTCGATCAAAAGCCCCTCACTAAAATGGCCAAGGCTTACAAAAGTTCCCCACTATTTTTGTTAATTAATCATTATACTCCAAATATTTGGACAAAGTGGACCAAAATCAAAATTACAGCTATCTGGATCTACCCTGTTTGCTGAATGACCAGTTTATAAAGATTCATTAAGTAAGGTAATTAGCACACTCTATACTTATAAAAGTAAACATTGTAGATCACAAGGAGGAGATTCCTTATATTTATTTCAAACAGGGTAGACCCAAATCAAATCTAAAGCTATATGATCTAGTTCAACCATGTTAGCTTTGTGACAGGTAATATAGATCCAATAGCTATGGATGATGTAATATTAGCCATATTATTTATAAATTATTATAATATTACCCCAATTAACTTAAACACAAACTTTTTCCATTTTCTAATTCCTTAACTTTCTTAAATTTCAAACAGAGTAGACCAAAATCAAAATACTGAGCAATCTGATCTGGATCTACCCTGTTTGCTCAATGACAAGCTTATAAAGAGTCGTTAAATAAGGTAATTAGAACACTCCTTTTAAAAGTACACTTAACATAAGAAAAAATGATTAATAAACACGATTTAGCACTGCTGGCAGCAGACACCTAATTTGCTTTAAAATCAATTTCCCAACCCTTCTCTTCTTATATAAACGGCTTCACGCGCGTTTGCAAATAGAGTAGATCCAGATCGGACAGTTCCTGTAAGAGCTGTCTGATCAGGTTCTGCTCTGTTTGCTTGCGAAAGTTTGTTGATCTAATCCTAATTGATCTGTCAGAGCTAATGATCGATCTATTTGAAAAGTTAACATTGTGAAAAAAGCCTTTAGATCTTCTTCATGAATATTCTTGTAAGAAATAATGATTTAATTGGAGAGTTAATGATATGTGAGCACATGCTATGGCAGTAATTGTATAACCAGACCTACCGGTATATTATTTCTTAAGCAAATCGACAAGAACCTGATCAGAAACTCTCTGATCTTGATCTACTCTGTTTGTAAATTTGTTTCAATACGTTTGATCTGGGTCTACTATGTTTGCATTGGCATAAACAGGCACATGGAATGAAGGGTTTATATTCGTGAAGTGATTTACTGACACATATTTTTTCATAAGGGAAATAGTTTATCATAAATATGATCCTTTTGCAATTTTTGAACATGGACAATTTTGACCATAAATCCATAGGAAAAAAGTCATTCTGGATTACTGTAATTTACGGAATTGTTCATTGGATGCGTTTTATAATTATAGTTTTACTGATTATTACCTACATTTTGCCCAAAACTAACTTTGAGGCACCATGACCGCAATGATTGATTCTTTTGACAAGTTACCACAGCTACATAAAGGAATGCAACAATACGTAATATACAGGAAGCGGGTTTTATGGCCTTGCAATAATCATTGTCCCCTGTTCGGTATTTGACAAAAGGCCACTATGATAACTGACATCTGGAGACTGACCCTGCATGGGGCATTTCGTGTGTAATATGGCTTAGTACAATATGGCCTAAGGCCATTTAACACATTCATTCATACATGCATAGAGAAATTCTACTGGCTATGTTTACTGTTGTTCCCATATACATGTAATACAAACCATAATTAAATTGCACATACGAGTATACTGTAAAATTATGATAAAGAAAAATGTAGTAACAGTTTTAATGTGTTGACAATATTTTTTTATAGACATTTTTATTTGTAGTGGGTCCAGTCATTTAAACATAATTCACAAGCTTCAGAAACATGAATATATTAAAAAAAATTAGTCATTCTTCAAGACTGACAACCATTTATTATCAAGATCCACCTTTTCTCATTTTCCCAACAAAATACATATTTTGGTAGTTCAACCTTTACTCGATTTCCCGAAAGTAATGCATCATTTTTGGTATTGCAAATATTAAAGTAAAATAAATAAATAAATAATTTTCTATTTTTCTGCATTTTGGTGGAATTTCTTTGTTTTTCTAAAGTACGTACATTTATACATAGTACTATGTTACTTAACGAGAACGTCCCATTTCATCTGAACCCACTTTGCCTAAATATGAAATCCATCTAAAGTTGTCTGGTTCTGTCTAAAAGTTGTTTGGACCCAACTCATGGGCGGGACCCAAATGGTCCCTCTGATCTGAATCTACACTATTTGCTAATGGTCTTGGTTCTAACCTCATCCTCTTTTTAAATTATAGTTTATGAATAGTGTTAATTCACTGACAGGTAAAGTAAGTTTTAACCATTCGCTTGCTATTCACGTCAATATACCTGTAAATAGTGAAAACCTGCAGGAGTTGGCTCGAATCACCGCTGTCTCATCAGGGTCTGCACTATTTACAAGTTGATTTACAGCAGTGATTGCACAGTCAAATACGTGTACACAGCGAAACTATATGTAATTATACAACAGGGCATGGGTAAAATTCAAGAGAAGGTTTAAGATTAACAAATTAAAAAGTATGTGTTTAATTTTAAGTATCGTTGTATTCCACACCTAAAATAAACATCACACCCCATAAATAGTTTCCCCTACTCGATAAACTAAGTGTCACTTTCTATGGCTAATCCATGGACGTAATGTCTGGAAAAGTGTGAAAATAATTTGGGTATTTATAGAAACTTAGTAGTGGGATTTGATCTAATTTTGTAAGCAAACAGAACAGACCCTAATTAAACGGTTCCTGTAGGCTCTGATCTGGATCTACTCTGTTTGCAGAGGCGTTAATTTAAAGGAAAAGGTTAAGTTTCTGTGTACATTCCTCCCTCTCAATGGGATCCCTGACAGGCGAGCATCACAAGTGACGTCACGCAAGGGAGATAATCATGTATCGATTTTCAAAATACACGGTTCGCGGTACAATAAAAACTCGATTTAAATCAAAACTAGATAAACACGGTAAGAATTTTCTAAAGCTTAGTGTTTAACTAACTGTACACTATCAGAATTTGACGAAACCCCGATCTGTTTACTTGACCTTTAAATGATAAGACTCAGATCAGATTTCTTAAATAAAAGCTGTTTGACCAGGAGGCTGCTCTGTTTGCTTATCCCTTTACCATATATAAACAATGTCCATGCCTTTGCAAACAGAGTAGACCAAGATCTGAAAGTGCCTATTGGAGTCGTATGATCGGGACCAGCTCTGTTTACTTGTGAAATTATATAAGATCTGACTCTACATTTTCTACAAGTACCAAGAAAAGTCATGGACCGCGTACATACACCATTATAAAAATCAACTTATAAATAGCATGATGTCATCTTTTCCGACATAAATATTAAACAGGGAAATGGTTGAAACCCACCGACAACCAAACTTTAGGTTACACTTCAGCTAGAGAT
Source organism: Azorinus chamasolen (assembly GCA_963576725.1). Lineage (NCBI taxonomy): Eukaryota > Metazoa > Mollusca > Bivalvia > Cardiida > Solecurtidae > Azorinus > Azorinus chamasolen. The sequence goes on from OY755239.1 coordinate 94,697,580, forward strand.
CCGCACGTCTGACATGACCCGACAACAGAAGTAAAAATTCTGAGAGCATCGACGCTTTTCACGTGCTTGCAAACAGAGTAGACACGGATACGATGGCTCTTATAAAAACCGTCTGATCAGGGTATTCTCTGTTTGCTTATGAATTTATGTTGAATCTAACTCTATAGTTTTGTTCCAATACCAAATAAGCCTCAGTACATAAGCTATTTTAAAAATAAATTCAATAAATATTCATGATATCGGTATTTCGGTTTACGGACATTTGCCTCCCGGACACTTGCCCCCGGACCTTTGCCCCCTATTTGGGGCCTTAAAAAAGGATAAAATATAATTTTGAAAAAAGGGTGGCATTTTTTCCAGTGGCATATATTCCAATGGCATTTTTCCAAATCAGGGTGGCATTTTTTCCAGTGGCATTTTTTCCGGTGGCATTTTTTTTCCAGTGGCATTTTTCCGTACACCGCATTAAGCAGTCACTTGCCTTTGAAAATGATACACTAACACTAATTCGATGTTTTTACGCGGAAACAAAATTTAGTCGATTTTTATTTTAAAAGAAGACAGAAGGAAACCCGGTAAGAAAACAAAAAAACATTTTTAAAAGCAAATTCTTTCAGCATAATAAATGTAGGTAACTTGGACATTCTCTATAGGACCCTGAAAGTTTAAAAAGATAAAAAAAAATGCAGATCAACCCTTAGCCCGCCGAGCGTGGCTTCCTTAATATTTACAAACAGTTTGTATACTGAACAGATGATGAGTTCCCCAGAGTGTTACTAGGGTCAAATATGTCTGACTCTCATTTTTCTGTTTGTTTTCAACGAACTAAAGCAATGCTTATTTCATTTATTTTGCAGACTACATTTTTTAAGCGGACGATAATTCAGTATAATGGGGGTCAAATGTTTTGGTCATACATTAAAACAATGATCGCTTTGCGTGCTCTACAATGTACGGAAACTACCTTGGTGTTTCAGCGCAGGGGGGTCATTGATTTATGGTCATCATTGTGTTAATTATTTGGTCATCAATAAAGTTCCGACAACTTTAAAGAAAGACTATCGGGTATTTCCGCTCTTTTGCTACTATCAAGATGTCACAGCTCATTGGTTCAGTATCTTTAAGACCCACCCATTGAAAAGACATAATCCAATCAACTGTCACCTATAGGCGTGTCAATCACCAATAATTGATATTGCTCTTCATAATTGATGAGCGGCCATCTATATTTCCCACAATATTAAAGGTCAAGTAAACAGATTGGGTTTTCGTCAAATTCTGATAGTATACAATTAGTTAAACACCAAGCTGTAGAAAATTCTTACCGTTTTTATCTTGTTTTGATTTAAATCGAGTTTTTATTGTACCGCGAACCGTGCATTTTGAAAATCAATACATGATTATCTCCCTTTGCGTGACGTCACTTGTGTACATGCCAGACAGGGATCCCATAGACAGGGAGGAATGTACACAGAAACTTAACCTTTTCCTTTAAATTAACGCCTCTGCAAACAAAGTAGATCCAGATCAGAGCCTACATGAACCGTCTAATTAGGGTTTGTTCTGTTTGCTTACACAATTAGATAAAATCCAACTCAACAGTTTCTATAAATACCCAAATTATTTTCACACTTTTCCAGACATTACGTCCATGGATTAACCACAGAAAGTGACATTTTATCGAGATGGGGAAACTATTTATGGGGGTGTGATGTTTATTTTAGGTGTGAAATACAATATATTAAACACATGTCTTTTAATTTTGTTAATTCTAACCCTTTTCTTGCTGAATTTTAAAATACATTTCTCCTTCTTTACCCATGCCCTGTTGTAAAATTACATATATCTTCACTGTGTATACGTATTTCGCTGTGCAATCACTGCTATGGAATGCACTTGTTGCACAATCATCTTGTAAATAGTGCAGACCCTGATGAGACAGCTCCTGCAGGAGCTGTCTCATCTGGGTTTGCACCATTTACAGGTAGGTATATTGACGTGAATAGCAAGCGAAGAGTTAAAACTTACTTTACCTGTCAGTGAATTTACACTATTCATAAACTATAATTTTAAAATAGGATGAGGTTAGGACCAAGACCATTAGCATATAGTGTAGATTCAGATCAGAGGGACCATTTGAGTCCCGCCCATGAGTTGGGTCCAAACAACTTTTAGACAAAACCGGAAACTTTAGATGAATTTCGTACTTAGGCAAAGTGGGTTCAGATGAAATGGGACGTTCTCATTACTATGTATAAATGTACGTACTTACGAGAAAAAAAAAAGAAATTCCACCAAAATACAGAAAAATAGGAAATAATTTATTTATTTATTTCACTCTAATATTTGCAATACCAAAATGATGCATTACTTCAGAAAATCGAGTAAAGGTTGAAAAACCATAATATGTATTTTGTTGAGAAAATGAGAAAAATGTGGATCTTGGTAACAAATGGTTGTCAGTCTTGAAGAATGACTAATTTTTTTTATTAATATGTTCATGTTTCTAAAGCTTGTGAATTATGTTAAAATGACTGGGCCCACTACAAATAAAAATGTCTATAAAAAAAATATGGTCAACACATTAAAACTGTTACTACATTTTTTTTATCATAATGTTACAGTATACTCGTATGTGCAATTTAATTATGTTTTGTAGGGAAACAACAGTAAACATAGCCATTAGAATTTCTCTATGAATGAATGTGTTAAATGGCCTTAGGCCATATTGTAGTATATTGTACTAAGCCATATTACACACGAATGCCCCATGCAGGGTCAATTGTCTCCAGATGTCAGTTATCATAGTGACCCACTAGGGGACAATGATTAGTACATGACCATAAAACCCGCATCCTGTATATTACGTATTGTTGCATTCCTTTATGTAGCTGTGGTAACGAATCAAAAGAATCAATCATTGCGGTCATGGTGCCTCAAAGTTAGTTGGGCATTATGTAGGTAATAATCAGTAACACTATAAAACGCATCCAATGAACAATTCCGTAAATTACAGTAATCCAGAATGACTTTTTTCCTTTGGATTTATGGTCAAAATTGTCCAAGTTCCAAAATTGCAAAAATGATCATAGTTATGATAAACTATTTCCCTGATGAAAAATTATGTGTGAGTAAATTACTTCACGAATATAAACCCTTCATTCCACGTGCCTGTTTATGCCAATGCAAACACAGTAGACCCAGATCAAACGTATTGAAACAAATTTATAAACATAGTAGATCCAGATCAGAGAGCTTCTGTTGTAGCTCCCTGATAAGGTTCTTGTCGATTTGCTTATGAAATAATATACCGGTAGGTCTGGTTGTACAATTACTGCCATAGCCTGTGCTCATTATATCATTAACTCTCCATGAAATAATTATTTCTTACACAAATATTCATAAAGAAGATCTAAAGGTTTTTTCTTCACAATGTTAACTTTTCAAATGGATCATTGGCTCTGACAGGTCAATTAGGATTAGATCAACAAAATTTCATAAGCAAACAGAGCAGAACCTGATCAGACAGCTCTTACAGGAACTGTCCGATCTGGATCTACTCTATTTGCAAACACGCGTGAAGCCGTTTATATAAGAAGAGAATGATTAGGAAATTGATTAAAAGCAAATTAGGTGTCTCCTGCCAACAGTGCTAAATCGTGTTTATTAATCATTGTTTCTCTTAAGAATATTTATTAAAGATTTCATGACCTCATGAATATTCATTACAGGGATAACAGAGACGCTAGACAACCCTGATCGAATCTAAAGAAATAAGTCTACGGATTAAGCAATTAGAGCAGATCCTGATCAGGCAGTTCCTGCGTGATTTGGGTTAACGCTGTTAACAAAACGTTTGTATAGAAAAAAAATCCACGAAGAAAAAGCCCATTAACCTACAGTGCTAGAACTAAGACAGATTTATAACAGAATGTAGCATATCCTTTTTTATAATTGTAGACCCAAGTCATCGACTGCACTATTTTCTCTAGTATAAATTTCACTGAAAACAGCCATCGAGACAAAATGTAAGCTGACCCAATATAAATCACATCACGTTTTCTTGAACTTCTCGTCTTTTGGTAATTTAAATAATCCTATTTAGTCTCTGTCGGATTAGGAGCTACACCCATAGGCAGGGATATACACATATGCAGCACAAATTACCATTTTGGCACTCAAAACGAAGCAGAAGTACATTACGTGCGATTCTTTTCTATACGATATCTAGTTCGACATTTATGGCGAATGTTCATCAGTGACGTCATCACAAGGGAGATAAGCGAGCGACCAAAATCAGCCAGTGCTTACTTATCGGTGATATATGACAGCTGCTATGTGCGATATGACTGTATTTTTTTGTGTTTTCGAAACTACGTCGTACAAGGTACCCATTTGTCAAATATTTACGAAAAAGTGTCCTGCCTGTTTACTTGACCTTTAAATATAGAATGAATGGGTATTATGTATTCAAAATTTCTTCATATTGTACTTTAACCCTTTCCCTCATATGAACGTGTTTTCACGCAATTGCAAACAGAGAAGGGTCTTCTCTGACCTCTTAGAGGAGCCGTCTGATCAGGGTCTACTCTGTTTGCTAATAGAATTTGATAGATATATTTCTTTGCTTTGTTAAATAGCTGCAATGTCCCCCTTCCATATTTCATTTATAACTATTTTTGTCCATGAATATTCAGTAAGTATTGAAATTTTGAATAAACATAGTACAGGGAAATGTTAAATAAAACAATCTCTATAAGCTTGAAATAATAATTGATGTCGGTGAGGGTTTGACGTTAGGTTTAAAACCAGTCAATGTTATTTTACATGTAAGTATTATTTTAAGAAATTGTTAATACAAGATATCCATCCATGCTATCAGATCGGACAAGGCCTTATAGACCAGTTATATTGAATTTGTCTGTTGTTGTCTGGGAGACATAGCATGCTACGAGCACCTGTGAATCAATACAGGGGCACTGTATTAAAATGAAATATTTATCATGTTTTAGACTTTGTTATTGTCTGATACATAATTAATAAGCCCATAATATATTTCCTCACCGTCCCTGTCCCTCTCTCTGTGTACAATTGTTGTTGTTTCTAAGAAGTCCTCTCCCCCAAATAAACATTTACAATGATATGCAATCACAAGGCCAGAAGGGACGTCAAAATCTCTCTCTCTCCGTCTCTCCCTCTCTCTCCGTCTCTCTCCCCGTCTCTCTCCCCGTCTCTCTCTCTCTCTCTCTTCTCTCTCCATATGGTTCCTTTCGTATTTAAACCCGTTATAACGGCCACCTCGTTATACCAGCACAATGTCTGGGAACAAACACCTCAGTTGTAACAAGGGTTCACTGTAGTTAGCCAGTCTGGCATTATCTCTTTCCATACTGCTGATGACTTTGTGCAAATTGTCCAGTTTAAATCTGCATGACAAGCCCCGTCATATGATAAGGGGTATCTTCGGCTTCCACACCCAAGAAGAATTCATGACTAAGAACTGCATTTGGACATATTCAGTATTCTTCAATTCTAAATTACATGTAATTAGAATAAAGTGTTCTTTTGTGGGGATACTTTCTGTTCATATTTTACATTAATTATACAGTAAAACGTCGACAGATCGAACACTGCAATAAATATCATTATATTTATGTAAGGCAGGTGGTACCTTAATATAGAGTGCAAATCATGTAGAAAGCTCCTATATAAGCTTTCTGCATGGCTTTCAACCTGCATTAAGCAGTCACTTGTCTAAAAAGGCATCAATGCATTATTAATAAAATTTCAAAATACATGTATCGAGTTTTACTGTAGTTTTTAAAACAGATTTAGGTGCTGCGTGCCTCTCTCTCTCTCTCTCTCTCTCTCTCTCTCTCTCTCTCTCTCTCTCTCTCTCTCTCCCCTCTCTCTGTCCGTCTCTTCCACCTCTTACTCTCCCTCTCTGTCTGTCTGTCTGTCTGTGGCTGTCCCTATCTATCTGTCTCTCTGTGTGTCTCTCTTTCTGTCTCTGTCTCTCTGTGTGTGTGTCTCTCTCCCCCAACCTCTCTCTCTCTCTCTCTCTCTCTCTCTCTCTCTCTCTCTCTCTCTCTCTCTTCCCGCAGATATGAATGGATTACGTATGGCTATCTATCATTTCAACTTTTATATTGGTAATGGAGTAATAATTTCCCCAGGACGAATGGCAATTTATGCTTGACAGATACTATAAGAAACCAATGCACACCCTGATCATACAGCCTCTAAGAGCTGTTTGATCTGGGTCTGCACTGTTTTTAAATTGCGTCAATATATGCTACTAGCATGAAAAGGGTTAAAATGACTTAAATGAATAACATTACGATCGCAGCTTTGAACTCATCTGAAAGACAACGACATACCAATATTTGGCTATCTGTTATTTCAGGTGGCTCTTTTATACAGAGTAATGATTTATGCAGGCGACTGCTTTGCACCGTTTCAAAATAAATTATAATACAATAAGCTACAATAGTTTTCATCTTAATTCTGATATCAACTTAAATCTTGTAGCTGCACTACATGGTCGGTCAAACAAGAATAGCTGTAACAGTATAGATTATTAGTGTAGATGCGGTGTATTAGTGTATTAGTGTAGATGCGTTTCGAACTTTATAATTATTTAATCAACTGTTTGCATCTCTTCGTCGAATGATACCCAGTTCAACCCTTTACTCCATAGGTACTCATTATAGTGCGTTAATCCATTCCTCCACTCAAAAATAGTTCCACTTGATACATTCATGAATATGCGCCATAAGAAATATTTCTATATCACAGTAGACGGTAGCTTAAAGCAGGCTGAGAAAAACGCAAAATGGTCCCATTCAGCCTGTTTTAATCAAACATCTGTCTTCAATACTGAACACAAACTATAGAGTAAAGTGTTAAGGTTTCAAAAAAAAGTATTTCAACAAATAATGGCTGGATACAACTCTCCACCCCTTTACCCTTTCCCTCATATAAACCTGTTTTCACGCATTTGTCAAGAGAATAGACCTAGATCAGACCGCTCCTAGAGGAACCGTCTGATCAGGGTCTACTCACTTTGCTAATATAATTTTATAGATCTGTTTATTTGCTTTCCTAAAATGTCTACAATGCTCCACCTTCCATAATTCATTATAACTATTTTGTCCATGAATATTCAGTAGGTACATGTACATTTGTATTTAAATTTGGAACACATATAGAACAGGGAAAAGGTTAATACGCGCGTGGGGTCGAAACAAATATGACCGAGTGCTCCTGATATCTATAATCTCTGCGTTACGCATTTTCTGAAAATCAGATTGTGAAAACAATTGCTGCTGATATTTTGTATCTATTTCTTTTTTCTCGAGCATTTACAGTCTGGTAATCGTTAAAATCTTGACTATAAATTGTAGTTTTAGCAGAAAGAAACCGCTTCAGTCTCGGGTTTTGGGTGAAGGCTATCTATATACGTATGCTATCTAATTTCATTTTGAATTCTAGATCTGACAGTATATTCAATATGCGTTTCTTCAGTTGAAAAAAAATGCACATGTGTATTTATATATACATGTAAGCTTTTGTATATATCTTATCTAACTAATTTATACCTAAATCGATTAAACGACTGCCAGTCATAAAGGTAGTGTCCGCGGTGATGCCCCGCAATCCACGCTGATATCAGCACGGACAGCGATGGCTCGGCGGCGGTAATATCCCGTAGGGTAAATTTCGGTCCGCGGTGGACACAGAATTTGTCCGCGGTGATCCATAAAAATTGTCCGTGCTGGAAACCCGCTCTCAATTTATTTTGTCCGCGCTGGTAAAACGGAAAACAAAAGTCCGCGGGGCCTGTACTGTATATATAATATTCGGAGCCATTTTGCAATTCGTTATTCGAATTACGAAATATTTCGAAGTTCAACCTCCAAATTTGAATGGCAAAAATAAGCTAAAAAAGCGCAATGATGATATTTTCATTCTACCAGTAACCATATGTATCTCTTAAGATGTATGTAGCTTTTAATAGATTGTTTTAATGTGCTGTGTATATATGTTACTGTTGAGGGCCTCATGGAAGATTGATTTTATCAAATGAGTTCTCTCGTTAAATAAAGTCTTTATTATTATTATTATTATTATTATTATTATTATATTTTAGCCACACTAGACCCAAGCCATAGTTTAACCATTGAATTTGATATAAAATCTGGCGCCATTTCGCATTTCGTTATTCGAATAACGAAATATTCCGCAGTTCGTTATTCGCATAACGAAATGACCAAAATAAACTATAAATGAGCAGAGATAATATGCTAGACACTATAGACCCTAGTCATAGTGAACTCAATGATTTATATATTAAATCCTGCCATTTGGCAGTTCGTTTTTCGAATAACGAAATATTACGTAGTTCAACCTCTGAATAACAAAATGGCAATAAAAGTTATACTTGCGCAATGATGATATTTCACGCACACTGGATGTATCTCATAGTTGAATCAATGATTTATATATTAAATATGGAGCCATTTTGGAGTTTATTATTCAATTAACTATATACATCGCGGTTCAAAGTCCGAATTATCAATAACGAAATGGTCCAAATATGTTATTTATCCGCGAGCATAGGCGTTGAACGTGCCTAAATGCTATGGAGGGGTCGGTCAATCGAGTGGCAAATATACCGTTAACCCTTTCTTCATATGAACGCCTTTTCATGCATTTGCAAACAGAATAGTCCCAGATCAGACAGCCCCTATGATCAGGGTCTGCTCTGTTAGATTTTTACATGATATAGATATGAAACTATAGTTTTTCTCACAGAAAAACATATTTTTTTGTAAAGTTCAGTAAATAAATATTCATCATATCATTATTTCTTACATGAATATTGAATAGCCGAAGGTTAAACAAGTTTGCCGAAATTGAATGCCGGTGTTGGCAACCGAAATTGTCTTTATGAAAATGGGAAATATAGTGCATATAGGCACATACTCGAAGAGATCTTTCGCCTTATGTCGAATATTACGAAGTAACAAGTGCCAGTATGAGGCGGGTTTTATGTATCATTTATTTAAAGTTCTGTATTTCCATTTATTTTACATTTTGACACTGATGGTTCGCAGTCCCATATTCTATAAAATAGCCTTAAATTCCTATTTACAACTATCAAGTGTTCTGATTTAAACATAAATGTATGGTTAAAATATTATTACATTGCAAATTAGACGTATAAGAGTACCGCGAATTTATTCTGGCATCCGAATATCGCGGTAGCGCGTGCAGCCATGTTTGAATGGGTAATGCTTTTTTCTTCTTCTTTTTTCAAACTATTTTACTGGGACAACAATTCTGTTCCTAGTCCGCAATCTTTCGTTTGCATTGTTCACCAGAAACCGTGGTTGCAAAGTTCAGAATCGCATGGATCATTATTTACTAACCCTTTACCTGATAAGGATGCTATTGACGCCTTTGCAAATAATGGTAGACGTATATGAGACGCTTTTTGTAGTAGTCGTCTGATCAGGATATGTTCTCTTTGCTAATGAGTAATATCGATCCGGTTCTACAGTTTCTGCTATGACCAAATTTGGTATATGCATAGGCCAGAAAAAATATCTTCTAATTAATATTCACGATGTTAAACATTATTTCATGAATATCCATCAGATAAAGCCTTAATTTTGGTAGTAAGACTACTGGCGGTAATTTGAAACTGTCATATTTTTCTACAAAATCGAGAAACGCCGAAAGAATTTGCTAACTCATCAAGATTTGATCTAGTGCGACCGCTCCTTTGATGACGGCGAAGTTAACCGTCATGTCCTTGATTGTGTAGAAAACATGAACACTGCGGATTTTACCCTTTCTGTGCAAGGGTGACTCGTAGGGCTTGCTGTATTGTGAAAATATGTGGTCACCTTGGCAAAAAGATTAGATCCAGGTAAGATGTCGAATAGCTTGATATGTATCCACTATCTAGATTCTAACTGTTTGACCTCAATTATGACTTGAGAAACATCGACGACAACTAGTTGGCTCCTAAAGGGTAGATGTCTTTTTTTACACACCCCGTCATACATATTTATACGTAAAAACACTTCTGACGTATATAACTCTTTCACCGCCATAGGCGAATCCATGATGACCTGTGAAACAGTTCGGATCAACGTCGCCCAGTAACTCGACGTCTACTCAGGGTCCAAACTGTTTGACACTGAGTATAATTTTTTTAAAAAAATGAAAATAACCCACCCACATTATAACCTGTAGCAGACAATTATCTACGCAGATAAATTCTGAAAGTGGGAGATCCTTCGAAAGTTTATGTTGGCACCGAAAGGGTTAAGCATGGTCCATGTTTGCATTTTTCCATCTATGTTGCGATAAATTTATTAGACCAACAATCACTGTCGGATGCAACGTTTAAAGGCAATTACTATGGCAGACCATTGCCACTTGCCATTATGAAGGCAATGTCAATAATTCGATTTTGTTTCTTCGAGGATTTACAGAAAATAAACAAAGCCTTTTATCTAGTACATGAATTTTAGTTTACCCTTTTACATTAGACAACCTTCATTTAGTTTGAGGTGTAGATGGAATCAGCTAACATTTGATGAGGAATGAAACCTCAATAATCAAAATTGGCATGAATGTCTTATGAACTTTACCAGACAATACTAGTAGGTATTGACTTTTTAAATTCTTAGAGATTTTTTTCCAACAAAAACTTTACAATTGAATAATTTAGGGATCGCTCAGAATAGACAAGTGAGCCTTCTTTAGACTTTGGGGGAGCTATTTGTGGTATGTAGAAAAGAAAGTGGTCCAAATAATACTTTTCTGCTCCCCTAAGGCCAGTCCTACTGAAATGTGACTGAAATTGGTCGCACGATTGTAAACGATTACCAACGATTACGGGTAGTCTTCAGTAATCGTTGGTAATCGTTTCTTGTCGTGCGACCGATTTCAGTCGCAGAGAGGTTGTTGATCATGCACAACAACCTCCTTATGATCGAACTGGTCGCCGGTATTCTTTAAGATGTAACATTAGAGAGTTCAGGTAATCGTGCAATCGTCGTACGAAGGTCTGCAATAATCTTTAACTGGGCGCAAGCGCTAGTGGGACTGTAGCCTAAGTAATTCACCGATGATGATTCTCTATTAATGAAAAATATATTATCAAACGAATAATTATTTAAGCCCTGGTCACAACCCGCGGTACTTGCAGGTGCGCGTTGTGTACTTGCAAAAACGTGGGCATATTTTGGGGATTCGTACGTGGTGAGTACCGCCTCCGTGTGGATTTGGGGGCACGCAGACACGTCGTAGAGCTTTTAGTGCATGCATGAGGAACGTTTCATGCGTTCAGGCTGCATTCGGGCTACGGATATTCCCAAGCACGGGTGACGCATTACCTTCTACAGCCAATCAGCGCACAACGCACTAGTTCTAGCATATAGAACGCACGTGGACCGTACCGAATAAGCACGAGCTCCGCAGTTACAGCGCACGTTGTGCATACTGATTTCTGCAGTACAGTACAACCTCTCTATTACGACCACATAAAAGAATGCTGATTGATTGTATCAAAGACAGGTGACAGCTAAAACAAAATGCAAGTAAAACAGGAAGCCCCTGAGGAGTTTTCTTCTTTACTTTCACCTTGCTTTAAACAACCACCTGACTTAAACACAAAATAATTAACATAATATAGTGGTCGTAATAGAGTGGCTTTACAGTGTATATAAAAGCCGAACCCACGGATGAATCCTAACATTTCGTCTCCAAGATGCCTAATAAGGGGACACAGAAGAAGGGTGAGCTGCATCTGCAGCTAAAAAGGCAGCGGATATATGCTCGACCCAAACATAAACTTCCATAATTTAAAAAAAATCAGGACCCATAACCAAGTCAATGTTAATCAAAATTCATTAAACGAGAATACCCCGGTGCACACGTGCGTACCCTGAAAATATATTCATGAAGTTTCATGTCTGTAAGACAAGTGTTTTAAGAGTTATACACTATACATGTATATACAAAAAATCGGAACAGCCTACGTACGTACGTACGTACAAACTGACGGACGGACAACGGCAAATTTATCCCCTTGACACGTATAAGTAGAGGGGCATAAAAAGTAGCCAAAGAACACTGCATATTAAGTATTTTAACAGATGTCAGTTTAAAAATGCCGCATGAAAATGGAAAATATGAATCCAGATGGGGTGGGGACTAGAGGCCCGGTCACAACACACTGTGCGTTTTTAAGTCCGTGCGTATTTTTGGGGTGGCCACGGCCGCGACGTTTTTCTGTAAACGTTGAGAGGGAGTTGCAAGAGCAGGGAGGGAGTACGTCAAAGCACGTTACTCCCACTGTTGCGCAAAGTGTTAGGTACGTGGTCCGCACCCCACACCTGACCGTCAGCGGTTGCGTGCATCGAACGATGAACACGTGGTACATGTAAGTGTGTTGTATGTGCTAACAATCAACGTGCTTACAACATACCGTCTCCGTGCGATTTTCTAATTATCGTACGGAGGCCGTACTTACACCTGCTGCTCACATACGGTGTCCTTACTCACTCGCATATTGTAAGTCCGTGCAAGTGCGATGAACGTGAGCTTTTCCGCCCGATGTCTGGGTGGTATATATAGGACGACCTTACGAGGTTCTTCTCTCGGAGAAGTCCCAGCAGCACTTTCCTTATAATCAGACTCTTTGTCGTCACTATCTGAGTCTTCTTCGGTCCTTTTCTCGTAGTCTTCTCTGGCTCTCTCAACTTTCAATGCCCGTTTACGTCTCTAAAAGCAGGTGGCCTACAGTCCTCCATCCTCATGATTATATTATTCAGGGTATGTACTTGTGCATCGGTTTTTTTTGTTTTACCGCAATAAGGGGCGATTTCGAAGTTTGAACTGCGAACTAGTTCGTTATTTAGATGGCGAACTGCGAAATATGTCCTTATTCGAATAACGAACTGTGAAATGGCTCAGGATTTTATATATCAAACATTGAATCCTCTATGACAGGGTTCTAGTATGTCTAAAATATCATCATTGCGCATTTCCAGAGCTACAGATAAAGGTGCGTACCCCATTACTTAAATCGCCATTCTCCACCAAACCCTATACTTTGACCACTCTTTAGAAATCTCTTCGAGAAGATTCTAAAGAGTGGACATAATATAAGGTTTGGTGGAGAAAAATGGCAGCTATTGTTGAAAATATTTAAATTTACTCATCTTTTTTGGACCTCTGCATAACCAACTTAGTATGGTCATTTGGCATCAAAAATGTAATCTGTGCGCATTTATAGCTGGTTTTGGCCATTTCGTTATTCGGAGGTTGAACTGCGAAATAATCGTTATTCGAATAACGAACTGCGAAATGGTCCCGGATTTTGTATAGAAATCATTGATTCCGATTTGGCTTGGGTCTACTGTGTCTAAAATATCATCCATACCTATTTAAGACTTATTTTGGCCATTTCGTTATTCGGAGGTTGAACTGCGAAATATTTCGTTATTCGAATAACGAACTGCGAAATGGCTCCGGATTTTATGTAGAAATCATGGATTCCACTATGACTTGGGTCTAGTGTGTCTAAAATATCTTTATTACGCATTTAAAACTTATTTTAGCCATTTCGTTATTCGGAGGTTGAACTGCAAAATATTTCGTTATTCGAATAACGAACTGCGAAATGGTCCCGGATTTTGAATAGAAATCATTGATTCCGATATCGCTAGGGTCTAGTGTGTCTAAAATATCATCCATACCTATTTAAAACTTAGTTTTCCCATTTCGTTATTCGGAGGTTGAACTGCGAAATATTTCGTTATTCGAATAACGAACTGCGAAATGGTTCCGGATTTTATATATAAATAATTAATTCCACTATGAATTGGATCCAGTGTGTCTAAAATATCATTATTACGCATTTAAAACTTATTTTGGCCATTTCGTTATTCGGAGGTTGAACTGCGAAATATTGCGTTATTCGAATAACGAACTGCGAAATGGTCCCGGATTTTGAATAGAAATCATTGATTTCGATATGGCTTGGGTCTAGTGTGTTTAAAATATTATCCATACCTATTTAAAACTTAATTTTGCCATTTCGTTATTCGGAGGTTGAACTGCGAAATATTTCGTTATTCGAATAACGAACTGCGAAATGGTCCCGGATTTTATATCTAAATCATGAATTCCACTATAACTTGGGTCTAGTGTGTCTAAAATCTCATTATTGCGTACTTAAAACTTATTTTGGCCATTTCGTTATTCAGAGGTTGAACTGCGAAATATTTCTTTATTCGAATAACGAACTGCGAAATGGCTCCGGATTTCATATAGAAATCATTGATTCCACAATGACTTGGGTCTAGTGTGTCTAAAATATCATCATTACGCATTTAAAACTTATTTTGGCCATTTAGTTATTCGGAGGTTGAACTGCGAAATATTTCGTTATTCGAATAACGAACTGCGAAATGGTCCCGGATTTTGTATAGAAATCATTGATTTCTATATGGCTTGGGTCTCGTGTGTCTAAAGCATCATCATTACCTATTTAAAACTTATTTTGGCCATTTCGTTATTCGGAGGCTGAACTGCGAAATATTCCATTATTCGAATAACGAACTGCGAAATGGCTCCGGATTTTATATAGTAATCATTGATTCCACTATGACTTGGGTCTAGGGTATCTGAAATATCAAATTTTGTATAGAAATCATTGATTTCTATATGGCTTGGGTCTAGTTTGTCTAAAATATCATCATTACCTATTTAAAACTTATTTCGGTCATTTCGTTATTCGGAGGTTGAACTGCGAAATATTTCGTTATTCAAATAACGAACTGCGAAATGGCTCCGGATTTTATATAGAAATAATTAATTCCACTATAACTTGGGTCTAGTGTGTCTTAATTATCACTATTATGCATTTAAAACGTATTTTGGCCATTTCGTTATTCGGAGGTTGAACTGCGAAATATTTCGTTATTTGAAAAATGAACTGCAAAATGGTCCCGGATTTTGAATAGAAATCATTTATTACTATATGGCTTTGGTCTAGTGTGTTTAAAATATCACCCATACCTATTTAAAACTCAATTTTGCCATTTCGTTATTCGGAGGTTGAACTGCGAAATATTTCGTTATTCGAATAACGAACTGCGAAATGGTCCCGGCTTTTATATATAAATAATTAATTCCACTATAACTTGGGTCTAGTGTCTAAAATATCATTATTACGCATTTAACACTTATTTTGGCCATTTCGTTATTCGGAGGTTGAACTGCGAAATATTTCTTTATTCGAATAACGAACTGCGAAATGGTCCCGGATTTTATATATAAATAATTAATTCCACTATAACTTGGGTCTAGTGTGTCTAAAATATCAGTATTACGCATTTAAAACTTATTTTAGCCATTTCGTTATTCGGAGGTTGAACTGCGAAATATTTCGTTATTCGAATAACGAACTGCAAAATGGTTCCGGATTTTGAATAGAAATCATTGATTTCGATATGGCATTGGTCTAGTGGGTTTAAAATGTCATCCATACCTATTTAAAACTTAATTTTGCCATTTCGTTATTCGGAGGTTGAACAGCAAAATATTTCGTTATTCGAATAACGAACTGCGAAATGGTCCCGGATTTTATATCTTAATCATAAATTCCACTATAACTTGGGTCTAGTGTGTCTAAAATCTCATTATTACGCATTTAAAACTTATTTTGGCCATTTCGTTAATCAGAGGTTGAACTGCGAAATATTTCGTTATTCGAATAACGAACTGCGAAATGGCTCCGAATTTCATATAGAAATCATTGATTCCACAATGACTTGGGTCTAGTGTGTCTAAAATATCATTATTACACATTTAAAAATTATTTTGGCCATTCCGTTATTCGGAGGTTGAACTGCGAAATATTTCGTTATTCGAATAACGAACTGCGAAATGGTCCCGGATTTTGTATAGACATTATTGATTTCTATATGTCTTGGGTCTCGCGTGTCTAAAATATCATCATTACCTATTTAAAACTTATTTTGGCCATTTCGTTATTCGGAGGTTGAACTGCGACATATTTCATTATTCGAATAACGAACTGTGAAATGGCTCCGGATTGTATATAGAAATCATTGATTCCACTATGACTTGGGTCTAGGGTATCTAAAATATCAAATTTGCGCACTTATAGCTGGTTTTGGTCATTTCGTTATTCGGAGGTTGAATTCCGAAATATTTCGTTATTCGAATAACGAACTGCGAAATGGTCCCGGGTTTTGTATAGAAATCATTGATTCCGATATGGCTTGGGTCTAGAGTGTCTGAAATATCATAGTTACCTATTTAAAACTTATTTTGGCCATTTCGTTATTCGGAGGTTGAACTGCGACATATTTCATTATTCGAATAACGAACTGCGAAATGGCTCCGGATTTTATATAGAAATAATTAATTCCACTATAACTTGGGTCTAGTGTGTCTAAAATATCTTTATTACGCATTTAAAACTTATTTTGGCCATTTTGTTATTCGGATGTTGAACAGCGAAATATTACGTTAGGTGTGAGGGTTAGGACGTCCGTAAACCGGTTTAAACCCCCAGTGGTGTTTTTGCTGCTGACCGTGCCAAGGCGGTACTCTCTTTGTCACCCTTCCTTATGTTTGCCTTGCGTCTTTGTGCTTGTGGTTTGTTCATGTTGTGGAACGTTTGTCCCTGTTTCTTGTGTGTCTTTTGGTGTTTTCTGTGTTCATTTCGTGTGTGTGTGTGTGTGTGTGTGCGTTTGGGTGTGTGGTTGTGTGTGTGTGTGTGTGTGTGTGTGATGCTGTCTATCGGTGTTTTGGTGGTGGTTGCGTCTTGCATGTGGCTTTGCCTGCTTGACTTTACTACTTTTCCATTTACTTTAGCCATTTCGTTATTCGGAGGTTGAACTGCAAAATATTTCGTTATTCGAATAACGAACTGCGAAATGGCCCCGAATTTTATATAGAAATTATTTATTCTACTATGACTTGGGTCTAGTCTGTCTAAAATATCATTATTACGCATTTAAATCTTATTTTGGCCATTTTGTTATTCGGATGTTGAACAGCGAAATATTACGTTATTCGAATAACGAACTGCAAAATGGTCCCGGATTTTGAATAGAAATCATTGATTCCGATATCGCTAGGGTCTAGTGTGTCTAAAATATCATCCATACCTATTTAAAACTTATTTTGGCCATTTCGTTATTCGGAGGTTGAACTGTGAAATATTTCGTTATTCGAATAACGAACTGAGAAATGGTCCCGGATTTTATATAGAAATCATTGATTTCACTAAGACTTGGGTCTAGGGTATCTAAAATATCAAATTTGCGCATTTATAGCTGGTTTTGGCCATTTTGTTATTCGGAGGTTGAACTGCGAAATATTTCGTTATTCGAATAACGAACTGCGAAATGGTCCCGGATTTTGTATAGAAATCATTGATTCCGATATGGCTTGGGTCTAGTGTCTAAAATATCATAATTACCTATTTAAAACTTATTTTGGCCATTTCGTTATTCGGAGGTTGAACTGCGAAATATTTCGTTATTCAAATAACGAACTGCGAAATGGCTCCGGATTTTATATAGAAATAATTAATTCCACTATAACTTGGGTCTAGTTTGTCTAAATTATCATTATTACGCCTTTAAAACTAATTTTGGCCATTTCGTTAGTCGGAGGTTGAACTGCGAAATATTTCGTTATTTGAATAACGAAATGCAAAATGGTCCCGGATTTTGAATAGAAATCATTGATTCCGATATGGCGTTGGTCTAGTGTGTTTAAAATATCACCCATACCTATTTGAAACTTAATTTTGCAATTTCGTTATTCGGAGGTTGAACTGCGAAATATTTCGCTATTCGAATAACGAACTGCGAAATGGTCCCGGATTTTATATATAAATAATTAATTCCAATATGGCTTGGGTCTAGAGTGTCTAAAATATCATAATTACCTATTTAAAACTTATTTTGGCCATTTCGTTTTTCGGAGGTTGAACTGTGAAATATTTCGTTATTCGAATAACGAACTGCGGAATGGCTCCGGATTTTATATAGAAATAATTAATTCCACTATAACTTGGGTCTAGTGTGTCTAAAATATCATTATTACGCATTTAAAACTTATTTTGGCCATTTCGTTATTCGGAGGGTGAACTGTGAAATATTTCGTTATTCGAATAACGAACTGCGAAATGGTCCCGGATTTTGTATAGAAATCATTGATTCCGATATGGCTTGGGTCTAGTGTGTCTAAAATATCATCATTACCTATTTAAATCTTATATCGGCCATTTCGTTATTCGGAGGTTGAACTGCGAAATATTTCGTTATTCAAATAACGAACTGCGAAATGGCTCCGGATTTCATATAGAAATAATTAATTCCACTATAACTTGGGTCTAGTGTGTCTTAATTATCATTATTACGCATTTAAAACGTATTTTGGCCATTTCGTTATTCGGAGGTTGAACTGCGAAATATTTCGTTATTTGAAAAATGAACTGCAAAATGGTCCCGGATTTTGAATAGAAATCATTGATTCTGATATGGCTTTGGTCTAGTGTGTTTAAAATATCACCCCTACCTATTTAAACTTAATTTTGCCATTTCGTTATTCGGAGGTTGAACTGCGAAATATTTCGTTATTCGAATAACGAACTGCGAAATGGTCCCGGATTTTATATATAAATAATTAATTCCACTATAACTTGGGTCTAGTGTGTCTAAAATATCATTATTACGCATTTAAAACTTATTTTGGCCATTTCGTTATTCGGAGGTTGAACTGCGAAATATTTCTTTATTCGAATAACGAACTGCGAAATGGTCCCGGATTTTATATATAAATAATTAATTCCACTATAACTTGGGTCTAGTGTGTCTAAAATATCAGTATTACGCATTTAAAACTTATTTTGGCCATTTCGTTATTCGGAGGTTGAACTGCGAAATATTTCGTTATTCGAATAACGAACTGCAAAATGGTCCCGGATTTTGAATAGAAATCATTGATTTCGATATGGCATTGGTCTAGTGGGTTTAAAATGTCATCCATACCTATTTAAAACTTAATTTTGCCATTTCGTTATTCGGAGTTTGAACAGCAAAATATTTCTTTATTCGAATAACGAACTGCGAAATGGTCCCGGATTTTATATCTTAATCATAAATTCCACTATAACTTGGGTCTAGTGTGTCTAAAATCTCATTATTACGCATTTAAAACTTATTTTGGCCATTTCGTTAATCAGAGGTTGAACTGCGAAATATTTCGTTATTCGAATAACGAACTGCGAAATGGCTCCGAATTTCATATAGAAATCATTGATTCCACAATGACTTTGGTCTAGTGTGTCTAAAATATCATTATTACACATTTAAAATTATTTTGGCCATTCCGTTATTCGGAGGTTGAACTGCGAAATATTTCTTTATTCGAATAACGAACTGCGAAATGGTCCCGGATTTTGTATAGACATTATTGATTTCTATATGTCTTGGGTCTCGCGTGTCTAAAATATCATCATTATCTATTTAAAACTTATTTTGTCCATTTCGTTATTCGGAGGTTGAACTGCGACATATTTCATTATTCGAATAACGAACTGCGAAATGGCTCCGGATTGTATATAGAAATCATTGATTCCACTATGACTTGGGTCTAGGGTATCTAAAATATCAAATTTGCGCATTTATAGCTGGTTTTGGTCATTTCGTTATTCGGTGGTTGAACTTCGAAATATTTCGCTATTCGAATAACGAACTGCGAAATGGTCCCGGATTTTGTATAGACATCATTGATTTCTATATGGCTTTGGTCTCGTGTGTCTAAAATATCATCATTACCTATCTAAAACTTATTTTGGCCATTTCGTTATTCGGAGGTTGAACTGCGAAATATTTCATTATTCCGATATGAACTGCAAAATGGCTCCGGATTGTATAAAGAAATCATTGATTCCACTATGACTTGGGTCTAGGGTATCTAAAATATCAAATTTGCGCATTTATAGCTGGTTTTGGTCATTTCGTTATTCGGAGGTTGAACTGCGAAATATTTCGTTATTCGAATAATGAACTGCGAAATGGTCCCGGATTTTGTATAGAAATCATTGATTCCGATATGACTTGGGTCTAGAGTGTCTAAAATATCATAATTACCTATTTAAAACTTATTTTGGCCATTTCGTTTTTCGGAGGTTGAACTGCGAAATATGTCGTTATTCGAATAACGAACTGCGAAATGGCTCCGGATTTTATATAGAAATAATTAATTCCACTAAAACTTGGGTCTAGTGTGTCTAAAATATCATTATTACCTATTTAAAACTTATTTTGGCCATTTCGTTTTTCGGAGGTTGAACTGCGAAATATGTCGTTATTCGAATAACGAACTGCGAAATGGCTCCGGATTTTATATAGAAATAATTAATTCCACTAAAACTTGGGTCTAGTGTGTCTAAAATATCATTATTACGCATTTAAAACTTATTTTAGCCATTTCGTTATTCGGAGGTTGAACTGTGAAATATTTCGTTATTCGAATAACGAACTGAGAAATGGTCCCGGATTTTGAATAGAAATCATTGATTCCGATATGGCTTTGGTCTAGTGTGTTTAAAATATCACCCATACCTATTTAAAACTTAATTTTGCCATTTCGTTATTCGGAGGTTGAACAGCGAAATATTTCGTTATTCGAATAACGAATTCGAAATGGTCCCGGATTTTATATCTAAATAATGAATTCTACTATAATTGGGTATAGTGTGTCTGAAATATCATTATAACGCATTTAAAACTTATTTTGGCCATTTCGTTATTCAGAGGTTGAACTGCGAAATATTTCGTTATTCGAATAAGGAACTGCGAAATGGTCCCGGATTTTGTATAGAAATCATTGATTCCGATATGGCTTGGGTCTAGTGTGTCTAAAATATCATCATTACCTAGTTAAAACTTATTTCGGTCATTTCGTTATTCGGAGGTTGAACTGCGAAATATTTCGTTATTCAAATAACGAACTGCGAAATGGCTCCGGATTTTATATAGAAATAATTAATTCCACTAAAACTTGGGTCTAGTGTGTCTTAATTATCATTATTACGCATTTAAAACGTATTTTGGCCATTTCGTTATTCGGAGGTTGAACTGCGAAATATTTCGTTATTTGAAAAATGAACTGCAAAATGGTCCCGGATTTTGAATAGAAATCATTGATTCCGATATGGCTTCGGTCTAGTGTGTTTAAAATATCACCCATACCTATTTAAAACTTAATTTTGCCATTTCGTTATTCGGAGGTTGAACTGCGAAATAATTCGTTATTCGAATAACGAACTGCGAAATGGTCCCGGATTTTATATATAAATAATTAATTCCACTATAAATTGGGTCTAGTGTGTCTAAAATATCATTATTACGCATTTAAAACTTATTTTGGCCATTTCGTTATTCGGAGGTTGAACTGCGAAATATTTCTTTATTCGAATAACGAACTGCGAAATGGTCCCGGATTTTATATATAAATAATTAATTCCACTATAACTTGGGTCTAGTGTGTCTAAAATATCAGTATTACGCATTTAAAACTTATTTTAGCCATTTCGTTATTCGGAGGTTGAACTGCGAAATATTTCGTTATTCGAATAACGAACTGCAAAATGGTCCCGGATTTTGAATAGAAATCATTGATTTCGATATGGCATTGGTCTAGTGGGTTAAAAATGTCATCCATACCTATTTAAAACTTAATTTTGCCATTTCGTTATTCGGAGTTTGAACAGCAAAATATTTCGTTATTGGAATAACGAACTGCGAAATGGTCCCGGATTTTATATCTTAATCATAAATTCCACTATAACTTGGGTCTAGTGTGTCTAAAATCTCATTATTACGCATTTAAAACTTATTTTGGCCATTTCGTTAATCAGAGGTTGAACTGCGAAATATTTCGTTATTCGAATAACGAACTGCGAAATGGCTCCGGATTTTATATAGAAATAATTAATTCCACTAAAACTTGGGTCTAGTGTGTCTAAAATATCATTATTACCTATTTAAAACTTATTTTGGCCATTTCGTTTTTCGGAGGTTGAACTGCGAAATATGTCGTTATTCGAATAACGAACTGCGAAATGGCTCCGGATTTTATATAGAAATAATTAATTCCACTAAAACTTGGGTCTAGTGTGTCTAAAATATCATTATTACGCATTTAAAACTTATTTTAGCCATTTCGTTATTCGGAGGTTGAACTGTGAAATATTTCGTTATTCGAATAACGAACTGAGAAATGGTCCCGGATTTTGAATAGAAATCATTGATTCCGATATGGCTTTGGTCTAGTGTGTTTAAAATATCACCCATACCTATTTAAAACTTAATTTTGCCATTTCGTTATTCGGAGGTTGAACAGCGAAATATTTCGTTATTCGAATAACGAATTCGAAATGGTCCCGGATTTTATATCTAAATAATGAATTCTACTATAATCGGGTATAGTGTGTCTGAAATATCATTATAACGCATTTAAAACTTATTTTGGCCATTTCGTTATTCAGAGGTTGAACTGCGAAATATTTCGTTATTCGAATAACGAACTGCGAAATGGTCCCGGATTTTGTATAGAAATCATTGATTCCGATATGGCTTGGGTCTAGTGTGTCTAAAATATCATCATTACCTAGTTAAAACTTATTTCGGTCATTTCGTTATTCGGAGGTTGAACTGCGAAATATTTCGTTATTCAAATAACGAACTGCGAAATGGCTCCGGATTTTATATAGAAATAATTAATTCCACTAAAACTTGGGTCTAGTGTGTCTTAATTATCATTATTACGCATTTAAAACGTATTTTGGCCATTTCGTTATTCGGAGGTTGAACTGCGAAATATTTCGTTATTTGAAAAATGAACTGCAAAATGGTCCCGGATTTTGAATAGAAATCATTGATTCCGATATGGCTTTGGTCTAGTGTGTTTAAAATATCACCCATACCTATTTAAAACTTAATTTTGCCATTTCGTTATTCGGAGGTTGAACTGCGAAATAATTCGTTATTCGAATAACGAACTGCGAAATGGTCCCGGATTTTATATATAAATAATTAATTCCACTATAAATTGGGTCTAGTGTGTCTAAAATATCATTATTACGCATTTAAAACTTATTTTGGCCATTTCGTTATTCGGAGGTTGAACTGCGAAATATTTCTTTATTCGAATAACGAACTGCGAAATGGTCCCGGATTTTATATATAAATAATTAATTCCACTATAACTTGGGTCTAGTGTGTCTAAAATATCAGTATTACGCATTTAAAACTTATTTTAGCCATTTCGTTATTCGGAGGTTGAACTGCGAAATATTTCGTTATTCGAATAACGAACTGCAAAATGGTCCCGGATTTTGAATAGAAATCATTGATTTCGATATGGCATTGGTCTAGTGGGTTAAAAATGTCATCCATACCTAAATAAAACTTAATTTTGCCATTTCGTTATTCGGAGTTTGAACAGCAAAATATTTCGTTATTGGAATAACGAACTGCGAAATGGTCCCGGATTTTATATCTTAATCATAAATTCCACTATAACTTGGGTCTAGTGTGTCTAAAATCTCATTATTACGCATTTAAAACTTATTTTGGCCATTTCGTTAATCAGAGGTTGAACTGCGAAATATTTCGTTATTCGAATAACGAACTGCGAAATGGCTCCGAATTTCATATAGAAATCATTGATTCCACAATGACTTGGGTCTAGTGTGTCTAAAATATCATTATTACACATTTAAAATTATTTTGGCCATTCCGTTATTCGGAGGTTGAACTGCGAAATATTTCGTTATTCGAATAACGAACTGCGAAATGGTCCCGGATTTTGTATAGACATTATTGATTTCTATATGTCTTGGGTCTCGCGTGTCTAAAATATCATCATTACCTATCTAAAACTTATTTTGTCCATTTCGTTATTCGGAGGTTGAACTGCGAAATATTTCGTTATTCGAATAACGAATTCGAAATGGTCCCGGATTTTATATCTAAATCATGAATTCTACTATAATTGGGTATAGTGTGTCTAAAATATCATAATAACGCATTTAAAACTTATTTTGGCCATTTCGTTATTCAGAGGTTGAACTGCGAAATATTTCGTTATTCGAATAACGAACTGCGAAATGGTCCCGGATTTTGTATAGAAATCATTGATTCCGATATGGCTTGGGTCTAGTGTGTCTAAAATATCATCATTACCTATTTAAAACTTATTTTGGCCATTTCGTTATTCGGAGGTTGAACTGCGAAATATTTCTTTATTCGAATAACGAACTGCGAAATGGTCCCGCATTTTATATATAAATAATAAATTCCACTATAACTTGGGTCTAGTGTGTCTAAAATATCAGTATTACGAATTTAAAACTTATTTTAGCCATTTCGTTATTCGGAGGTTGAACTGCGAAATATTTCGTTATTCGAATAACGAACTGCAAAATGGTCCCGGATTTTGAATAGAAATCATTGATTTCGATATGGCATTGGTCTAGTGGGTTTAAAATGTCATCCATACCTATTTAAAACTTAATTTTGCCATTTCGTTATTCGGAGTTTGAACAGCAAAATATTTCGTTATTCGAATAACGAACTGCGAAATGGTCCCGGATTTTATATCTTAATCATAAATTCCACTATAACTTGGGTCTAGTGTGTCTAAAATCTCATTATTACGCATTTAAAACTTATTTTGGCCATTTCGTTAATCAGAGGTTGAACTGCGAAATATTTCGTTATTCGAATAACGAACTGCGAAATGGCTCCGAATTTCATATAGATATCATTGATTCCACAATGACTTGGGTCTAGTGTGTCTAAAATATCATTATTACACATTTAAAAATTATTTTGGCCATTCTATTATTCGGAGGTTGAACTGCGAAATATTTCGTTATTCGAATAACGAACTGCGAAATGGTCCCGGATTTTGTATAGACATTATTGATTTCTATATGTCTTGGGTCTCGCGTGTCTAAAATATCATCATTACCTATTTAAAACTTATTTTGTCCATTTCGTTATTCGGAGGTTGAACTGCGACATATTTCATTATTCGAATAACGAACTGCGAAATGGCTCCGGATTGTATATAGAAATCATTGATTCCACTATGACTTGGGTCTAGGGTATCTAAAATATCAAATTTGCGCATTAATAGCTGGTTTTGGTCATTTCGTTATTCGGAGGTTGAACTGCGAAATATTTCGTTATTCGAATAACGAACTGCGAAATGGTCCCGGATTTTGTATAGAAATCATTGATTCCGATATGGCTTGGGTCTAGAGTGTCTAAAATATCATAATTACCTATTTAAAACTTATTTTGGCCATTTCGTTATTCGGAGGTTGAACTGCGAAATATGTCGTTATTCGAATAACGAACTGCGAAATGGCTCCGGATTTTATATAGAAATAATTAATTCCACTATAACTTGGGTCTAGTGTGTCTAAAATATCATTATTACGCATTTAAAACTTATTTTGGCAATTTCGTTATTCGGAGGTTGAACTGTAAAATATTTCGTTATTCGAATAACGAACTGAGAAATGGTCCCGGATTTTGAATAGAAATCATTGATTCCGATATGGCTTTGGTCTAGTGTGTTTAAAATAACACCCATACCTATTTAAAACTTAATTTTGCCATTTCGTTATTCGGAGGTTGAACAGCGAAATATTTCGTTACTCGAATACAGAATTCGAAAAGGTCCCGGATTTTATATCTAAATCATGAATTCTACTATAATTGGGTCTAGTGTGTCTAAAATATCATTATTACGCATTTAAAATTTATTTTGGCCATTTCGTTATTCAGAGGTTGAACTGCGAAATATTTCGTTATTCGAATAACGAACTGCGAAATGGCTCCGGGTTTCATATAGAAATCATTGATTCCACTATGACTTGGGTCTAGTGTGTCTAAAATATCATTAGTACGCATTTAAAACTTATTTTGGCCATTTCGTTATTCGATGTTGAACTGCGAAATATTTCTTTATTCGAATAACGAACTGCGAAATGGCTCCGGGTTTCATATAGAAATCATTGATTTCACTATTACTTGGGTCTAGTGTGTCTAAAATATCATTATTACGCATTTAAAACTTATTTTGGCCATTTCGTTATTCGGAGGATGAACTGCGAAATAATCTTTATTCGAATAACGAACTGCGAAATGGCTCCGGGTTTCATATAGAAATCATTGATTCCACTATGACTTGGGTCTAGTGTGTCTAAAATATCTTTATTACGCATTTAAAACTTACTTTAGCCATTTCGTTATTCGGAGATTGAACTGCAAAATATTTCGTTATTCGAATAACGAACTGCGAAATGGCTCCGAATTTTATATAGAAATTATTTATTCTACTATGACTTGGGTCTAGTCTGTCTAAAATATCATTATTACGCATTTAAATCTTATTTTGGCCATTTTGTTATTCGGATGTTGAACTGCGAAATATTACGTTATTCGAATAACGAACTGCGAAATGGTCCCGGATTTTGAATAGAAATCATTGATTCCGATATCGCTAGGGTCTAGTGTGTCTAAAATATCATCCATACCTATTTAAAACTTATTTTGACCATTTCGTTATTCGGAGGTTGAACTGTGAAATATTTCGTTATTCGAATAACGAACTGAGAAATGGTCCCGGATTTTGAATAGAAATCATTGATTCCGATATCGCTAGGGTCTAGTCTGTCTAAAATATCATTATTACGCATTTAAAACTTATTTTGGCCATTTCGTTATTCGGAGGTTGAACTGCGAAATATTGCGTTATTCGAATAACGAACTGCGAAATGGCTCCGGATTTTATATAGAAATCATTGATTCCACTATGACTTGTGTCTAGGGTATCTAAAATATCAAATTTGCGCATTTATAGCTGGTTTTGGCCATTTTGTTATTCGGAGGTTGAACTGCGAAATATTTCGTTATTCGAATAACGAACTGCGAAATGGTCCCGGATTTTGTATAGAAATCATTGATTCCGATATGGCTTGGGTCTAGTGTGTCTAAAATATCATAATTACCTATTTAAAACTTATTTTGGCCATTTCGTTATTCCGAGGTTGAACTGCGAAATATTTCGTTATTCAAATAACGAACTGCGAAATGGCTCCGGATTTTATATATAAATAATTAATTCCACTATAACTTGGGTCTAGTTTGTCTAAATTATCATTATTACGCATTTAAAACTTATTTTGGCCATTTCGTTATTCGGAGGTTGAACTGCGAAATATTTCGTTATTTGAATAACGAACTGCAAAATGGTCCCGGATTTTGAATAGAAATCATTGATTCCGATATGGCTTTGGTCTAGTGTGTTTAAAATATCACCCATACCTATTTGAAACTTAATTTTGCCATTTCGTTATTCGGAGGTTGAACTGCGAAATATGTCGTTATTCGAATAACGAACTGCGAAATGGTCCCGGATTTTATATATAAATAATTAATTCCACTATAACTTGGGTCTAGTGTGTCTAAAATCTCATTATTACGCATTTAAAACTTATTTTGGCCATTTCGTTAATCAGAGGTTGAACTGCGAAATATTTCGTTATTCGAATAACGAACTGCGAAATGGCTCCGAATTTCATATAGAAATCATTGATTCCACAATGACTTGGGTCTAGTGTGTCTAAAATATCATTATTACGCATTTAAAACTTATTTTGGCCATTTCGTTATTTGGAGGTTGAACTGCGAAATATTTCTTTATTCGAATAACGAACTGCGAAATGGTCCCGGATTTTATACATAAATCATGAATTCCACTATAACCTGGGTCTAGTGTGTCTAAAATATCATTTTACAAAATACAAACTATATTTTGTGATTCGAATGAAAACTGCATAAACTTTCACGATACTTTTATATGTACCAACGATAATTCGGTTCTACTTTATCTAGAATATAATTAGAGTAAAACCCCTTTAATGCGAACACAAAAAGAGGCATAATCTGACAGAGACAGGTGGTAGCTTAATGCAGAACGAAAATTATGCAGAAAACTTCTATAGGAGCTTTCTGCATTACTTTCACCCTGCTTTAAGCTACTACATGTAGCTGCTTATAAAGACACCTATGTTTATTCTGTTAGTGGTCGCATTAGAGGGGTTCTACTGCACTGTTAATTTATGGATTTTTCTTTGTGTTGCTGTTCGGGCGAGTGTTTGTTCTGTATGTGGTGTTTCCTGCATGACTCATTTTTGTACTTTTAAATGACTATTTCGTTATTCGTAAATTGAATGGCAAACTATTTCGTTATTCACATTCGAATAACGAACTGCGAAATATTTCGTTGTTCGTTATTCGAATAACGAACTGCGAACTGCGAACTTAACGCTGCCCAGAATGACGTTTTCAACCCTTATATAAGTATATTGTTGTCTAAAGGTGACTATACCTGCTTCCTGTATGCTACTGATTTATCTGCATTCCCTTTACAATACCACTTGAGTTTGAAACAGATTTGGCTCTGGTTGGATTACTCTGTTCTATAACTGTATCTAGGTCTGCATTGCTTACGCGACCATTACAAGTAATGCATACTATAGCGTGTTAAAGGTCTCGTGATATTTGATAGTTTTCTGAATATTCTTTCCTCGTTAAAATACAGATTATATCTGCATTATCACGTGGCCTTTTGGCAATGGGGTTTTGAAATGTGATAGTTTTCCTTAAAAGTTTTTGCTCGTCAAAATGCAGATTACGTCTGCTTTATCACGCTGTCTTGGCATGGGAATTTTGAAATAGTAGTTAACTGTAACCTTTATCAGGATTCGAGCTAAAGGCAATTATTCAAATACCTGTTTGAATATATAGTTACATGTTTGGAAAACAAATAGATTGCCTTCGAAATCTGAATAAGAAACGTTGTATTCGGTCTAAATTATTAAGCTTAGTATGCAAAACTGCTACAGTTTCGTCGCGCTCAAGGAAAAAATGAAAGAGTTACTCGGCGTCTCATCTGGATCCAAACTGTTGTGAATATGATATCATTGGCCCGTCTTCGTGGCACTGAAGGGGTTAATGACTGCAAATTTTCCGTCTGCTGCATTTTTCTCTTCCATATCTATTCAAAAATAAATGTCAGAGTAAAAAACAGTTTGAACGCTGATGAGGTACCAAGTTATTCGTCGTCTCATTTGGATCTAGACTGTTTGCAAGTGTTTTTATAAATGCTAAAAACCAAAGCAAAAGCAGCTGAAACAAATCTCACACCTGTTTGGAGGAAAAGTTGTTTATATTTCAGAAGTCAGTTAATCGTTTTTGGTCAGAATTTTGTATGTCTTTGCAATTAAAAATTACTAAATAATAATGTTGCGGGGATCATCTTCAAGACTCTCTCTACCGCGTTTAAATCCAGCGGCTCATATTTTCACCATGCTATAACATAGGACATGCTCCCCTAATGTAGCTACCATGTCTTCATGAATCTCCTTAGGTGATAAGCCTTTGAGGTCAAGGTATTGAATAATCGCGCGAAGGCCATATTACTCATAGTAAGTAGCTTTAAGAAACAACAGAGAGAAAAGATCCTTCTGTCTCTGCAGAGTGATTACACCTTTTCTACACGGACATCAAATGTTATGTTTATAAGTTATCTGTTTTCACCACAGGACACGGACTCATCAATCACCCCTCGCAGTGTAGACCCGGATCAGACAGTTCCTGTAACAACTATTTGATTATAGTATGTTCTGGGCGCTTATGGAATAATTTAGACCTGATTCTGACGTATCTGTCACAACCAAACATATGCCAATGTAAATGTGTAATTATAGAAGGTTTAAAACTATAACATGAATATTTTACAAGTAATAATTTCTTGAATCAATGTTCTTGAAAGAAGTAGTTAAAGACCTATCTGAACATTTGTATATTAGACAGCTCCTACAGAAGCTTTCTGATTTTGGTCTACTCTCTTTGTAAAGGTGTGAAAGGTAGTCTATATAAGGAAACTTGTCAAAATAAATGTTAACCATTAAACTCCATATATACGTTTTCCCACGTCTTTGCAAACAGAGTAGACCCAGATCAGACGGCTCCTGTAGGAACCATCTGATCAGTGACTGCTCTGTTTGCTTATGAAATAATGTAGATCTGACTACAGTTTCTGCAACGACCCTTATTTCCCTGGTGCATATTGCTACTTATTATCCATGACGTCGTTAATTTCTTCCATGAATATTCATGGAGTAGAGGGTTAAAAGTCTTACATGAAAGTGTAGCAGACATCACTTATTTTCGAATAGTATTTAACCCTTACCAAGCTGTGACAAAAATAATGTCTGTAACTTTGACGCGTTTCAGATTCGAAACAAGTCTCTAGAAGCTATTGACCTTTTATCAATGAGTTTGGATCCTAATTAAACGCCGTGTTACTCGGTAATTCATTTAAATCTAACTTGTTTGATAATGAATATAAATAAGTAGGCTAAAGGTTACGAAGATATTTTGCTTGAATACTACAAAACACATTTGCTGTAGCTCGAGTAATGACATAAATTAATGCCAAGGTTTCAAAATTTGGAGCAAAACAATCGGAGATAATCGGTAATCATTATCTTTTACACAATGCATTATTGTGAATGTGCTAAAATAAGGCTAATGGGCCTCTGTCGTGTAGTAGCTTAAATGAATATATAATTTATTTCTGTAACTGAAATTTTCATTGGTTGATAATTCGTTGATCCTTACATATGATACACAGGATGGTATTTGATTGGTTAATCTAAATCATCACGTGATTAACGTGTATAAATCTATGCAATGTGGTGGCTGCCTAATTAATTTACATTGAACAAGGAGTGGATAAGTGATATAGGCCACTTCAAAGTCAGGACAATCAGACAAGGCTTTCTGAATTAGATTAATCGTAACAATTCTAAAATATTTGACGAGCGTGCGAAGCAATTCATTACTGAATAACTGAAGTCGGCAGACAACCAATCCAAGGAATAGGGTGAGTAGTGTTTCAATATCTGCTCAGGAACGACTCTGGATTTTTTTTTCGCATAACTGATTTTGCTTTCGAATGATCTCCTGCTTTAGAATTTATTTACTTCATAACAACGGCTGTTAGGTGCTTTATGCCTAACGTCCACTACAGCACCGAAGCCTTAACGAAGGGTTGCATAATAAATGTTTGCTCGTTTCGGGAACCATTCGGAATAAGCTTCGTCTTTTCGGGGTCTTTCAGGGAGTAACTTAATAATGGAAAAGTAAGACCAGGCGTCAACCGATAGGTTGTACAATTATTGTCATAGCCAAACTTTCCTGTGATAATGTGTCATTACAAAAATTCCCCATTACATCAATATTTCATCAATACCCCTATATCTTGAGATTGTAGCATTTCTAGCTTTTGCTATAACCCAGTTGGTCATGTCATTACTGGTTATTTTGATATCATTAAAGATAAACGTCTCAACTAAAGGACCTAAATAGAGATTACCTTCCCTTATTGATTTCTACGCTTGTCGAATTCATATTGCGGAAGCTATTAAAACATTCTGCATCAAATGGTGTTGACGAGAATATGCTGATGTTAATGCCCTTTCGAATTGGAACAATAATTGTATTTTTGATATTTTTGATACGCGTATTGCTTTTTACAAATCAAATTACCAGCTTTTACCACCTCGACCTAGAGTTACGTTTCGCTATTTGAAGAAAAACTTTTCTAATTTTCATTCAAATTATGTTCTTCCTCCTGCTGACAAGGCATCAAATAATGGAATCACTATTTGAAGATTGTATTATGTTGATGTTTTAAAGAAGGAGCTAACTGATTCACAAACTTATATAACAGTTCGAACATGTAAAAACGTGCAACACTATTAAGTCTGGTCCTAACATAAAACAACATAAACTTCATACTTTGTACTGGGAACCGAAACTACATAAAAACCCTTATAAGGCGCTTTTTATTGCCAACTCTAGTTGTTGTACAATTACTAAAATATCTAAACTTATGACGCCCTGTCTTACTACGATCAAAGAACATTTTAAACGTTACTGTGATAAAATATCTGAAAATTCTGGTAGTAATGTTTTTTTGGTCCATAACAAATTCAAATGATGTTTTAACTGTACTTGAAAATGAACAGTATAATATTTCTTCCCTGAGCTCTTATGATTACCCTACACTTTATACTACTTGAAAAGTTGAACATTACACAATGTGGACTTGCCTTGATGTTTGTAGATATCTTACCCTTCTTTTAGATAAAATATTTGTGCGTTATGGGGATACCATATATCGTCAAGTTGTTGGTATACCCATGGGTACATATTGTGCCCCTCTTTTTGCAGATTTGTTTTTGTATCGCTATGAGAGGGATGTTATGCTTAGCTTAAAACCTAATACACCGGCCGATATTGATAACGCTTTAAACTATGAGTTCTTCAATTTACCCCCAGGAACTGTCTTCAAACAAAGCGAATCAATATGACCTTATAACTGCATTTTTTATTTGAACCTTTCAATCACAAATGATAAATTCTAAAGAGAGATGATCCCCCGAGAGCAAAAATTGCAACACAAAAGGAGAAACTTGCAGACTCGATTTTATTGAGTCTATTCATGAGCAGTAATTTAAAGTGCAACACTGCTCATGCCCCTAGCACCGGGTTTAGCGGTATTCAATTTTCAGAACACAAAGTACTGAAATTCATGATCTCGAAGGATCAGAAAGTATTACAACACTGAAAGTGAAGTACGGGCGACGTTTTACGGCCGCCAAACACGCACTTAACATCTGCTGTTGTGAAAATTCTAAATTCTAAAGAGAAGTGATCCCCCGAAATCAAACATTGCAACACAAGAGGAGAAAATTGCAGACTCGGTTTTATTGAGTCTGTTCATCAACAGTAATTGAAAGTGCAACACTGCTCATGCCAACTAGCACCGGCTTAAACGGTATTCAATTTTCAAAACACAACGGACTAAAATTCATGATCTCGAAGGATCAGAGAGTTTCGTCCAAAATATACGATAATAGGGGAGGTTTGAATTTCAAAATTGATGACTACTAGTATCCTTTTTTAGATGGAGATGTTCCCCGGTCTACATCTTATGGGGTTTACATTTCTCAACTTTTTCGCTTTGCCCGAGCCTGTTCTTTGCTAGAGGATTTTAATAGTCGTAATTTAGTTATAACTCATAAACTTCTTAAGCAAGGCTACAGATATCATACAATTCAGAGAGCTTTTTCAAATTTGTATTATCGAAATTACCACTCATTAGTAAAATTTAATATAACTGCAATTTACGGACGTTACTGCAACAAGGTATTTCTCATCTATCTATGGTGATGTTATCTACAAACTTAGGAAAATTCGGGGTCATATACACTTTCACCATTTGTTTATTAAACTCATTAAAACTTTTAGGAAGAAAGGTTATGACCCTATTATATTGCAACACACTGCATGTTTGGTTATTGATCCCTTTACAGTCGGTCGCTACGCTTTCCTCTTTGTTTGCACGATGCCAGGCCGAGGGTAGTACTCTATGATGGTATACTCTTAAACCCAGAAATGTGATGAGCTTACCAGACTCATGTATTACTTTTTCTCTGTCGTGCCCTTAAAGGCTTCCCTGCAGTTGCTCTGTCTTCAGCAAAGTCATTGAGTACATATTTGACGGACTTTCACAGTTGTTATGCTAGGTTTTACATTTTTTACTGTGATTACTGTCGTCTATGTTATGGGGAAGTCCGGCGGGGATACCTTTATTTACAATGTTTGTTTAGCTAGGGTGACTTTGAGATAAGTGTGAGGTTAGGACGTCCGTAAACCGGTTCAAAAAACCCAGTGGCGATTTTGCTACTGACCGTGCCAAGGCGGTTCTCTCTTTGTCACCCTTAGGCTTGTTTGTCTTGTGTCTGTGCTTGTGTTTTGTTCATGTTGGATTCTGGTGCATGTTTATTTGTTGGTGTTTTCCGTGTTCTTCTCATGTGTGTTTGGTTGTGTGTGTGTGACATGCTGTCTATCAACCCATTTTCAGAATATATGTACTTCAGAACAGCAGGTGTTAAGTGCTTGTGTGGCGGCCGTAAAAAGTCGCCCCGTACTTCATTCTCAGTGTTATTATAGTTTTTGGTCCTTAAGGATCATAAGTTTTCATGTTATTAGTTTTGAAAATTGAATACTGCTTAAGCCGGTTCTAGGTAATGTGAGTAGTGCTGCACTTTTAATTACTACTCATGAACAGACCGATACTACTCACGAACAAAACCGAGTCTTTACTTTTGCTTTCGAAGGATCACCCATTTTCAGAATATTTGTATGTGACTTTCTATTGTATGTGTGTGTATGTGTATTGCTATATAAATTGCTTTCTGTAGGTGTTTTGGTGATGGTAGAGTTTTGTGTGTGGCTTTTCCTACTTGACTTTACTACCTTTCATATACAATAGGGGGAGATGGAAGTACCGCCTTGGAACGGCCAGTGACAAAAGTCACGGGGGGGGGGGGGGTAAACCGATGTTTGGGCACCCAGCCTCACACTTATTCCATTCCCACCCTAAACAGTGTAAATAAACTAGCCCCTCTTCG
Source organism: Azorinus chamasolen (assembly GCA_963576725.1). Lineage (NCBI taxonomy): Eukaryota > Metazoa > Mollusca > Bivalvia > Cardiida > Solecurtidae > Azorinus > Azorinus chamasolen. The sequence goes on from OY755239.1 coordinate 94,732,288, forward strand.
ACTAACCTACAATAACCGCGATGGTAAAGTGCATGTATAATGAAAACATTTAAGTGAACAAACTGTATCTACCTATCGCTAGTGTACTCATTGATTGAGTTGCAAACAGAGTAACTGTAGAAAAGTAATAAAGGGTACGACAAAAACGAAATAGTACAGATATCCGACGTTCTCCTTCTGTTTCTGGATTTAAGAGGTCGCCTTCATAGAATACTAACTTTTCAAAGGAACAATTGACTCTGAAAGAAATTATGGGATTATAAAAGTAAAAAAGTAAAAGTAAAGTACCTAGTTATAGTCTACTTTCAGTCCGAATGACCGCTCAGCCGACTGTACATTTACAGAGATTATATCTCCTTCGAGATCATAAATTTCGGTACTTCTTGTTCTGAAAATTGAATACTGCTTAAGCCGGTGCTAGGGGACGTGAGCAGTGTTGCACTTTCAATTAATGTTCAGGAACAGACTCAATAAAACCGAGTCTGCAATTTTCTTTTTTTGCGTTGCAATTTTTGCTCTCGGGGGATCACCTCCTTTCAGAATTCATAATCTTCACAACAGCAGGTGTTAAGTGCTTATGTGGCGGCTGTAAAACGTTGCCCCGTACTTCATTCTCAGTGTTGTTTTACTTTCTGATCCTTCGAGATCATGAATTTCAGTACTTCTTGTTCTGAAAATTGAATACCGCTTAAGCCGGTGCTAGGGGGGCGTGAGCAGTGTTGCACTTTCAATTACTGTTCATGAAGAGACTCAATAAAACCGAGTCTGCAATTTTCTCTTATTTTGTTGCAATTTTTGCTTTCGGGGGAGTACCTCCTTTCAGAATTTAATGTCATAAGCAAACTTACAGGATTTGTCCGATCTGAATCTACTCTATTTGCAAACGTGTGTGAAACCGTTTATATAAGACAATTTGAAATAGGTAATTTATTTTAAAGCAAATAAGTTGTTTCTGCTGTCAGAGTAAATGGTGGACGCTAGACAACCCTAATCGAATCTAAAGAAAATAAGTCTATGGACTAATCAATCAGAGCACACCTTGATCAGACATTTCCTGTATGATTTGGGTTTACGCTGTTAACAAAATGATTGAAAAGTATTTTGATTGCCGGAAAGGCCACTTAGCCTACAGTGCAAGACCTGAGTCATATTTATAACATAATGTAGCATAACCTTTTTCATAATTGTAGATCCATGCCACTGACTGCACTATTTTCTCTAGTATAAATTTCAAGGAAAACAGCCATCGAGACAAAACGTAAGCTGACCCAATATAAAAAAAATGTGGAAGAGGTTAGGTCGCTCCTTAATAGCTCATCACCGCCTGACTAGACCGCCTGGGATATCGAAACAGTTAATTTACACACTAAGTCTATTAAATATTATCCAAACATCATGTGAAAAATTCTTTATTGTAGGTTACAAATCAAACGATGATGACGAGGTTGGATTACCTATCAAAAGCGAAATTAGGCACAAGTTTACATGTATTCATTTCCGAAACATCATCCTGAGGCTCCAAATAAAAAGCGGGTAGATCTACATGTTAATAAAACTTTGTTCAAATTAGACCTAATTATTTAAAAAAACAAAAGGTTTAATTGCAAGTGTTTACCATGAAAAAGTATGTCCAAGACAAGCCACAGCCCACCATTTGACATCTAAATTTCTGATTGTTTCCGGGGAGAGCCCAGACTCCCTCCAGCTGGAGGGGAAACACCCTCCGACGCTCTCCCCCGCTCGACACTTCCTACCTCTCTGTGCATATAATTGTTCAAGTCCTCGCTACCCGTATATAACCCCTTTGTATGAGGGAAAGGATTCAAGAATCCAAGACTTTAAAATGGGTTGTTTTCAGTATAAGGTGTTTGCCTTATTTGGAAAAATGCATAGGTTAACGTTATGCATTACGATGCTTATTCAAGAATTGGTGACGTGAATATGCATTAACCGTTTCCCTGTCCTGTTTATTTCAAATTTCAATTTGTACTAAATATTCATGGACAAAATAGTTTGGTTAAATATGGAACATTGCAGTCTTTATAGAAAGTAAAGAAACAAATCTAATTCCATTGGCAAACAGAGCAGAGTGACCCAGACCAGACGACTCCTGGGTCTACTCTATTTGCAAAAGTATGAACACGCCTTTATATGATGGAAAGGGTTAACTAAACATGTATAGCCTAATAGCCAATGAACAATGACAGCTTAGCCATGATAGAAACTGTAGTTTAGAATCATATGATTCCATAAGCAAACAGAACAGATCCTGGTCCTGCAAAGGTGTTAACAATTATAGATCTATCATGTAAACAAACAACCAACCAATAAACCAATATCTGAAAAGTCTTACAATTTCAAAATGGTATATGTATCTATGTAACCATTCGATTCAATTGCTAGAGTCACTGCGTTTACCGGGAGGCTTATGCCAACTAAAACGGGACATAATTATTCATTTTGTTTTATACCTGAGTCCTATACACACTTATGGTAAAATATCAGATTGAGCTCTGTATAAACTTGAGTGCTCACTGACTGACATTAGGGTTATATTTCGAACATAAGTATCGCACTTTTTGTAGTGCAGTAAAATATTCATGTAAAATATTCATTTATATGAAGGGATACAAGAACAAAAAAGAAAAAAGGATTCCTTGCTGTGACTCGAAAAAAACACATATATCAAAGTTACTCATAGCTAACATAACGCCTTAAGTAGCCATCACGTCGATCACCGTCTTACAAATATGGATAGTTTTAATTAGTCTTTACCATGCGAGCTGTGGAACCAGCGAGAATAAAAAAATCAAAACTTCATATTTTCACTTTTTATCAGCTTAACCAATTGAATTTGGCACACATTTTGAATACCAAAATCATCAAAATTTGAATCTGTAATATTTTAATAGATCTTTTAAGTGAACAAATATATCCTAATTCTACCGGACAAGGGACGGGGGTAACACCGTCCGTAACAGATCAACACAACGATACCGTTTTCTAACAGGTTCATAGAGATATTACACACATATATATCACTAAGGTTAACACTCGATCTGAAGTATTACAATGGACTCAACACAAGTGTTAACACCGGAACTTCCAACGACAAGGTCAAACATATTTCAGGAATCCGTGTCATCTGGTTGATTGTTTTACCTCCAAATTTACCTCGAAAATAATCATGACAGTGTCATGAATAACAATTACAGAAATATAAGTCATACCTCTATATCATGATCCATTACAAATCCTGAACACTTTCCAAATTATGATTATAGCCAAATTTAAGCAAATCGATGTAAGCATCTCACGCTGAAATCAGATCAATGTGACGTCATCAAATTACCGGGTTTCCCTGGCAATGTCATTTCTAAAAATAAAGGCAGGTTTCCCTGGAGAACAGATTATATATATATATATATATATATATATAATTCTGATACCTACTTTCAGTATACCAATTATGATTTATTATATGGCTTATGCGGACCGCTGGATTATGTAGACATTTTTTGGTCTACTTAATAGTTTATGGCATCTGTATGGGTAGTAAACCTAAGTGAAAATTTAATTCCTTATCAAAGTACCTACAGTTAAAACCATTATTTATATTTATCAATTTAATTTTGAAGTTCATCTATCCTTTCATGACAAAAAAACAGATTATTTCTCCACGGACCTATATTTTAAAGTCTCTTAATACCTACTTTATGTGGACTGCAGAAAATATGGAATAACAACATAAATCGGCTATATATAGATAATCTAAAACTGGTTTCGTAATATTCATCTGATGCTTCAAATATTTATCAATGTTTATTTTAGATTTTTTCAGCGGGGGAAAAAATCATTTTTTAGGCTTTAATTTTGAGCAAAATTCATATATATGAAACACCGGGTACCCGGATCTGTACAGACGACTTCCGCTTCGGGAACAATCATGGCGGACAAGTAAAGTGTGGTAAGTTTGTCAAAGAAATAAACTCATTTTGAGCGCCTGCTCAGGATATATCAGATCAGATATTAAATAAATTCCATACATGTTATAGGCTTATAGTTAGGTCCTACAGACCTGTTTACTGCTACGTTTTGGCCGTAGTTTCTACGTTTTGGTATGGAAAACTCGACTGTACTACGATTAAGAACGAAATTGCTACGGATCTGTTCAATTTGGGAATTTTACTCCCTTTTTGCACTTTTCCGGTATTAAAGTACCTTTCCGCTCAATACAAACATGTATATGTTATTTGAACACTCTATCATTAATCAATTTATTGTGAAAATGACGCAAAATCATCTTTTTCGGCATTAAAAGCGTCATTGGTTACCTGTGACGTAATTATAGGATGTGGTTAATATTATCCATTCAGCGAGCAGCTCTCCCGTTCCTCCTTATGAGATGCTGCAAAGCACATGGCGACGGAAAAAACTGACCATCAATATTTCAATAAAATAATGATATTATAGGATGCACTTGATGAACATAATCATGCCAGAAAGTGTAATCAAGATTGGATTTAGCAGTATTCATGGATCAAGGAGTGTTAGGATTGTAAGTACAAAGCACTCTGCTCGCTATTGTAAGAAAGCCATTGAACGTGAAAGTTGTGTAAAATGGGCGAACTTGGTCCCAGTAAAAAAGTCACAGATAATGTCAATAACTGGTATGGCAAACTGTTTTTCAAGTTACCCCAATTCCCAAATAGATCTCTTCTTCGCCGACTGCTGAAATAACTATACCCCACCCACCTCCTGCCCGATGTTGAATTCTGCATCATGCATGCGAGCCATGTCGCTAAATGTCAAGTCTTGCCCTAACGAACGATCTACTGATAGGCTTGATAGCAGAACTATTATGGACAATTCAAACCATAGTTTCTCTTTATTTCTATAAATCAAATGAAAATCTATTTCAAAACTTTTCCAAGATGTTTTCTGACTGTCAGATTGCTAAGATTTTTTCTTGTGGAGAGAGAAAGACCTGCATATGTTGCTTTGGTCAAATACCTATGATAACAGTGTTATAGCAGAACATAATACTATTAAAACTATGTTGTTAGATCTACAAGAAATTATAAGCTACTTTGTTCCAGTTTGTTGTACTTTTTAATTAGAGTCTGATAATGAAAGTCTAAGACTGTAAAACCATTCACTGATCTTGTTGGACCTTACATTTGGGGGTAGTCTCATTAATGACCCATAAGACAGCATGCTAATTTTGTGGCAGGTGCCGTCTTACACTCTGCCGTGATATCGTTAATACCGAAAGTAGCTCGATATCACCATTTAGAGTATACAAATGTGAACTAATTTGGGGGATATGGCCTTAAAACCCATTAAGTATTGGCTTAAGATTTCTGCATGAACCATGTATTTGTTTGATAAGTATATAATGCATAAACATTTGCTTGATAAATACACCATTTTACACTTCTTGAAAAAAGAGTTGATACAGATCAGACAACTACTGTTTGCTAGATGCCTGATGTATGATAATAAATGCAACATATGATATTGATTCAACACAGACCATTGTGGCAAAACAATTCCCTGTTTCTTAGGTCATTATATAGAATTCAGTTAATATTCATGAAGGCATACATTTTTAAAAAAAAAAAATATTCATGAAGCAAAGGATTCAATTTTCAAGTTATCACTTGAGAATTTGTTTGTCACATAATGATTACATGTTGACGTAGCAGTGTATTTCCACGGGACCCATATCAGATAGGTTCCTCAGGAACTGAACTGATCAGGATCAGCACTATTTGCTATATGGATAATTTATTTTTCTGCAGTGTCTTAACTCTTTGTATTTTTCTTTTGAATATATATATATATATATACTTATGCAGGAGGATAAGTATAAACAAATTAGCAGAACAAGAGATAAGTAAAAGGTCTACATGTGTTTTAATGAGGCAAACTATATAAAACGTTAAAACTTCTGATGGACATCCAAAAACTACTGAAAGTCCCTTTGAAAACTACTGATACAGCATACAAGGGGTCTATAAACCGGTCTGCTAGGACATACATTAATTTTTAAAAGTTACATTGCCGTTACAGGCGGGAGAGAATTGCAGTATTGAGAATCGAATGTCCGATTATTCAACCACCATCAAGTTCGCTGTGATCGTGCTACTTCATAACTGCAGAATTTAACATTCGAAAGATTATCTAGTAATTTTATGTAGCTTTGTCTTATTTACTGGTATTTTGTATGTCAGGTCTATCGTCCTAGCTGGGAAGTTTCGCCCTACATAATTTCCAGCTGGATCGTTAGACGTTACTTATGACTATCACATATGTTTTGTAAATCTAAAGATATATATATGAAATTGGTCTGTTATAGAAAAGCTTGACTAGAAAATTACATCAACAGATAAATTACAAAATTTAATGTGATAAAATCAAACTTCAAATGGAATTCATTGACCCATTCCGGTGACCTTAACCCTTCTCTTGCTGAATTTTAAAAATCATCCCATGCCCTGTTGTATAATAACATATATCTTCACTGTGTACAAGTATTTCACTGTGCAATCACTGCTGTGGAGTGCACTGGTTGCACAATCAACTTATAAAAAGTGCAGACCCTGATGAAACGGCTCCTGCAGGAGCTGTCTCATCTGGGTCTTCACTCTTTACAGGTAGGTATATTGCCACAAATAGCAAGCAAAGGGTTAAAACCTTTTCCCCCACTCTAGTCTCTACAAATAAATACAATCTAAATAAGATTTCTTAACCTTAGTGGTTACTGTTTACACATTCTCTTTAAAATATTGCAGCATTCTTGTCATATAATCCAAAATAAAAACTACAGGCTGTCGTCTTCCTGACATATCCCTGAGACTGGCTGAGTTATGTGTTTTCCTGATCGCATTCGAATATCTATTTCGTCTTTATTTTCCACTGGCGTTATCTTAAGCTGTTTATGTTTATATGAATTCACGTAGTGGCCAGAAATCCTGCAAGGTTATTATAAAGAATGTGCATGAACAAGATCGTCGAAAATACATGACCTTCGAAAACACATAACGGGAGGAAACAGTGATTTTTTTCCTGGGATTGTGAATGGGTCCGGTACCCCTTGAATTGTGAAAAATTAGCGTCATTTTTCGTTTCATCAATAGCTGTTTCTAGTTTCATTACTGTTGAATAGATATTCATTTTCTTTCAAATAAAGGTATTTCTTGATATTTTCCTTCGTTTTGATTATTTAATCTATTTTTTTTTTCTATGTACTTTATTTCTAAGCATGGAAATTTGCCAATCTTGTAACTATAGTGTTTCAGTAAACAGTTAAACATGAAATGATGTCAAAGTAAGAACCTTCAAAGTTGACCCAAAATGTTACAAAAAATTGCATCTGATCTTGACGAATCCGTAGATCTATAGATCTATCTAGATATTCTTATATTCTATAGTATTTTATTGGAAATATTTCAGCTAAAGGCAGGACTGTAAAAGGCATGCAGGCTCATTGAAGGTAATATTCTAAGCTAGAGGTTTTGATTCCTTACTTCAATGTGTGTGTATACATGTAAGCCTTATTGCATCACAGTTTTTGAGTATGACGTCACCAATATTATGGAGCGGTATTTGGGTCAAAATTACAGTTCTCAGAAGCTACACGCCTTATTCTACATGCTTCATTCTTTATTCTTCATTCTATATTCTGAATTCTTATCGCTTTACGCTAAATGTTTCAACTCAAATTATTTCGAAACTAACTCACCAAATACTAGCTCTACTTGATTTGTCTCATTCTATATTCTTCATTCTATATTCTTAATTCTTAATTCTTATCGCTAAATGTTTCAACTCAAATTATTACGAAACTAACTCACCAAATACTAGCTCTACTTTATCTCAACCCACCAAATACATTTGTACTAGCTCTACTTGATCTCAGAAGCTAACCGCCTTATTCTACATGCCTCATTCTAAGTTCTTAATTCTTATCGCTAAATGTTTCAACTCAAATTATTACGAAACTTACTTACAAAATACTATATTTTCACGAGTGGCGAGGGTTATGTTGTATGACGTCATTTTGAAACTAAAAGGAAACTGTGTTGGCATTACTGTGCGTCATCTTTACGTCATAAGTCATATAAGCACGTCATAATGATAAGTCTCCCTGTCCAAATAAAAAACCCCAAAGCAGATCAAGTTAGTAACGTATTGCACTGCAAACCCATGTACTACATACACGTTCACAGTGTTCCCGTTTACGGCGTAATCATATCTAAATACGCACCGAAAATCGTTGGAACGCAAAATAGTCAAGTACGTTGCGTCCATGGGACGCAAGATCAATGATCGAAATTTTACCGATTTAAATGAATCCAGGTAAAATAACAACTGAAAAGTTTCCGTCTTACATCAATCCGGATCAATAAACAAAGTGATTCTCACTCCGTTTTCTTGACATTTTTTCCGAAATTGCAACGCATCTATTAATATCGAGTCCTGGGTTACTCCAGGTACGTAGGAGGGCACCTGCATTGACTGGTTACGATTTCCACCCTAATGTCAACATCTAAAATTATGTAATTCTACGAGAACCGTTCTGTCGCTTAGTAAATGACATTTGGGTGCTGAAAAAAAGATGGCGTCTACTAGTAAAAAGTTGAATACTCCAGGAACTTTAAAGCGTTATGGGTGCAAGATCGAGAGTTTAAAGACTTGTAAGTAAATGATTTTAGCCCTGAAAACAATAGAATTACCATGTGATGCTTTGTATGCACTGAAAATGAAGTGAAAACTGCTTTTACGTACCAGCGGATACAGTGATTCTCAGCTCAGTTCACTATGCTCGTCGTCGTGCACTTCAAATCAAAGCATCAAGAAATACCTTATTATACAGTGCGTGTATCACTTATCTTTTTGATGTTAAGTCTTAAATAATTTTACCCCTTTACATTTAATGGGGCAAAAAATCACCATTACAGAAACAGGAGTGAAATTATCTGGGACTCAGTTGTATTTGCCTGGGATGCAACTTTTGCTGATGCCCTGGGTCCCAGGGACTCTGTAAAATTCAATCCTAATGAGAACACTGCGTTCATAAGCAATAGTAATTCAAAAACGGTGGTAAATGCACGTCTTTCTTTGTTATCATGTCGAATTACAACACACTCTTATCCTTACGACGAATATGTGTCTTAAGGTGTCAAAATAAGGGATTTTACTCTACATATACAAAACAGAGGTGTCAAATCCAGTATTTTAGCAAATAACATTTGGGCGTTTCGAGAAAGAAAACACGCTAACATTTGGTTTGTTTATATAGAATCTATGCTTTTTGTATGAATGAATTGGTAATAACGAATGGTATCTGTAACCCTTTCCCTCATATGACCGACTTTTGACTCCTGCAAACAGAGCAGACCCATATCAGACGACTCCTATAGGAGCCGTTTGACCTGGGTCTACTCTGTTTGATTATGAAACAATGTAGATCTGATTCTAATGTTTCTACCACTTGTTCGTGGTGCCATGATAAAATACATCTAGGATCTAGATCTACATGTAATTCATATTCTAAAATTCATGATTTTTTACATGAATAGATGGGGGGAAAGTGTAAACCTTTACCATACTAGATCTATGAGTGAATCCAAGAATGATTTTGCATGCAGTTTGGATCTAGATCAGACACCGGGTGGTTCAGTGCGGCATCAGTATTCAAGCTGATTGACACTCGAGTGCATATAGTGAAGAAAGAATATAAAATGTCTGATCGAGGTCTGCTCTGTTTGCATATGAAATGGTTAGATCTGATTCTACAGTTTCTGCCATGGCTAAAAGTCCATGTGTTCGCATCAGTCATTTTAAACACTATTCTAATTGATTTTCATGATGTCATAATTTCCTATATGAATATTCAATAGGTACAGGGTTAATCGGAGAGCTATCACCGGTGCTTGATTGCCTGTATACAGTTTGTGCACAGCTAGCAGTTCTGTACAAATAATTATAATTCTTAGTTAAAATTAATGCAGGACGAAAGTTATAAACAGCAGCCTTCTAATCAGGATCTACCCGTCTCCAGACGTTAAATTCAGTATAAATATCATTCTTGGAGACAGGTATCAGTTTAAGGTTGGGTGAAATTCATGCAGACAGCTCCTCTAGGAGCTGTCTGCATGAGAGGGTTTACTGCACTATCAGGTAAAGGGTTAACATCCATCTTTCAAGTCTGAATTTCCACAGTGGAACATCAGTTTTTAACTATAGAGTTCACTCAGTGTGAGAGGCTTACACCTGCTAGAACTTTTTGAATGACAGACTGCATATCCTAATCAGAATGCTCCTTTAGGAGTCCTCTGATCTGGGTCTACACTGCGTGTATATGTCCAATGTAATAAGCTCGCGTGGATGTATGTATTACCCCTTCCCCTCAAATAACCGCCTTTTAGGCCCGTGCAAACATAGTAGAACCATATCAGACGGCTCCTAAGGAAGCCGTCTGAACAGGGTCCAATTTGTTTGCTTATGGAAATATAACTGCTTATTCTGCAGTTTCTATTCATTACCAATCAAGGGTGTGTTTGTGAAACACTTATACCCCCGACCTTTGACCCTGAACGGTGACATTGACCTTTTACCCATGGACCAGGAAGTTGAACGCGACATATCGTCTTTTTGTGGTGAACATTTGTGCCAGGTTATTTTGAAATCAATTCACAGAAAAAAAATACAGAAGGGACGTGAAATTTGGGATGGAGGGACAGACAGACAGGCGGATGGAAAGACAGACGGAAGGACGGACAATGCGATTACTATATGCCCGCCGTCATGTGTCTATATATCATTGTTAAAATCGGCTAATACATATTCATGGTAGCATTATTTTTACATGAATATTCTTCAGGGAAGGATTAAACTTCAATATTAATAATTAGAGTCGGTACCGTTTACCGATTTGCAATTCAGACTTTGGAAATATAGTCATGAAGCATTAAGCGTTCACAACTAACATTCCACAAGAAAAAATATGTGTCGCTGCCGTGATTTGAACCACCAACCATCAATACCAAAACTGTTACCGGCAACTGCCAGCCGTTTAACGTTGTCATCGCGTAGTGTAGCTAGAGCTAGTACAGTGCTCCAGATAATTTTTGCATGCAATGAGTACGTACTCACAACATTTTCACTTCAATGCTGAAAATCAAAATCAAATGCTGAAAATCTACAGAAAATACAAACAATGGAAAACTTTAACTAAATTTACCTCTAATGAAGCACACTTTAGCTTTCCTGCTGGAAATCTTTGTCCATGCATAATTAGGATATTTGGCTCTTCCTCTAAATAATCACTTTTTACATTGATTGTTAATGAAAACTTTATAACTTGGTACAAAAACTGTTCAACTGGTAACTTGTAACACTTTAATCTGACAAATGCTCTTTACTAGACCCATGCCTGTCAACACTATTTCTTTGAACATTTTTTTAGCCTTCAGCAGCCCACAACGTGTCTACTTTTCCCTCAATTCATATAGCACATTTTCATACTTTCTCTTGATCTTGACCCTCTACGATTAACCAGGGATACAGTTTTTTCCAAGATTCTACAGTTTTTTCATTTACCTTGACGCCGGTGTGTTTTCTTTTAACTGTTGACGAGTTTTCTTCATTGGATTTGTCCTCGCGAATGACATTATCAATTACGGACTCAATGATGAATTTGACTATTGAAGTTCCGCTCACAGAATCCTCACGTTTTTCAAAAAAAATGAATAATGTTGGCGTTTTATCATCGCTTAATTTCTTCTTACGACGACCAACACCAGATGCCGCCATCATAACTTGTTACTTTTCCTGCAGACGCTTGCAGTGACAATTTCACCCATACTATTTCGACCCGTACCTCGTTACTCAAAACAAAAAGTCGAGGAAGGCTAAGTATCGTGCGTAGCTATGCGAGACTGGATATATTAGTAAGTATATGGAGTTCATAAATCTATTTTTTTCAAAAGCAACTACGGAATCGAGATCAAACCGATCAAACCTTGGTTTATGAAGTTCGAGACTGAGGCGAGACAATGCGGGTGCGAAAATTGATTAAAACAACGAACGGTGTTAGAGTAAACATTTCACTTATAAAATACGGACTGGTTTCAAGTGATTTTTCTTTGAAAAGACGGTAATTCCGATCCATTAAATGCTCCAAGTTGAAGACCAGTCTAACGTTTGTTTACAATTGTTCACGGTCGATTTCGTCGGACATCAAATTTGTTATTACTCGCAACTTAACATTTGAAATGCGTACGCAATTGTATTAATGCTTTTTTGTACGCTCAGATCTGATTTCTAATGCGTTTCTCTCCAAAAAATATGCGGAAAAACGCACGTACGCACCTTATCTGGAGCACTGCTAGTATTTGGTGAGTTAGTTGCGTAATAATTTGAGTTGAAACATTTACCGTTTAGCGATTGGAATTAAGAATATAGAATGAAGAATATAGAATGAAGAATATAGAATGAAGAATAAAGAATGAGGCATTTAGAATAAGGCGGCTAGCTTCTGAGATTGCGAATGAAATATAAGATTTTTTAAAAAAGACAATTAAAATAGAAGTTTAAATAGATAAATTGTATTTAACAACATCGAAATGAGTATCTAAATTAACAAATAGCACGTAGATAACAGTATTCGCTTAGTAAAATCATAACTATAATTTTGACCCAAATACCGCTCCATACAATATATGTGTAAATATCATTCTCAATGTGTAGGATTGCTTCTAGAACTTCAGAATTGTGTAGATTTGAAACCATTGTGATAAATAGAGCATTTACTCCTATGGAGCAAATGCTCTATTTATCACAATGGTTTCATAAAGTGACTATTATACCTCTTTGAATAAATCTACTGATAAGGAGCATTAATTAGAGAAAAGGAAAATTTCAGAATTGTGTAGATTTGAAACCATGGTGATGAAAAGAGCATTTACGCCTATGGAGCAAATGCTCTATTTATCACAAAGGCTTTTTTCAGATCCTACCTCTTTGAATAAATCTACTGATAAGGAGCATTAATTATAGAAAAGGAAAATTTCAGAATTGTGTAGATTTGAAACCATTGTGACAAATAGAACATTTACTCCAATGGAGCTTGTGCTCTATTTATCACAATGGTTAGCAAATGCTCTATTTATCACAAAGGCTTTTTTCAGATCCTACATCTTTGAATAAATCTACTGATAAAGAGCATTAATTAGAGAAAAGGAAAATTTCAGAATTGTATAGATTTCAAACCATTGTGATAAATAGAGCATTTGCTCCATAGGAGTAAATTAACTCATATACAAACGACATATAAAGTTACATACTGGTATGTGTCAGATCAGAATCCAAACTGTGTGCTTATTTTGGTCAAGTCATTCTAAGCAGTGATAGGGTTGTCATCTGTAAGAAATGTTGTCTGCTTATTCAAAGAGGTAAATCTGGGTCTACTCTGTTTGCAAATGCGTGAAAACATGTTTATATGAGGAAAAGGGTTAATTAGAGAAAAGGAAAATTTCAGAATTGTTTAGATTTGAAACCATTGTGATAAATAGTGCATTTACTCCTATGGAGCAAATGCTCTATTTATCACAAAGGCAAATGCTCTATTTATCACAATGCAGGGCTCAACATTAACTTTTTTGCTTACTAGACCAGTCGGGCTAGTGGTTTTGAAAACTACTAGCCCTGACCAAAATGTCTTGTGCCCTGACTTGGTGATAAACTATTTTGGTTTTTAAAAACTCGTGAGATGTTGAACCTGTATGAAGTGTCAAATCCTGCTTTAAATACATTTTATCAAGAAGATTTAGAGAAGACAGGGTTGTTAAAATGTGTTTATAGGTAGTGAATAATCTGTTATATTTGAATGTTCATGAAAATATGGCACTACAGTGCTACATTAAACACGATACAGGACCAGGAGTCATTTAAATTCTCAAGCCATTTAGGAAGAAATTCACAGTTTCGCTTTAATTTTTCATATGTATTCTTTGTTTCTGGTAGGCCCCTTCGATTTAAGTATATTGTCATCGCTACTACCGCCGCATTTTGATGTAAAGCCGAAGTTTCAAAGTCACATTTCTTTCAACAGACAAATTTTACTTACGTTAAAGCTTCCACACGTTGTTATTGTAATCAAACGTAAATGAGTCTGAATGTCGTAAAAAAATTTTGGCACGTGTTTTATTTATTCGGAGATTAATTCAATACACCATTTTGCGTGTTAACTCATTTATTGTTTTCAAAATGTTGCAATTAAACACTACATGCAAATTAACACATTGTACGGACGCTTTTTGCGACAACTTCCTAAAAGGTGTTCCCTGTTCGATAGCAAAAATAGATACGAAATTCCAAGACTGGTATCCGTACATCAGTCACCACGTGGTGTTGTAAAGGCTAGCTAGTAGTGGGGAAATATCGCGAAGAGCAGTCTGTAATTTTGCGCATGCGTACTATGTATAAACACAATTATAGATGAACCCGACGTGACCTATCTGTAAGTGTTTTTTTGCTACTTTCTCTTTCGATCGGTATCGCGACCGGACCCTGATTTATACGACAAGTCGGTCTAGTGGCTTGGAATATTTGCAAGACCGGACCGACATTCAACCAGTGAATGTCTGTCGGACGTAGGTTAATGTTGAGCCCTGCAATGGTTTCATAAAGTGACTATTATACCTCTTTGAATAAATCTACTGATAAGGAGCATTAATTAGAGAAAAGGAAAATTTCAGAATTGTGTAGATTTGAAACCATTGTGATAGATTAGAGCATTTACTCCTATGGAGCAAATGCTCTATTTATCACAAAGACTTTTTTCAGATCCTACCTTTTTGAATAAATCTACTGATAAGGAGCATTAATTATAGAAAAGGAACATTTACACCTATGGAGCAAATGCTATATTTATCACAAAGGCTTTTTGCAGATCCTACCGCTTTGAATAAATCTACTGATAAGGAGCATTAATTATAGAAAAGGAAAATTTCAGAATTGTGTAGATTTGAAACCTTTGTGATAAATAGAACATTTACTCCTATGGATCCTACCTCTTTGAATAAATCTACTGATAAGGAGCATTAATTAGAGAAGATGAAAATTTCAGAATTGTGTAGATTTCAAACCATTGTGATAAATAGAGCATTTGCTCCATAGGAGTAAATTAACTCATATACAAACCACATATAAAGTTACATACCGGTATGTGTCAGATCTGAGTTTAAACTGTGTGCTAATTTCGGTCAAGTCATGCTAAGCAGTGATAGGGTTGTCATCTGTTAGAAATGTAATCTGCTTATTCAAAGAGGTAAATCTGGGTCTACTCTGCAAATGCGTGAAAACATGTTTATATGAGGAAAAGGGTTAAATAGAGAAAAGGAAAATTTCAGAATTTTGTAGATTTGAAACTATTGTGATAAATAGTGCATTTACTCTTATGGAGCAAATGCTCTATTTATCACTAAGGTAAATGCTTTATTTATCACAATGGTTATTATCACCAGTTATTGTTAACAAGTTTTAATTTTCCATTTCCATAACAATTCCGTTTGTATAAATTGTTGAAATCGCGATTTTTATACAATTTCTGCTTTGAAACAATCATCAGTACTCTAATTCTGAAGGTGTTCGAAACGTCCCGGTGTGAACTGGTTTTGTTACGAAATGTACTCTACAAGAGTTGTCGTTCGTTTCTAAATACGCAATATATCAAGGAGTTTATAGGTTATGCGTAGTAATATGTAATGGAAAATGAAACTTTTCCACATATGTTTTGTGCGAAATATGCTTTCCAAGTTAACGGTCGGTAAACGTTCGGTATTTGACTTAGAATATATTTATAATAAAGCAAATCATCCCAGAAAGCTTGCCATTATAATCATACAGAGAAAGGGTCAAATAACACCCCACAAAACAGGTGTCCAGTTTTGTTTAGAAACGTACATGTAGTTAAAACTTTAAAAATCTTTCCCTCTGGTGAGCGATTTCAGTGCCATCATGGCCCTCTTGTTTCAAATTTATTGAAACTTTACTTTATTTACTCTGATATCTGAACCTGTTCATCTGTAATATTTTTTTTCAATCCCAGTGTCTGTTACCAGTGCTATTACCTTTTTGACATTTTTCCTGGTACATGTACATGTATATGAATACGTTTGGGGGGGGGGGTCCCTAATATAGATGATTTTGCAGACAGAGTAGACCCAGGTCAGTTGAGAATTTCACCATTCCATGTGACAATATTGCATTAAATCAATTGTTCAATGTGTTACAGTAATACTTGTTAATCTTTTACATTATAGAAACCTTTTCATGCCTTTTTGAATTTTGTAGATCAATTGTACAGTTTCTACCATGGCTCAAAAATCTGTGTTCATATGCCATTTGAAAACTCAGCTTAAAAATGTTCACGGTGTCATTATTTCTTGCATAAATATTCATCATAAATGTTAACATGTGTTTGGTTTATTGTATAACCCCTCAGAAAGCTGGAAGACAGTCTTGGTCCATTTTCTGTTCCTTCTTTATTCCTATTTAACCCTTTCTGTGTTAAATATTCATGTATGAAATATTTACATCATGAATTTTAATTAGCTGAACAGTGCTTTGGTATTGGTAGAGACTGTGGAGGCAGATTTTATTATAATTCCGTAAGCAGACAGAGCAGATCCTGATTAGTTCTGTGATTGCTCATTATTTCAGACTGACCTGGGGGTCAATGGAAGCCGGTAAGCAGCACGATGCCAGTGATGAAGTCACTGACCGGCATAGGACAAGGCTCACAAAAAGGTACCCTATACAGCTGGACTGAGCTAGATTTGAATTTATCAACACATTCTCAGACTGGAGACACAGCAGGTTTCTCAGACATGTTTGTTTGGGTCCCGGGTCTGCATTTACCACAAATGCATGGGTCCTAGCTACTTCCAATGTACTTTGGTCCTCTACTCTAGCTTCTCTACCAGAATGGCAAATTCCATTAGCAAACAGAGCAGACCCTCATCCTATAGGAGCCGTCTGATCTGGGTCTACTCTGTTTGAAACTGCGTGAAAACATGTGTATATGAAGGAAAGGGTTAAAATCATTTAAAAACAATGAACTTTCAGAATTGAAGCAGACGAAAAGTTTTGCAGGCGATAATTACTTACGAGTACAAACAAAATATAGATCTGATTCTGTATTTTCTGAAACTACCACAAAATTATTTGTTCAAATTCCATTATCAGATAATAGATATTCATTTAGTCAATATTTCTTACATTAATATTCATTAGGTAAAGGAACGATCCTTTCGAAAGCCTAAGGAGAGATTGTGAGAACTACAGTAAAAACTCTCTATAACCGCCACTACAGTAAAACCTCTATAACGGCCATTAAATTGTGTTAATTAGTTGGTATTAAGGGCAGGTGGCTGCTTAAAGCACTTCGTGAAAGTAAAACAGAACGGTTCTATGGGCGCGTTCTGTTTTACTTTCACCTTGCTTTAAGCAGCCACCTGTCTTTAACACACAATACTTGATGTAATTTAGTGGCCGTTATAGAGAGGTTTTACTTTACTGTATAAAATGTATAGCTGTAGATGGTATACCCTCATCTGGGTTTGATTTAATGTGTGACACTCTGTGTGTGTATGTTTTGAAAAGAAGTATCTACTCATAGAATTGATCTGGACAACATTCTCTGCCAAATTACTCGTCTTAATTGACACAAAAGAAATAATGACTCATCATGATTAGCTCATGTTTTATAATGGCATAACACAGGTCTGCAGTTTTGACCATGACACAATATGTAGAATCATATCAGTTATTCCACAAGCAAACAGAGTCGACGCAGATCAAACAACTTGTACAAGAGCTGTCTGATCTACGTCTATTCTGTTTGCAAATACCCTTTGGTTGGGTATACATTGTGCCAGTTTTTCACTTTTGTTCACTCCATTGTCTATGTGAAGAATTTTTTTTTGTATTCCATTCCTTTGCAGAGAGAGATTACAAGGACAACACATGGTATTCAATCTTCCCAATAGAGAACCAAGAGCTGATCTATGGAAACTGGGAGGATGCCATCATCTGGGACACTGAGGTAAGGGCTTTGAAATGTATGGGTACCAAGAACTTCA
The DNA here is from genome assembly GCA_963576725.1 of Azorinus chamasolen. Classification (NCBI taxonomy): domain Eukaryota; kingdom Metazoa; phylum Mollusca; class Bivalvia; order Cardiida; family Solecurtidae; genus Azorinus; species Azorinus chamasolen. The sequence continues at coordinate 94,750,443 of OY755239.1, forward strand.
TCTCTTTCACAGACACATGTGTTTGAGAAAAAATGTGTTTTTCATGTAAGATCATGTGTGTATGAATTCATTCAAAGGCAGTCTCAATGTTTAGGATATGTGTCATAAGTGCCTGTACTGTGTGGCTTCATATCGGTTTTGATAAATTTAATTCTGACAAGCTTATGAATAGAATGGTCAGGTGAGAATTTCACCATTTGACAATTTTTGCATTCAATTATTTGTTCAGTGTGTTACATGATCTAGAAGCCTTTTTACGCTTTTTAGCTCACCAGAGCACAAAGTGCTCAGGGTGAGCTTTTGTGATCGCCTGGTGTCCGTCGTCTGTCGGCGCGCGTCGTGCGTCGTTATTCGTCAACAATTTGAACCTTTAAAATTCTTCTCTGATGAATCTACAGGGGTCTTAGCTTTCATCTTCGGCACATAGCATCATCTGTAGGTCCTCTACAAAAGTTACATAAATTATGTCTCTGCGGTCAAAATTGGCTTCTCCCCAGGGGTGCATTGTTTTATATAGAAACATATTGTGAAAACTTTGAAAATCTTCTCCTCTGATTGTCTGGTGAGCGCTTCAGGGCCATTCTGGCCCTCTTGTTTTCTGTTAAAGGATATCAATAAAACTTCCCACACATATTTTATTGAACAAATTCAGAAGCTGAGTTGATTTTGAAGTTCATTCAAATTGTTGTTACAGAGTTATGGCCCTTGCACACTTTACCTAAATCTGCAAAAATGAGGACGGCCATAAAATTTTATTGAATAAGATATTCACTTCATTTTTTAGCTCGTCTGTTTCGAAGAAACCAGGAGCTATTATCGTAACTCTGCAACCATGTTGTTGTTGTTGTCATTGTCGTCGTTGTCGTCTGAAATCTTAACATTGACCATAACTTCTTCAATTTTTCCATTTGCAACATTCATTTTTGGCTCGTCTGTTTCGAAGAAATCACAAGCTATTGTTGTAACTTGGGCATCCGCGTCTATTTTGTCGTTGTCCTCCGAAATCTTAACATTGACCATAACTCGAAAAGTATAAGAGGTATTAACATGAAACTTCATAGGTTACTAGATCTCATTGAAGGGAAGGCCCCTACATAAGAACCATAAATTTTGGAGTTATTGCCCTTTATATTTTTTGACAATGACGACAGACAAGCGTTTGCACCCGCTTGCGGTGCTCTTGTTGGTATGCATGTTCATCTTGACAAGGCCTATCCACACATACCTAAATGATAACAGACGAGCATTCGCATCCGCTTGCGATGCTCTTGCCATGGAGAAATGATTCTAAACGATTTGGCATAGAATCTTCAAACTTGCTGTGGTGGTTGGTCATGACAAGTAGATGACCTATTATTTTGTGGTCACTAGGTCAAAGGTCAAGGTCACAATGACCTAAAATGGTGAAATAGTTTCCAATCAATAACTGCTCAAGGGTTTGGCTTAGGATCTTCAAACTTGCTGTGGTGGTTGGTCATGACCACTAGATGGCCCCTAATGTTTTTGAGGTCATAGGTCAAGGTCACCATGACTTTAACTGGTTAAATGGTTTCCGATCAATAACTGCCCAAGGGTTTAGCATAGAATCTTTAAACTTGCTGTGGTGGTTGGTCATGACCACTGGATGACCCCTATTGTCTTTGAGGTCAATAAATGATCAGTGGTTTGGCTTAGGATCTTCAAAGTTGCTTAGGTGATTAGTCATGACCACTAGATGACCTCTATAGTTGAGGTCACTAGATCAAAGGTCAGGGGATCTGGGGATATACATGTTTTACAAACATGTCTTGTTTTATATAATATCACTTTCAGATCTGAAGTACAATTTAGAAAATGTCAACACTTATAAGGCATAGAAAGTTTGAAAATAGGCGTATCATGTACCATACGTGGTACTTGTTTTTGCTTTGACAAAAAGTTAGAATCAGATCTATATCATGTCAAAAGCAAAGAGAACAGACGATGATCAGTCAACTCAAAGATTGGAGCCTTCTGATCTGAGTCTACTGTATTTGTAAATGTGTGAAAAATCTTGCTATGGAACAAATGCTCAATTTATCGCAATTGTTCAAAGAATTGACCTTTACAGAGGCGTAGAAAGGCATATTTATGGATGAAAGGGTTAATAAATGTTCATAAACTAAATAGTCAGAAGTGATTATAGAATTTCATATACATGGACTAGGCTAGTATATGCTTGAATTATAAATATTTTTCAGTATGGATACTGATGATTGGTTTGGAGATGTATGCCAAATGATAGATGATGCATAACCATCTGACAGCAATGCAGTTATATATATTTTAAGGTGTTTGACAGCACAACTAATTTACAGCAAGGAGATGAAATTGTTTACGCTTATGATGATGCAAGCCACATGGTGGAGAAGAAAGGTAAATAATTATACCATAGCATTTCTCTCATTTGCATTTCTTAAAGAATCTGGATCTGTGTAGAACTGGTTGTGATGGCACCCGAAGTAAAATTCTTTAAACATCTCCAAAACAGTGGCCAGAACTGAAAGGTATTTGACAGAAAAACTCTTCCTGTGACGCTTTCTAAAACAGTTTGTCCAATTGGAATGGTATTTTGAAGGAGTAGTTGCCTCATGACCCTTTATCAAAATTTGCTTAAGTTATGCTGATACATACCAGGGACCGGGCTAAACTTAGAAAACTAAAATTCTTCTCAAAAACTGGTGGTTCGGTTTGAATGGTATTTCGTAGGAATAGCGTTTTATAATCTCTCTACCAAAATTACTAAAATCAAGTACCACAAAAGGTAAGATTTGTCCTTCAAATCTATACATCTGTCTACCTAAGCCTTATGTCGCATTTTGAGTATATACATTGGTATGTGCATTTGGATTTTTCATGTAAGGAAGCATTTAAGCTGGCTCGAGATAGGTCGGTGGTTCGACCCGGATGTTCTGTGCTCGAAACAATGCAATAGGGCCGTCATCGTAACTTGCGATATCGGTGAATCGTCGATTTCAAAGTTCCGATGATATATCGATACAGAATTTCCAAGTATCGATACATTTTTAATGAAAAAACTAGAATAAACCCTGACTCAATGTGTTTTGCGTCGTATCCATCTGTTTGTTTATTATTGCTCCAGTTCACTTTTCATTTACGGTGTTTGACGACATTAAAAACTAAGGCTTGGGTTTGCACTTAATCCGGGTCAGTTTCGTGAGATGAATACAGTATGCAGCCCATATAAAAGCTCATGTGTTACTCGGACTGATCTTAAGAAAACCTTGTATTCACTTAAATAAAGTCAAATGGATCAAAACGTGATGAAAGTAACGCTACATGAACATACATTATCGTAGAACCTGCAGTTTACACAGCATCGCGAACCTGCGTCAGTGAATTTACCCTTCCCCATTCCAAGCAACAACAACAACAACAATGGCGACCAACGTTCCGGATTTGAGGAGTTTAGCTCAAAAACCTCGAAAAACGGAGTGACGTTTGAACAAAAGTCAACTTTCTGAAGTTCAATGATGATTTGCATAAATCCAAAGTCATATGCAAACTCTGCAGAGATGTCCTACTGTACAGCGATGATAACACAAATATTCATTCGCATGTCAACAGAAACCATTGGTCAGTGAGTACAGTAACTGTTGAGTGCTTGAGGTTGCGAAGTAATTGTTTGCAATACCCTTATGGTTTATGCTGTTTTCATTTAAGGCAACAACTAATAGATAAACTCCTCAAACTCCGGAATGGTTGATGTAATCGATGCAGAGTAGACTCAATGTGAACTACCTGGCCAATCTTGGAATTCTCTGTTCGACATGTCATTGAAATTAATATCTATAAGGAAAGGTTATAAGCTGTTATTTCCACATTACCTTGGTATTTTTGTTACAAGAATCAACTATTTATAACAAACTCAGGAAGAGCTTATCTTTTTATTTTATTCTAATGACATTTGCTAGGTGAAGCAGTTAATTCTACACGTTTTACCTGAGAATTTGTAGTGGTTTTGAGTTAATTCCCTTAAATAGTAAATCCAACCGATATATCGATATATCGTCGATATTTGAGTCATCGATGTATCGATACAGCGAGGCCAATCAATGACAGCCCTACAATGCAATCTGTTCTGTGCGCAGAGAACCTCTGGGGTCAGGGAACCTCTGGGGTCTTCCTCCACCTGTTATTAGCTGAACATCATGATATGACTGAAATACTGTTAAAGCGGTGTAAAACCTGATAAAACCAAACCAAACTTTATGTTGCACATTCAATATATACATTGGTCTACCTAATCCTTATGTCATACTTTGAATATATACGTCGGTCCACCTAATCCATACGTTGTCCTTAAAATATATACATCTGGCATAAACAATTGTTTTGGATATGGCACAAACTGTAGAATCTATATTTAGTCTATAAACAAACAAAGCGGACTCTTTCAGATTTGTCCTACTGAATCTGTCTGATATTTGTCTACTCTGTACTATGCAAAGGCGTTTAACCCTTTACACCATAAACATGCCTTTCTTCGACTTTGCAAACCGGGGAGACCCAGATCAGATGGCTCGTATAGGAGCTGGTTGATCAACATCTGTTCTGTTTGCTAGATGATATAATTTAGATATGATTCTACATTTTCAACCATATCAAAAACTTCATGTGTCTTTGTGCTATTATAACAAATTGATCTAATTAATATTCATGATGTCATTATTTCTTATATGAATATTCATGGAGGAAAGGGTAAAAGGCTTATCTAAGAGGTAAATGATTAAAGACAGAACACTAAAATATAATGTTTTGGTGACCCTAACAAACAGTTTGGATCTGGATAGGTTTTATCCTTCAAATCTATACACCGGTCGCGTGACTCGGTGGTAGAGCGTCCGCCTGCCGTACGGAAGGTCGTGGGTTCAATCCCTGGCCGCGACAGACTTAAAGTAATTTAAAGTTTGAACTAGTAGCTCCCCTATCTACAATTGACATTAAAGGGGTAGTTCTAGGACTGGTCAGCCCGGTGTCAGGATGTGACTGGGTGGGTGCCTTGCCATGTGCCCGTGGCAGGGGCATTCAAGTGATGCAGCATTATAACTTATCTCAAGCGAGTACAGTCTGCAAATAACTGAAATACTGTTGGTCGGATGTGAAACCCAACTCACTCACTCAAATCTATACATCGGTCTACCTCAGCCTTATTTCACACTTTCAGTATATACATGGGTCTACCTAATCCTTACGTCGTACTATGTATATATACATCAGTCCACCTAATTCATATGTGGTCCTTAAAATATATACATCTGGCATATAAACACAGAATATTTTTGCCGTAGCAGGAACTGCAGAATCAAGTTTAGTCTATAAACAAAGCAGACCCTATCAGATTGATTCTACAGAAGCTGTCTGATCTTTGTCTGCCCTGTATATAAATGCGCTTAAAGACGTTAAACAGTTTAGATCTGGGTAAGATGCTGAGTAACTTGACTGCCCTAATCCGAAGGTTTTTGGAAAGAAGCGCAAAATTGATGCAGAGGATAATTGTGCCTTGTCTTAGAAGGGTTAACGCATAACTCAATGAATATTCATGTAAGAAATAGTGACATCATGAATATTAAATGAATTACTTTTTTAATGACACAAGTCATGGACAAGGGAATGTTTGGCCATAGGATCATATCTATATCATTTTAAAAGCAAATAGAGCAGACCCTGATCAAGCAGCTCTTACAGGAATCATCTGATCTGTGTCTACTCGGTTTGCAAGGTGTAGATTAAAGGGATAATACAATAAAATTTGGTCATGGCAGAAACTATAGAATCAGATATATATTACTCTACAAGCAAACTGATCGGATCCAGATCAGACTGCTCCTTCTGACATTAAAAGGGCTATTTACCAGCTGATTTTCTATGATGGCTTAGGTGCACAGGATTATTTGGTATTGGTAGAAACTGCGGAATCCGATCTATTGTATGACCGTAAGCAAGATGTCTCATATGGGTCTACTGTGCTTGCAAAGGTGTGAAAAACATGTTTATATGAGGGAAAGGTTTATAGATTGAATTAGAACACAGATTGGTACCAGTTGTTTATATGAGGGAAATGGTTAAAGAATGAATACATTACTGTTGTGTCACAGATTAATACCAGTCTTAAATAAGACATGAACAGAAGCCCAGACGCGATATAAGTGAATTAAAGTAGTTTCAATAATATCTACTTTATTTCTCCACCAAAACCTATGTTGGGATCACCATTTAAGTGTCAGCCCTTACAGACAGTTCGAAACATAGAGTTTGGTGTAGAAATATATATATCAGTACTTTAACCCTTATCCAATAGTTATGCCTTTCTACACATTTGCAAACAGAGTAGATCCAGACCTTCAGGAACAATCTGATCAGGGTCTGCTCCGTTTGCTTGTGACATAATATTGGTATGATTATACAGATTATGCCTTGGTGAAAAATTCCGGTCTCCTTGTGCTATTATAACAACTCGATCAAATTAACCCATTCGCTGATAGGCTACTTTTAGACCCAACCTCTTTGAATAGATCTACTAGAAAAATTATTTTTTAGAATTCATACGGAACAAATGCTCTATTTATCACAATTGTTTCAATAAGTGGCTTTTGCAGAGGCATCAACAGGTGTCAACATAAGAAATGGGTTAATATTCATGACATCATTATTTCTTACATGAATATTCATGGAGTAAAGGGTTAAATATACAAATCTATCTAAAACTGTGCATTTAAAGATGCAGTCTATTAAAATATGCTAGGTTAAACATGTTTTAGTTAGACAGATTAACTCTTTGCATTCGAAGTAATTGCACTCTGCTTCAATTTTAAAGTTAAATTTTCTTCCAATTTTTTTGAAAAATAAATTTACAGTCATTACAAGTTGCCATGTTACAGGTTGTCTCATTTAGAGTCAAACTGTTAGCCTTTATAATAACATTTTTGCAGTTGTTTGTTGGAACAAAATGTTCTATTGCTTTAAAATGTGGTGTTTGCTTTTACTCATGTAAGAAATAATGATATCATCCATATTAATTTTTAGCTCACCTGAGCAAAGCTCAGGGTGAGCTTTTGGGAGACTTGAATGTCCTTCGTCCGTCATCCGTCGTGTGTCGTCAACAATTTGCTTGTGAACACTCTAGTGGTCACAATTGTAGTCTAATCTTCATGAAACATGGTCAGAATGAATGTCTTGATAAAATCTCGGATAAGATCGAAAGTGGGTCAAGTGGAGTTAAAAACTAGGTCACTAGGTCAAATAGTAGGAAAACCTTGTGAACCTTCTACAGGTCACATTTTTTGCCATATTTTCATAAAACTTGGTCTGAATGATTGTCTTGATAAAATTTCGGAGGAGTTTGAAAAATAGGTTATGTGGGGTAAAAAATTAGGTCACTAGGTCAAGCAGTAGAAAAACCTTGTGAATACTCTAGTGGTCACAATTTTAGTCCAATCTTCATGAAACTTGGTCAGAATGAATGTCTTGACAAAATATCGGCCAAGTTTAAAAGTGGGTCAAGTGGAGTTAAAAACTAGGTCACTAGGTCAAACAGTAGAAAAACCTTGTGAACACTCTAGTAGTCACAATTTTTGTCCAATCTTCATGAAACTTACTCATAATGATTGTCTTGATAAAATCTCAAACGAGTGTGAAAGTGGGTCATGTGGGGTTAAAAACTAGGTCACTAGGTCAAATAGTACGAAAACCTTGTGAACACTCTAGAGGTCACATTTATAGCCAAATCTTCATGAAAATTGGTCAGAATGATTGTCCTAATAAAATCTTTGACAAGTTTGAAAGTGGGTTATGTGAGGTCAAAAAGTAGGTCACTGGGTCATATCTTAGAGAAATCTAGTTTACACTCCAGTGGCCACATTTTTAACCCAGTCTTCCTCAAACTTGCTCAGAGTGTTTGTCTTGGTGATATCAAGGTTGAGTGTGATCATGGGTTGGGTGGGAATAAAAAGTAGGTCACTAGGTCAAATCTTAGAAAAATTACTTTAGAGAGCACATTTTTAGCCCAATCTTCATTGGTCAGAATCATTGTCTTGATAAAATCAATATACTAAATCTTTGAAAATCTTGTTCTGCAGAACCACTGCTCATGATCCACTGCTCATGATCCAATATCAACATTGTTCATATATTGTCCCTTAGGTCAATATTGACCCTACCCATGGGCTACCTTGCAAAAATCTTAAATCTATGGTAATCAGGTGAGCGATTAAGGGCCATCTTGGCCCTCTTGTATTAATTGTTTCAATAACACATAGACTGAGGAAATTGTGGTCTTGGCAGAAACTGTAGAATCATATCTGTTTTGTGAATAACCAAACAGAGCAGACCCTGATCAGACTGCACCTATAGGAGCCATCTGATCTTGGTCTACTCTACTTGTGAAGGCATAGAGAGGCGTATTTCTGGAAGAAAGAGTGATATATTCTCTTTTCTGTCATACAATCTTACATAAATTGTCATATGGTAACAATAAAATGCACAAAAAATGCACCTGTTTTTCAGCTGTTGATGAGAACTCCTCTGAATGGTCCATCAACCATATTAATAGGTGACAAACCATAGAACATGCTGGATGAATGAATAAAGTAGAATCCAGACAGAAAAGTGAAGGAAAACTCCAGTGGGCACTACCATTCGTGTTCAAAGTCTTACCAGATAACAATGCTCTGTCTCTACAGGCTTTCTCATCCAAGGTAAGTATTCAGAATACAGTAAAATCTAATCTATAATTTAAGTTTTAACATGAAAAAGGTCATGAATATTTATTAGCTAAATTTTGATAATGATCTCTGTACATTGGATTGTTTGGTTCTGGCAGAAATCCTAGAATCTAATCTATAATAATTAGCTCACCTGAGCCGAAGGCTCAGGGTGAGCTATTGTGACGCGATCCATCCGGCGTCAGTCCACATTTTCAAACGACATCTCCTCTGAAACTGCTGACCCGATTTTAACCAAGTTTTGTCAGAAGCATCAGTGGCTAGGGGGAACGAAATGTTCACATTATGACCCCCGGATAAAAAATGGCCCCGCCCAAGGGCTTATCAGTTTTTCATAGGAAAATCTTTAAAAATCTTCTTCTCTGAAACTGATAGGCCTAGATCTTTGATATTTGGTATGTAGCATGATCTTATGGTCTTCTACAAAGATTGTTCAAATTGTGATCCCCAGACCAAAAATGGCCCCTCCCAAGGGCTTGTCAGTTTTTCATAGGAAAATCTTTAAAAAAGTATGATCTTATGGTCCTCTACAAAGATTTTTCAAATTATGAGCCCCGGGCCAAAATGGCCCCGCCCATAGGCTTATCAGTTTTTTTTCATATTAAAATCTTTAAAAATCTTCTACTCTGAAAATGTAAGGCCTAGACCTTTGATATTTGGTATGTAGCATGACCTTATGGTCCTCTACAAAGATTGTTCAAATTGTGATCCCCGGACCAAAAATGGCCTCGCCCAAGGGCTTATCAGTTTTTCATAGGAAACTCATTAAAAAATATTCTCCTCGGAAACTGTAAGGCCTAGACCTTTGATATTTGGTATGTAGCATGATCAAATGGTCCTCTACAAAGATCGTTCAAATTATGACCCCTGGGCCAAAAATGACCCCGCCCAAGTGCTTATCAGTTTTTCATAGGAAAATCTTTAAAATCTTCTTCTCTGAAACTGTAAGGCCTAGACCTTTGATATTTGGTATGTAGCATGATCTATTATCCTCTACAAAGATTTTCAAACTGTGATCCCCGGACCAAAATGGCATCGCCCAAGGGCTTATCAGTTTTTCATAAGAAAATCTTTAAAAATCTTCTGAAACTTTAAGGCCTAGACCTTTGATGTTTCGTATGTAACATAAACATGATCTAATGGTCCTCTATAAATATGTAGCTTTGGCTTGTGGCCCTCTGACAAGAATGTTCACTGACCACTTGGCGAAACTTGGCCCTGCCTTGGGCTTACCAGGTTTTCATAGGACAAGTATGAAATATTTTTCTCTGAAACCATAAGGCTTTGCCTTGTTGTTCTCTACCAAGGTGTACAAGGTTATCTCAAGTGATCGCTTAAGGGCCTCATGACCCTCTTGTTTTATAATGATGAATGTTTGTATCATGAAATATTGAAGTATTGCAAATTGAATGGTACATGTTTCAAAAATACTAGTTGCCATGGTAATTGAATTGTGGACTCCCGATTGGTTAAAATTTAGACCTTGTTTGACCAAATTTAGAAGTTGTTTGATTTTGCTGAAAAATTGTATGTCAGGATGTTTTGGTATTCATAATTGATTGGTAGGTGGTTTCATAATATTGGCTGCCATGGTAATTGATCGGTCGAAATTAAAATGATGACTTAGAATTAGAAAAACTTTGTGTCGCGCGTATCTCAGAATTAGAAAAACTTTGTGTCAGGCGTATCTCTGAAACCGCTAGTACTAGAGTCACCAAACTTCACAGGATGGTTCACCAGCATGAGTTGGTAGTGCACCTATATTTTTGAATTGTCTTCCCCTGATAATTCTTGAGTTATTGCCCCTGATATGAACACTTAAATTTATACAAACTTTGTGTCGCGCATATCTCTGAAACCAGTAGGACTAGAGTCACCAAACTTCACAGGATTGTTCACTAGCATGAGTTGTTTTGCTCTTGGGGTTTTTGAATTGTCTCCCCTGTTAACTTTGGAGTTACTGCCCCTGATTACTTAAAATTAGACAAACTTTACTTAGTGTTGTGCATATCTCTGAAATCACTAGGGCTAGAGTCACCAAATTTCACAGGAATGTTTACCAGCATGAGTTGTTGTGCACCTGGGATTTTTGAATTGTCTTCCCGTGATAACTTTATAGTTATTGCCCCTGATATTATTACTGAAAATTAGAGAAACTTTGTATCATGCATATCTTTAAAACCATTAGAGCTAGAGTCACAAAACTTCACAGGAATGTTGACCAGCATGAGTTGTTGTGCACCTGATTTTTTAATTGTCTCCCCCTGATAATTCTTGAGTTATTGCCCCTGATATTATAACTTAAAATTAGAGAAACTTTGTGCTGCACGTATCTCTGAAACCAGTTTGATTAGAGTCCCCAAACTTCACAGGAATGTTCACCAGCATGAGTTGTTGTGCATCTTTTAACTGTCCTCCTCTGATAACTTTGGAGTTACTGCCCCTTATGACTTAAAATAAGAGAAACATTACTTTGTGTCGTGTGTATCTCTGAAACCACTAGTACTAGAGTCACCAAACGTCACAGGAATGTTGACCAGCATGTGTTGTTGTGTAGCCGGGGTTTGTGAATTGTCTCCTCCTGATAATGTTGGAGTTATTGCCCCTGATGACTTAAAATTAGACCCTGACAAGTTTGGAGTTACAGACATTACACTTGTGTATTGGAAAGAGGATGTAAGGGGGAGACCTCTGTTTTTGTCAAAAAAAGACCTCTAGTTCTAGTTTGTAGATGTACTTATAATGTCAGCTGGCCTATTAGCCAAGTGAATAAACCTGTAAAATGTTTTCTTTTTTCAGGTAACAAGAAGGTAATACAGTTTCTGGAAGAGAGGAGCCTACTTTTTTGGAACCGGTTTGCATCTCAACAACAGTACTTGAATACATGTGCCAAAACGTTCAATCAAATGAAAACTATTCGACATCAAACTGTTGTAGGCCTTCAGTCAATGTGTCTCCAACAATGTCAAAAGTACAAAAATGAGTCGTGTAGGAAACGCCACATACAGAACAAACAGTCGCCCGAACAGCAACACAAGGAAACAGCATATGTACATAACTTTAAAAACAACAAGAGACGCACAAAGACAAAACAAACATGCAATAGGGTGAAGATGGAAGTACCGCCTTGGGACGGTCAGTGACAAAAGTCACTGGGGGTCAAGTTTTAAATTAGATTTGGGGTATCATATATGTCCTTTATTTGAGAAAAAGTATAACTCTGTAGAGACAGGTTATTGTTTAATAAATTGTGACAGAATTGCAGCTAAAGCTCTTGTACACATGTACCTGTGTTCAATACACCAAAGTGGCATATTATAAGAAACGTTCCTTTGATGAGACTCTGCTGTATTTTTGGCAACTTGATGTAGTGCGAAAGTAAGCAGAACTCTTCTGCATTGAGCTACCATCTGCCATAAAAATCCAAATACATGTACATCAGACTTGTTGGCCCTGGTAAACGTGAATACTTCAACCATTACAGTTTCTTTATGTCAAATCTAGCACTGTAAATTTATAATTAAACTTTTCTTGACTCATTTATGTCTATCTGTGTTTTTCCAGGCTAGTGATATGTAACTATACCCCACGCAACGAATTTGCTCAGGGTAAATAGTTTTTGACCAATCCGTCTGTCCATCTTTGTATCATAATACACCTATCACTTTCATTTCATGACATATTTTTCTCAAATTTGCTTTAAGAATTGCAATCAATAAGAACATTTCAATTTCAGAGGAATCTGTCATGGGGAACCATAATGTTTTTTCTGACAATGTGGGGGCGTGGGGTATGTCAACTTGCCGACTAAGTTCATTAATTTATTATACCCCTGCAAACAAAGTTTGAAATGAGGTATATAGGAGTCAGTGTGTTGGTCAGTTGGTTGGTCTGTCTGTCCGATTTACAACCTGGCACAAATTCTGTTTAATTGCGATAAAGGCAGCTGAGCGGGCGGTATTCCACCACTTTTCGTGACAGGTCTAGTTTTTTATAGATCTATCTACAAAAGGCTAAGATTTGTACAGTAGAACCTGTCTTAAGTGACCATTAATGGAGTGCAGAAATCTTCAAAAGTAGATTGTTGCTTTCTGCATTACTTTGATCTGAATTAAGCTATCATTCATTTATTCATTCATTTTCATACATTTCCTGCCATGTCTATACCTCTTTTTGATGGTCACTTAATACAGGTTCCACGGTAATAATGTATTGTAGTGAATAATGACGACTCATCAGTCTTGTATGGCATGACTATAGTTTCATGTGAAATGCATAAGTCACTGCTGCTCAAAGTACAGTGTGTTAGTCTTTATCTGTTATAGAAACTACTTACGCCACGCTTACAATACATTTACACTTTACTTCATGAATATTTATACAAGGAATAATGACATAATATTATTTAGATTTATTTTTATAATGGCATATGAACACATGCGATTTAGTTTGGCCATATCGGAAAGTGTAGAATCGGACCTATATTGTATTATAAGCGAACAGAGCAGACCCTGATCAGGCTGCTTCTATAGAAAGCGTTTGATCTAGGTCTACTCTGTTTGCAAATGAGTAAAAAGGCAAATGTATGGAGTAAATTGCTAAAACACGCCTTCATATAATTTCATATGCTATAAGAATCGGCAGTGTAAATAAATATATGTTTTAATGTACTATGTACCTTTATAATGACATTTTGACTGTTCAGCACTCTTAACCCTTCGCTTGCTGAATTTTAAAATGCATTTCTCTTTCTTTACCCATGTCCTGTTGTTTAATTATATATCTCTTCACTGTGTACAAATATTTCGCTGTGCAATCACTGCTGTGGAGTGCACTGGTTGCACACTCAACTTGTAAATAGTGCAGACCCTGTTCGTAGTGCCGTTATAAAAATGCATCACTCGTTCTTAATATCCACAATGTCCATTATTTCTCGTATGAATATTCATGGATTAAAGGGTTAATTGAACCAGCTGCAATTGCTTAACATTGCTTACTCAGAGTGTGCATTGTAGGGTTTCAAGGTCTTCCATGTGCATTTGAAATAAAATGATCTGTGATGGAAGCTCCTGTGTTTTCTTTTGTGAAGTCCTGGTTGCATCATAAGTACTACTGCATTTTTAAATTGCCTTTTCAACCTACATATGCGTGTACGATAAAACTCAATTAAATACATAAGTCTGCATTTGATAAAACCAAGTGATCACATTGCGGGGAATTTTTTGAGAAATGCTTATCCCATTTCCGCATGGGCTATTTATAGACCCAACCTCCTCGAATAAATCTACTGAATAGGATAATTTACTTGGAGAAAAAAATATGAGGGAACAGATTAACATAGTAAAGCAGGAGTCTTCTCGAGAGTGTAAAGAGGCCGTCAGAATGACGCTAACATTCGCTCAACCCTTCTCTGCTATGGGTTCGTGCATAGGGACAGGGCATAAACTCTTGATGAGAGGATGCCTGCCTATCCAGCTGCATTGCAGATGGTTGGTAGTTCTATCACAGTGCCGAACAAGATCATGTTCAACATACAGATGAACTTCGATATCTCAAATTCAAGGGATGTACAGATTACTTCAAGATAACCAAAGTTCGAGTTATCCGATTTCTAATCTGGACAATTTCTTAAGTAAACAGCTTAATACAGGTCTAAAGTAACTCTGAAAGCTCCAACAGGAGCTTTTAGCATTACTTCAGACCTGCATTAAGCTGTCACATGTGTTTCTTGATATGCCTAGTGATTTATGAGGTTTTCCGTTTTGTAAATTTTGGAAAAACTGCAATTTTAGTTCCGAGTTATCCCGAAGTTCGAGTTATCCGAGTTTGAGTTATCCGAGTTCGAGTTATCACAGTTCAACTGTATAAACTTCTGAGATGCAAATGGTCGTACATATGCTTAATTTAAGATATTTGAATCGTTATGCTTAAAAGACACATATATATATGCATATGTCCACTTAATGCAGGTTTTAGGAACTGGTCTACCTAAGCCAGAAATTATGCCTTATGGTCTACTTAAAGTACCCAACGTAGTTAACAAATATTAAGTAGACCAAAATTTTTGTATATTTTTTATCGTTAGTTATTTCAAGTAAATTTTAAAATATGTTATTAGATTGAAGATTCTATTTTAAAAAATGCTTTTATATTTGTATTTTTATGACTTAGTAAAAATATACAAATGGTCTACCTAATGCAGGTTTTTATATGATGGTCTACTTAATGCAGAAATCAGACTTATATATATATATATATATATATATATATATATATATATATATATATATATATACACACACACATATGATACCTGGTATCTTGGAACATTCTTTTGTTGTCCCTATTCAATTTCAAACAATGAATGTTCCAATATCCCAGGTACCTACGTTCCAAGATCCCCTTCTCACATTAAGAAATGAATGGAATATGGTTCCCAGATACCAGGTTGTATGTGACTACATATATACTAGTATAAAATGGAACATTTTGGATTTATTTTGCAACACTGGTCTAAATAAGAACTTAGCGGTAGTTGTCCTGCTGATGGATCTCTGATTTGATGGTCATGCACTGTTCGTTATTTGTTTCCAATCTGACCAATATGGAAAAATAGTCAAACAGGGAGAGCCACACACGGAATGACACCGCATCAAACACCATCTAACGAGAAACGGTAAAGCCACAAGACAAAACATAACAGGACGCATATCAAGACGAAACACATTAAACATTAAGCATATTAAAAAACAAAATTGACCGTAGGCTGAAAGCAGGAGTGCCGCCTTGGAACGGCCAGCAGCCAAAAGCAATAAAAAAAAGGGCTACTGGGGGACTTGAACCTGGTTTATGGGTACCCAACCTCGTCCTTATCCCACTTTCACCAAAGTCAAAATGTAAATAAAATTCCCCCTCCAGACAACACCACAACTACAAAATTATCTGCATTCATTACAAATTAACATACAGCACATTTCTAACAGTACATTTCATATTGTAGTTTACAGGGAATATAATATTAGTTAAACATAAGGACGAACCGTTCATTATGCAACTACAAAGTCCACAGCGGTGTTATTTGCATTTAGTTACTGAAGGACTTCTGTAAATTCAGATCGATTAGAAGGTGCTTTAAGTTTGATAGTTGTCGTTTTCCTTTAATCACATAGAGACTTCATATTTGGCATGCTTATGTGTAGCATAGAGCCTTAGGCCAGATAGCCTATTAGGGTGGTGTGTGGGGGCGGGAGGGGGTAATCACCCTAGTACTGAATTGATTTTGCAACACCGTTATTTGATAATATAAAATTATCTGCATTCATTACAAATTTACATACAACACATTTCTAACAGTACAATTCATATTGTATTTTACAGGGAACACAATGTTATTTAAACATAAGGACGAACCTTTCATTATGCAACTACACAGTCCACAGCGGGGTTCTTTGTATTTGCTTACTGAAGGACTTCTGTAAATTAAGATCGGGTTAGAAGGCGCTTTAAGTTTGGTAGTTGTCGTTTCCTTTAATCACATAGAGACTTCATATTTGGCATGCTTATGTATATTATGGAGCCAGGCCACATAGCCTATTAGGGTGGTGTGTGGGGGGAGGGAGGGGGTAATCACCCTAGTACTGTCCATTGTTCTTCATTATTTAGAATCTTCATATTTTGTTTCAATATACCAAATATCTCTTTTTGGATTAAAAGTTGAAATAAAAGGAGTAATGTACTCTTCTTTACTTCTTTCTTCTTTGAACTGTAAGCAATTCCTTTCTTGCCATTCTAAAAGCGTTGATAATTTCTGGTGGATAATTCAATTTTATAAGATTATATGCCAATTCTTCTATAGAGACGTTTTAGATGAATATCCGAATATCGTACAATTGAACAAATTCTGCGAGCTAAAGAAAATGGATTGTTAATTTTAGTGTGTTTTAGGTGACAATAATTAAAATTAAGGTATTGTTTTGAATCTGTCATTTTACTGTAAATATCGGTGGTAAATAGTGTCCAATTTTTATTACCAGTACATCTAAAATTGGTAGTGCTTTTGAACTTTCCTAGATTTCAAATTTACTCTCCGTATGATCTGGCCAAATGTTTCAGATAAAAGTACAAACATGATTCATGCAGGAAACACCACATACAGAACAAACAGTCGCCCGATAGGTTTCACATTTGGTTTAGCAAGATTAACATAAACGTACTGATGATAATTTATGCAAAGTATAACAAGGAACATGAACTCCGCCGATGGCGCCATAATAATAATAAAATCAGAAATTGAGGATTGCAGGTGAAATAGTGTATAGATAAGATATCGACAAACAGTTCATACATTTTCAGTATATCTATGAAAATGTTGTCTCCTTTCAGAACAAATAAAATGGCCGAATCTAACGATATACCTGATAGATCGGAAATGACTCGAGGTAAAGAAGAACTTAAGGAAGCGTTCACTAGATTTGGAATGGAAGGACTTGAACGACATTTGCAGAAAACTCTGGACGAATGGAAGGACGTTCCTTTGTACATTGGTGTCACAGGCAGATCTGGTGTTGGCAAATCGTCCTTCATCAATGCTATCAGAGGGCTATCTGCGGAAGATAAAGGAGCTGCGGCTATAGGAGTTACAGAAACAACAACTGAAGTTAAACATTACCCGCATCCGCTAAATAAGCAACTGGTATTGTGTGATCTGCCCGGCGCTGGAACTCCACGTTTCCCTAAGGCAACATACTTCACTGACGAGCGCATTGGGTTCGATAAGTATGATCTTTTCCTCATTCTGACTTCCAACAGGTTTATGGAGAATGACTTGTGGCTAGCCCAAGGAATAAAGAATCTCAATAAGGGGTTCCTTTTCATCTGAACGAAAATTGGCCAGGGCGTAAACAACGAAAGAAACGCGAGGAAAAAGTTCTACACGTCGAATCCAGATGCAATTATAGACGTCATTTCAAAAATTAGAATGGACTGTGCTGAAAACCTAAAGGGGATGTTTTGCGAAAAGAAGGGCGCGCAGAGAGTTTTTCTGATTGACAATTTAGAATGTGAAAATCCACTCTACGATTTTGAAAGCCTTACTGTACAACTCATAGAAAACTTCCCAGCCTTGAAAAGAGATGCTGTCATTATGTCACTGACTGCCATGACACCCTATCTCATTAAGGTCAAAGAGGATGTTCTGCGTAGTCGTATGTGGAAAATCTGTGCGTTGTCGGCTCTTGGTGCGGCTATACCGATTCCTGGGCTCTCGCTGACATTAGATGTAGCAATCGTTTTGAAAGAAACTTCATTCTATCGGCAACAATTTGGCCTCGAAGATTTTAAACTGAAAGAAGTAGCGAAATCAATCGACATGGATTGGGAGACGTTCAGAAAAAAGGTCGCCATTGAGTCGTTAGCACTCAGCTACACAACATCCGGCATTGAAAAAATTTGTTCGGGCCTAGTCGTGTCAGAGGGAATTGAAAAAGCTGCTGAAATAATGGCTCCTATTATAGGAAGCTTAATAGGGGCTGGAATGTCGTATGCTTCTACAGCATTTGCACTCAACCAGGTACTAAACATGATGGTTAACGATGCAAAGTTGTTGAACAAGCACATTACAAAGAAGATGGTTTCAACAACTACAGTCCTTTAAGACAAGGATAGCCACGACAGTAATATGGTGGTTAAGCTATTATAATACAATTAATATGTGTTGCCGTGCGTTTACTGTTCAGCTTCCTACAAACATTTGTTGCACTGTTTGAGATCGAAGTACTATTACTGCTTTTAACGTCAACGGATTACGTCAGAAAGGGATACGGTGTCCCGATACAGCGACTGAACTTCATGTACATTGCAAATGTGCGTATGTACATTTCCCGGATTCATGTCATTTATTGTTTCAGATATAACGCAGTTAGAACCCTTTCACACGCCTGGCGATCAGACAGGGAAACCGGCACATGGTAGGATCCAAAAACAGACATGTAGACATAGCCAACAAGTGACTAGATAGTGTATTTTTTATCTTTCAAATATTTCAGTAGAAAGCTAGAAAGTTAGATAACATTATGTTGGAGTAGTGTGAGGGATCAAGAAATACTTTGAATGTTAATATGTAATGTGTATAAATATTATATGAAATACATGTATTCTAATATGTACATTTAAAAGTGCATAATGACAGCACTAGTTATGTCTCCCCCAGTATACTTGGGAGACATTTTATTTTTTATGCGTGGCGTCCGTCTATCCGCGTATTAATAACAAAGCTGACCATATGGTGAAATCAGGATTACCACCTTGTAACGGTCAGTAGCCAAAATGGCTAATTGGAGGCTTAAACCTGGTTTCTGGGTACCCAACCTCACAGTTATCTTACCTTCACCCTAGTAAAATGTGAATAAAAAAGAGTAACGATGTCGAAACTAAATGATTTGAAAATAAACTGAAAAGATAAACAAGCGACGTCATCATTTAAATGATTTCATAATTTAAAAGCACGGGAAAAAACATTTAACATTTCCACACCAAAATTTTAAACTATATCGGAAGAAAATGTAAATACAAGTGGATACTAAATATGTACAACTGCTTTATTTGAAAAAAGAATAAACATGACATCGTAAACAAGTACTCGATGACCATTCGGAGGCCAGGGTAATGGTGCAGAGGTCAATTGGGGTTAGACAGAACTGGCAAAATACAAACACATTAGAACTATTTGTATTTCCAAATGTTCATAGTCCTTTCTTTAAGTATTTCAAATATCGTTTTCAGCAAAACCATCTTGTTAACCCTTTCATGTTTTAACGTGTGTCATGCATTTACAAATAGAGTAAACCCAGATCAAACAGGTTCTACGAGAAACATCTGATCAGGGTCTGCTCTGTTTGCTAATGGAATTTGATAAATCGTTTTATTAGTTTATTATTTAGTTTCTAAAATGGCTATAATGTTTCACCTACTATATCTCATACCATAACTATCGCGTCCATAAATATTCAGTAGAGTTTGGAATCCGAAATAAACATAGAACAGGGTAAGGTGTTAAAGCATTTTCCTCATTCAGCAATACTTTTAAAATTTACCATGTATCTCATAATCAAAATTACAAAATGATATTGCTGTCTGTTTTTCTTCTACCTACTGTATCTCATACCATAACTATCGCGTCCATAAATATTCAGTAGAGTTTGGAATCCGAAATAAACATAGAACAGGGAAAGGTGTTAAAGCATTTTCCTCATTCAGTAATACTTTTAAAATTTACCACGTATCTCTTAAGCAAAATAATAAAATGATATTGCTGTCTGTTTTCCTTCTATCCTGCTTAAACGTGTTTACGTAGCCATTTTACACTGGTGTAAAACTTCATTTGTTATTATTTATATGAAATTACATTGCATTACATTACGCTATCAGCATTGTATTTTCTGATGCTACCATTACAGGCGTACATGTTTGGTAGTGGTCCAAATAAGGTTTTTTACATTGAGCCAATTAGTGTCACACACCATCGTTGCGTAACCGGTACTGTTCGCTTATACGGTGTGGTATAATAATTGCCCAGTCTTAATTTTTAGTACATAATATGCATACTTATATAATCCTCAATGATCTACTTCATCTATCTTACACACTCGCACTACAACTGCTCAACGGGGTAAATCTAACTGTAAACATAGTTAGACAGTCATGCGGTCAGTTAAAGATTGCACAATTAAATAATATCATTCCTACAAAATGATGCTAAACAATGTGTCACTTCTGAAAGTATGGTTCGTGAGCTTTGTCAATTCTGTGGCATTGTGAGTAACGTTTAAGTATAAAGATGTGTACCTTTAAGTGTTTATGAAGTAAGTAAGTGTGATTTATACAGTATTATTTACCATTCCGCTTTTCTACATGTATATGACAATGGTACCCACACATGCATACAATGTTTACATTTACTTCACTCTATTTGTTTATCTTACATTTTGATCTGGGTGAAGGTTGGATAAGTGTGAGGTTGGGTACCCACAAACCTGGTTCAAGCCTCCAAGTAGCCGTGTTTGGTTTAAGACCTATTTGTTTAAGTCCTAGTTCTAATTAAGTTTGAAAAGTCTTTATATAATACTGGTCGATTAATATTCTAATAAAGTATCTCAATTCTTCACACCTACGTTGTCAAAATCGCCAGTATAGGGAATAAATACATCTTGTTCCAATCTGATAAACACCGTGGACAGTGGGCACCGATGAGTGTATGAGAATATTACATACTGTTAATTAACTTTTTTTTGCTTTATTGTACATTTGTTCTTATTTTCAGTGTATTGTAATGTAATAGTTTTGCTAGATATGTTATTAACATGCGACCTTTTTGGTCGCTAGCTGCGAATTCGTAATACCCTATACTAACAGTTGTACTCCTACCATATTGTAAAATATTTAATATTCCAACCTATCTTAAGAGACCATATAAACACGCTGATCAGTGTAGACCGGTTAATACCGGTCAAACGTAAGTCAGGAAGCTCCAACTGGAGATTTCTGCAGTACTTTCGACCTGTAGTCCGCTATCATCTGCTTAAAAAGTTTTGTTTTCTATTGTCGCTTAACACAGGTTTCGTTGTATTATGTAAATATATTTGAGTCTGGTCAGACAGCGTTGCAAGAATTATCTGATCAAGATGTAGACTATTTGCTTAATAGAGTACTATAGAATTGAACTTCAACCGATTGCTATAGCTACAGAAATTATTCCACCATGTTAAACTTATCAGTTTATCTCTCGATTGTAAAATGCAGGTTTTATGATAGCTGTGCAATGTAGTGGTATATTCTTACTGCTGTCATTTAATTATTATTGTTTCCAAATGACAGCCTCTGATATGTTTTGTTCTACAACACAATATTATCGGCCTTTTCCGTTAAGTTCTTCCGCGTTTTGCCGATGATCACCCGATCCCTCCATTGTTTACGTAATTGCTTTCTCGGAAGTGGTAGGAGAATCGCGAATAGGGCGAACAGTTACGAAACTAAAACCAAACCCGAATAAAGTTGAAACATCGGGGAGTAAAACCGGGATAGGCGATATCAAACACATGGCTGTTTTGTCATTGTAAACGGTAATTGGATGGGGCTTTTTGCGATGTACTACTTTTCAGCATATAAACAAATGAGTTTTGTGTATTTTAAGTGTGTATGAAACGCGTCAAATGTAGGGACATCCCCTTTAAACCATTGTGATAAAAAAAATATCCATTGGAGCAAACGCTCTATTTATCACAATTATTTAAAAACTACACACTTGTATAATTCCCCCTTTTTATGGTTAATGCTCCTTTTCGGTAGATTAATTCATAGAAGTTTGGTCTGAACATAGTCTAGGGGGGATACTGAGTTAAAGGTTCAATACAGGGACATACATGCTTAAATTTTACCTCATCAAACCACTTTCCACACTTTCGCAAACACAGTAGAGGGTCTGCACTGTTTGCGTATGAACCTATATAGATAGGACGGTCTCTTTTTGGTTTCTGCCAAGACCAAACTTTCCTGCGTTTATTTGCCATTTAGAAAATATCTACTTAACCCTTCGCTTGCTATTCGCGTCAATATACCTACCTGTAAATAGTGAAGACCCAGATGAGACAGCTCCTGCAGGAGCTGTCTCATCAGAATCTGCACTATTTACAAATTGATTGCGCAACCAGTGCACTCCACAGCAGTGATTGCACAGCGATATACTTGTACACAGTGAAGATATATGTAATTATACAACAGGGCATGGGTAAAGAAGGAGAAATGTATTTTAAAATTCAGCAAGAGAAGGGTTAATATTCATGTTTTCATACATGAAAATATATGGGTTAAAGGGTAATCTACAACTGCTGACTCTCATTGTGCATCCTGGTAAGAAAGTCCCTTGTTAATGCAATTATACATATTCAGCTTATTGATATTCATGTGGTCAGTATTTCATATTCATGAGGGAATGGTTTTGATTCAGGGAGTAATATTTAATGAAGTCTATACAGCGTAACATAATTAAAGAACAAACAGAAACATCTTTTTGTTTATGGAATTGGTTTTTATAGTCCATGATTTTATCACAATGACAATTTCTTCCGCAGTAACATCCACACAGACGATACAAAAATACAATATGTATCAATAGTAAATTTTAACACTTTCCCTATGAAATTTTCATGTAAAAAATTATGACATCATGGATATTAATTAGGTTATATTTCTATAATGGCATGTGAGCACAGGATATTTTGGCTCTGGCCGAAAATGTTGTTTTAGATCTATATTATACCAGCAAACAGGACAGATCCTGATCAGATGGCTCAGTTTCTACAAGAACCAACTGATCTGCGTCTACTCCGATTGTCAAGGCATGAAAATGCGTTTATATGAACGAAAGGTTTAACCCTTACTGTGGAGGACACGAGTCACTAATGTCCTTTGCGAACATTATAGACCAAAATAAGAGGGTTCTTAGAGGAGCCCTCTCGTCATGGTCTGCACTATTTGCCAAGTTACACTTTGCTTTAGAAAAATCCCTAAATATTAACAATAAGTTTGGCCTGTTTGAATTGTGGAATAGTCCATTTGAAAAATCAGCATTGTAAGGGTTAAGACATGTAGTAGCTGTATACAGGAGGAAGTATAACCAGAAAGATGACGTCACAAAGGAGCTTTCTGTGTTACGGTTTGTCTGCAATTAGCAAATTTTATTCATAATTCTATTATTTATCATTTTTATTTATGTAAAGTGGTGTTACGGCAAACAGGGAAGGCCCAGATCAGACGGTTCATATTGAAGACGGTTTTTGTTTGCAAAGACGTGAAAAGGAAGGCGTTCATAGGAAGGAAACGGTTATCGCTACAATGTGAGTGTTGAAAAACTGGAGTTAGGTGGCCTTGTTTCGAACTGATATTTGTATATAGTGTGAAATTAATGTGTTTTAAGCTTGGACTATGATTGTTGCTCTTGTGTCATTTATTTTATTTTGCTCATATATGACGTACAGTGACAATACTTCTTTAAGTTGAACTTTTCTAAGATCTTTACTTATTTTGGTTTGTTATGGTAAGAATACCTTCTAAATCATTTATATATGGTATTGGTTTTGCTGCCAATTTCGCTTCAGTGATGACCTATGCAAACAGGTTGGGTAAAGACCCAGAGTAACTCGGCGTCTCGTAGGGGTGAAAACTACTTGTTACTGTGACAATGCTTTTTTTAAAGAAAAGAGGGAAATACGTGTAAAGCGGAAAGTGTTGTGTGTTTTTGAAGCATATGAAAAAATTTGCAGAAGCCAATGTTTAGAGCAACGAAAGAATTGAAAGAAATAAGCCATTATTTGTGTGTTTACATTTCCATTTAGACGGAAACTGTCAGTTTAACCCTTTTATTGCTGAATGTACGAATGGACTATTCCATGTATCAAACAGGTCAAGTTTACCACAAATATCATTGGTTTTTTTTTGAAGAAAACTGTAAATTGACAAACAGCGTAGACCCTAATGAGAGGGACCCTCTAGGAGCTCTACATCTGGGTATACACTGTTTGCAAAAGGCATGCGTGACTCGTATCCCGCACTGAAAGGGTTAGACATATCTGAGATTAGTTTAGATTATTGTGTGGGGTTGATATGTACATCGTTATTGTTTAAGGGATTTTTATGTATTACTTTAACAGAACCAAGTTATAAAGAGTCATGATTTGTATTGATTTAAGTTCAGTAGCATGCGCCCGTACCCACTTATTTTTGACATTTTTACAGCCAATAATTATAAAATCGGAAAATATGCCTTTAGAGTTTAAGAATGTGCCAGATTTATGACTTTTTGTTTTCTAGAATTGTTAAAAGTATCTGCATTGTGCAAATGATGATTTCCGAAGTATATGGGTCTGGAGCCTTGGGTTTATAGACTTGCAGTCAGTCAATCAGTGAGCATGATTTTGTTCGTCTGCCTATATAAGTTTAGGATTCTCTCCAGAACAACTAACCTGAAAACTACTTTCTTACCTTGTAGCAGGTAATTTTCGACACTTGCTTTTGGCTTAAATATTTCTGACTTTGACATTAGACATATTTGTCTTTAAATTAAAACTGGAGAGAATCACCAATCATAATTATACCCTAGGTCCGTTTTGGCTATTCTGTTCCATCTTTCAGCAACAGGCTGCTTTACAATTAGATATATATTCTGTTCCATATTTTAGCATCAGGCTGCTGTACAATTAGATATATATTCTGTTCCATCTTTCAGCAACAGGCTGCTGTACAATTAGATATATATTCTGTTCCATCTTTCAGCAACAGGCTGCTTTACAATTAGATATATATTTTTGCTACAATTGAACTCCGATATCTCGAACTCGGATAACTCGGACCTCGGGATAACTTAAACAAAAAAATCAGTCCTTCCAAGGCTAACAATACATAATTGCTCTAAATAGTATCGCTACAGATATCTAGAAACACATGTCACAGCTTAATACAGGTCTAAAGTAATGTTGAAAGCTCCTACATGAATTTTCAGAATTACTTTAGACGTGTAATAAACTGTGGCCCTGATAAATTGTTCAGATTAGAAATCGGAGGACTCGAACTTATGTTATCTCGAACTTATTTGTACGGTCCCTTGAAGGTCGAGTTAACGATGTTCAACTGTACAACTTCATTTTTTGACTCTGGTGTAACATTATATAATTTGTATTTGCTTTTTTGCTTACATGTAGATAAGAATTTAGTTTGAAATACAGTTTGTAATCAAGCATTGTCTTCAGTTGTCATGTGTTATTGTCCTTTACATTCTTTCACAGTTTTTATTCTGTGGTGAGTGGTATAATCCCGAAGTTACGTGCCAATTCCATACAACTTTAGCCTTGTGTTGCTGTTCGGGCGAGTGTTTGTTCTGTATGTGGTGTTTCCTGCATGACTCATTTTTGTACTTTTAGGATGCATTTGTGATAGCCCATTAAACAGTTTGATTCAAAACTAGACCCCAAATAAGTCATTGTCTCACCAAGATCCTGTCTTACATGGTTCAGATGATATAATCCTTTACTCCATGAATATTTATGTCAGAAATAAGTTTTGAATTCATGACGTTAATTAGCTCCTTATGAGCCTCATTGTCTAGTTTTATTCTGCCAAGGCGTTAAAGAGTTCAGATGTTAAGATTTTGCTCCATTCTTTCGTTACCATATTTAGCTTTATGCAAAGGTTGTCATCTTCTAACTTAACTGAAATACTCGTTTGCTCAGAAAACATAACGGCAATATCAAACAGTTCCGATCCTGATGAGGAACCAGATTACTCAGGTTATCCGACACCTAATCTATCTTCAAACTCTCTGCAAAGGTTACAATAGACATGACTATGAGAAAGAAAGAGTTAAAAATTCATAACTATTGTTTCGAACTATTCGAGTCTTTCCGTGTGTTATGTGGAACTGTAGTTTGCAACTTTATCTAGAAATGGTCAGTTGTAAAGGATTGGTAACACAATAATAATTAGAGGTCCGTATGTTATGTGGAACTGTAGTTTACAAATGTTTTCTCGCTTCTCAGCCATGCTAGATAAGATGAGTTACTAAAAATAGCCGTACTAGAATAAGTGTTCCAGATAAGGATTTCTAGTACGGCAATGTTTAGTAACTCAGCTTATCTAGCACGGCTGAGAAGCGAGAAATCCTTATCTGGAACACCCCGTGACTAGTGTATTCATACGCGCGATTGGGTAAAATCAATACAAGGAATGGAATTCTTACAGAATTATACCAACATTTCTATAGGCAACAACCTTATGAATTGAACTTAATTTTCTCTTTTTGTGTTGCAATTTTTGCTCTCGAGGGATCTCCCCCTTTCAGAATTTTTAATATAAGTAATTAGCACGAATATGAAATAATTCTATTTATCATATAAACACTTTAAAAGCCTATTTAATTAACCGAAGGCGTTGTTTTGTAGTCACCCAATCATTTATATTTTACGCCAAAACGTAACGTTTGTGGTCATAACAAATGACGTCATTTTGTCAAGCCTAAAGTTATGCTGCAGTCTGTTGAAATTAGATATGGAAGTCGTATTACGCAATGTAAAGTAGTACTTACAAATTGTGTTAATTTACTTGGTTTAAGGGCGAATTTCAGCGAGAAAAATAATCAAGCATGGGTTTTGTTAAAGCCTGGGGGTTCTATACCCTCGGTTGGTCTATTCCTATCGGAAACTCGCTAAAGCTCGGAATAGACCAACCTCGGGTTTCTCCCCGTCTTTAACAAAACCCATGCTTGATTCGGTTATTCTCGCTTCTCAGACGTGCTAGATAAGCTGGGTTACTAAAAATAGCCGCACTAGAAATCCTTATCTGGAACACCCCTTGTCTGGTGTATTTATACGCGCGATTAGGTAAAATCAATACAAGGGAACTCTTACAGAATTATACCAACATTTCTATAGCCAACTACCTTATACATTAAACTTAATATAAGTAATTAACACGAATTTGAAATTCTATTTATCATATATACATTTTAAAAGCCTATTTAATTAACCGAAGACGTTGTTTTGTAGTCACTCAGTCATTTATATTTTACACCAAAGCGTAACGTTTGTGGTTGTCATAACAAATGACGTCATTTCGTGTCACGCTTTCATGTTGCAGTTTGTTGCTCTTAGATATGACAGTCGTATTACGCAATGTAAAGTAGTACTTCACAAAATCCGTTAATTTACTTGGTATTAGGGCGTATTTCAGCGAGAAAAATAATCAAGCATGGGTTTTATTTAAAGCCGGGGGTTTCTATACCCTCGGTTGGTATGTTCCTGTCGGAAACTCGCTAAAGCTCGTTTCCGTCTTGAACAGACCAACCTCGGGTATAGAACACCCGTCTTTAACAAAACCCATGCTTGATTCTATTAATCTAGAACTGGTGAGTTGTAAAGGATTGGCAACACTATAGTAATCAGAGGTCCAGATAAGATGCGTAAATTATACTCCTTTATTTCATCACCAAACCCTATATCGTGACTACTCTTTAGATTCGTTTCTTCGGGACGATTCCAGAGTGGTCACAACATAGGGTTGGTGGAGAAATAACGATTTTAGTATTTGGGTACGCACATTTATATGTTGCTTTAACCCATTCCCTCTTAGGCTATTTTTAGATACAGCCTCTTTGAATAAATCTACAGAAAAGGAGTTGTCTGGAGGGGGAATTTTATTTACATTTTGACTTTGGTGAAAGTGGGATAAGGACGAGTTTGGGTACCCATAAACCAGGTTCAAGTCCCCCAGTAGCCCTTTTTTATTGCTTTTGGCTGCTGGCCGTTCCAAGGCGGAACTCCTGCTTTCAGCCTACGGTCAATTTTGTTTTTTAATATGCTTAATGTTTAATGTGTTTCGTCTTGATATGCGTCCTGTTATGTTTTGTCTTGTGGCTTTACCGTTTCTCGTTAGATGGTGTTTGATGCGGTGTCATTCCGTGTGTGGCTCTCCCTGTTTGACTATTTTTCCATATTAACTACAGAAAGGAAAATGTTTAGAATTTTGTAGTTTGAAACCATTGTGATAAATAGAGCATTTGCTCCTATAGGAGCAAATGCTTTATTTATCACATGGTTTCACAACGTGACTTTTACGGAGTCGTCAAAAGTCTTCAATATGAGGGAATGGGATACATTTACAATCTATCACTTTACCTCATAAAAACGCCTGCTGGCGCCTTTACAAAAACAAAGTCGACAGGGAGCAGACGGCTCCTATAGGAGTCCTCTGATCAAATTCTACTCTATTTGCATAATTAGACGGACTTCACCACGTGCATATTGTAATAGGCCTTCGATTACAACTGAATCAAACAATGCTGGTGTGAGTACGGGTGATATATAGTTTCAATTAACTTGCTGTATAAACCTACATGCCTCAGTTGTGTAGTCATTTATTCGCAGCAATGGACAGTTAATAATGTTACCATTTTACATATATAATATGTTTTCTTCAAAAGGCTGGTTTACACAAAACCTCAAAACCTCGCGCCCCCTAAAGTGCCTCTATCCAGGACACGACAATCGTCAGTAATTTCGGTGTTTTTATTATTTTACCTGTCCCTCTATCATTATCATCCCAATGTTACATTGTGGGTTATTTAACCGCCGCGAGCGATCTATGCACGAAATAAAACAAAACAAAACGTTTCGACAGTGTTAAGGGTTATATTCAAACGTTATGCTTGAACTTTGCTTATGATAAGTAATATAATTTTGTCAGAACAAGTTTTTTTTCCATGTGACCTGTTTATTCAATTAAGTGATATAGAGCTATTGCAGATATAAGTATTTAAAGCATTCAGCATGATGTGTGTTTGATTAAATGACAAACCATAGAAGTTTTCTGTTTGTTTGTCTGTGTGTTTTGTCCCCGTCATTTGGATTGATTTACAAACAAAAAACACGCTTACAGACACACGCGGAGACAGATAGACATAGACACACACGCACGTATTGAGAGAGAGAGAGAGAGAGATGGCGAGACAGACAGACATACACACACAGATAGACACACAGACACACATACACACAGGCACACGCATGCGTATTCAGAGAGAGAGAAAGAGACAGACAGGGAGACAGGCACAGACACACAGGCGCATAATCAGAGAGAGAGGGGGAGAGAGATTGAGAGAGAGAGAGAGAGAGAGAGAGAATCATACTTGTGCACACACCAGACTACTCTCTTCACACACACATACTGGTGACAGAATGTGAATTGGCTAATAAACAGACACCAGTTCAAGCCTAGGTATGTTGGTATTCACTTCTACATGTCCCGTCTTTAAATACCAGTATTCCATGTAGAGGGTTTAGGTGAGCTTTAGCCAGATGTTTTAGAATGTATACATGTATAGTCGATAAGGTTTGACCTGGCAATGTATGAATATTCCGCATTTTTCCGTAAGCTGTTTTTATTTGTCCGAACACACACTTGAAGCATGCGTGGCTATTTAATGACACTATAGTACATTATTGTTCTGTTTTATTATCCTGTCAAATTTAAATAATTATACGCTTGCTGAACACGCCATATATAGCTTCGGTTGATATCGATTGTTTCCGCTAATAAAATATTTCCTACTTGGCTCATTCGAGTATTTGTACACTAATTATGAATCTCGTGAATAACGTTTGAAACACGGGTTTACCCAAGCTAAATAGAATCCTTTCAATGACGTAGGAATATTCACATTTGACAGGTCAATAAAACAGGACAATATAAGCTTTTCAGTGTTACATGTATACAAGCGTTGGAAGCCCAGTGTTAATCACAGCGATACCGATATTAGTGTCATTTGGGTTCTAGCCCCACCGTAGTCTTTTGCATGCATGGGGTTTCAAGATATGAGTTATTTTAAAATTCTTTTGGGCAGGTTGACACATCATTGCCAAGAACAAAACGGTGTGTGAATTTTGTACAGTGGAACTTATCTTGAACAAAATTTTAAAATAAGTTCTCCTTCTTTACCCATGCACTGTTGTATAATTACACATATCTTACTCCTATTGTATGTTTGTTTTGTCTTTGTGTGTCTCTTGGTTGTTTTTTCTACCCATGTACATTTGCTGTTTCCTTGTGTTGCTGTTCGGGCGAGTGTTTGTTCTGTGTGTGGTATTTCCTGCATGACTCATTTTTGTACTTTCACTGTATACAAGTATTTCTCTGTGCAATTACTGCTGTGGAGTGAACTGGTTGCACAATCAACTTGTAAATAGTGCAGATCCTGATGAGACAGCTCACGCAGGACAGAGTCAGGATCAAAACTATTTGTCATCTTCATAATATTTTTGCAAAGAAATTAGAGAAAAGTTATTTAAAGAATTGAAACAGACGACAATTGTTGCAGACGGAATATTACTTAGCGTGCAAAGAGTTAAGTATTCAAGTAAATATCAAGTATGGAAATCAACGCCGAATTTTGTAGATTATAACTAGGTACTTTACTGTTTATAGTTAGGTATACATGAAATGTGTATAGTCGAGAAGAATAAATATAGAGGCAAGTAGACATGACATGGTACCCATTTTAACCCCTGGGTGGAGAGGATGTGCGGGTAGGAGACACGAAAAAGCGTCTCTGAAATGTTCGAGTGTTCGGGATTTGAACCTCCGACCTCCGGACTGTTAGTCAAGCGCGTTACCGCTATACCACCGCAACCTACATACTATACACATTTCATGTTTACTTGACTATACATATTTCATGTCTACTTGATTATATACATTCATGTCTACTGGACTATACATATTTCAATAAAAACTCAACAAAACTGAGTCTGTAATTTTCTCCTTTTGCTGCTTTCGAAGAATCTCCCACTTTCAGGATATATTAGCTTCCCATTCACAGTCTATATGTCCCAGTATAATTAGGTATCGAGACTGAGTGGACGAGTTCGGAAATCCTGATATATTGTCTCGCTTTTTAGTTGTTGGTTTGTTTTCCCTACGCACAAACAAACGTTTCTATGGGGCCGAAAGTGGCAAAACATGTGTTTATTAAACAATTTGAAAGCTATGTCTATAGGGAGTATATGCAGTTCTACCGCGTGTACTAAATAGTTGAAATACCATCGACATGAACCATTCTTCCTCGTAAATTTCTTTCATATTACCACTTCGTTTTTAAACATTGTCGGGTTTAGGTATTCTACAATCCAGTGAAATGTATCAAATTAACGTTTATCAGTTCGACGAATTCCACGAATAATCGGGGTTCCCCAAATTATGATCAAAATTATCTAATAGAAACAAACAATTTGGAGCCTTACAATGTCCTGAGTGTCTCGGTATTTTGGACACACCATTATTGAGCATTGATAGGCATTGTCTATACACTCTGTCGCTGCCAAATGTTGCCGTCTACTACACATTTCCATTGTATTGTTCCTTCCTTATTGTTTCAAGAAACAGTCACAGTAACAAACAGGTTAGATCCTGATGAGACGCCGAGTTGCCGGCGTCTATTCTGAATCCAACCTGTTTGCATAGGTAATCGATAGATGCGATATTGGCAATTGACATTGGCAGATGCAACATTGGTAACGCAATTTGCATTGGCAAAGAGTTAACAGAAGCGCTCAATGCATTAGACGATTTTTGTACTACTGCACACCATTATCGCGCTAAAGTACACAACCTCCTAACTTTATCCTCACTCTGTTCAATATTCATGTAAGAAGTAATGTCATCATAAATACTTATTAACTGACTTTTTTATAACGGTATGTGTTTATAAGATTGTTTGGTATTTAGAAACAGTAGAGCCAGATCTATTATAGTTTCATAAACAACAGTGCAGATCCTGATCCGATGGCTCTTATGACGCCGTCTCATCTGAGTATTCTCTGTTTACGTGAAAAGGCGACTATACAAGAAAGGAAACGATCATCTTACTGTCGTTTTCTCATTTTCAATAAACGGACGCATATTACCCGTTATTGATAGACAAAGTTAAACATGTTTTAGTTTATGAACCAATCAAAACGATGAATGAACATGTAGCGACACCACTGTGAAATATTCTGACTATGCCATGAAAGTGCAGAGCAACGGCCGTTGTTGTAAACACATAGCAGGTGTATACGCTGAGCAAGGGCTTTGGTAGACCTTAAAGTAGCCTAAGCAAACAAATATGCTAAAAAGAAAGTAAATTTGTGTGGACATTTAGTGGAAACTTGTGTAGAGTTCTTTGTGTCATCTGGTTTAAGATAAGCCAGTCTAGTTTGAATTATATCGGTTAAGAACATTTATTACCTCACGAAAGGTAAGTCGGTATTTATTTCAATTCCTGAATGGCAAATTAGAATGAACTTACGGTTACTTCTACCCGAGCTATTATTACTTTTTTAAGGAGTGACTAGTTATCACCGTCTATCAATAAAACAGGAAAAGCTACCAGACAAAATGGAGAAATAGAGAATAATAGGTTAGTGCCGTAGATGGGACGGAGAAAACGTTGAGGCGAGGTTTGCCGAGTCAGATAAAGGCGTCCCATCTACGACACTAACCTATTATTATATTTATCCAGTCAATTTAGTTATATCTTTTTTATAGACTCATAAAACATAACAGTCTTGAAATAATTTGCATTGAAAATGCGGGTTTTCGTTCAACGGACGCCCCTTTTTATTTTCATTCTAAAGACGCAAATAATGCCACAGGGGAAAATACTTTCGATACTTACATTACACGTGGGGAAACGTGGATGAATTTGAAAAATAAGATAATTTTAATCGAGAGTCGATATGTTAATTCAAACAGGCATGATAATATTCTCCCGGAGGCGTTCTGGTCAAATTCGAGTTCCGTCGTCTCGGTTTCTATTTTTAGATAGGGCTAACGTCACTCATAAATCGATGGAAGCAGGCTATATTTAGGTCTATGACAATCACCGCGCCTGTAAGAGCTTATCAATCAAATTATCATGCGAGTGAAAAGAAAACATTTACTATTTATCTGTAAATCGTTGCTCCCTGATTGATTTTTATCGAAAATGCGTTTCACCAGCGGTGATTCAGTAAAACTGATAATTCAACGTCACTTTGTATGTGGCCTCAATGGCGTAATCGGTAAGCACGACGTCTCTAGAATTATAAGATTCGGCTTTAGAAGGATCAGGCGCGGGTTCGAATCTAGCTATAGCCATTTTTTTTTCATTTTTTCTAATTTGAATAATTATGTTGGTGAATTTTCTGTTAGATCTATTCCGTCAGAATATGTAGGTCTCTAACAATCCTCTTCCCTTTAAGAGTTTCTTAATCAAATTAACATGCAAGTGAAAAGAAAACGTCTACTATTCAGCCGTTATTTGCTTCCTGACTTGATTCTGGTTAAAAACTCGTTTCTCCAGCGGTGGATTAAGTTGATAAAATTGATAGATTAGCAGTGCTTAACGCCATACGCGATGTTGTGCATTATGTTAGTCCTGGTGACTGGATAAAATGGTTACTTCATTCTCAGTGTTGTTATACCTTCTGATCCTTCGAGATCATGAATTTCAGTACTCCTTGTTCTGAAAATTGAATACCGCTTAAGCCGGTGCTAGGGGGCGTGACCAGTGTTGCACTTTCAATTACTGCTCATGAACAGACTCAATAAACCGAGTCTGCAAATTTCTCTTTTTGTGTTGCAAATTTTGCTTTCGGGGGATCACCACTCTTCAGAATTTATTAAGTTTTTGCACAATACAAGTATGAAAACCATTTGTTTCCATTAACTTACATATACTTAGACAAGAGTCCATGTATCTATGAACATATATTTGTATTTTTTCATTTATTGGAGAGGCCATCATTCTGTATTTGAATTGGATATATGCATATTCTGGAAATGTTTACAATTTATCTCGAGAAGTTTTGAATGGGAAGTTTGAAAATGCATATAAAGTAATAAATCATTTGATTATATGCTGGCAAGATTTCCGAAGAAAACTACAAAGACGCAAGGCAAACAAAAGGAAGGGTGACAAAGAGAGTACCGCCTTGGCACAGTCAGTAGCAAAAACACCACTGGGGTTTAAACCGGTTTACGGACGTCCTAACCTCACACTTCTCTCAAAGTCACTCTAGCTTTACAAATAGTGTAAATAAAGGTATCCCCGCTGGACTTACCCACAACATAGACGACAGTGAACCTTTCGGCGCCAAATTTCTATTTGTCGTCTGCAAACCAATTTTGATAAATCATTCCGTTCAATAAGGAAATGAGATAAATAAATGCAAATGTCAAAGGAATAAAGCTCATGTATAGAAATATCAGAATATGTAGGTCTCTAACAATTATCTTCCCTTTAAGAGTTTCTTAATCAAATTAACATGCAAGTGAAAAGAAAACGTCTACTATTCAGCCGTTATTTGCTTCCTGACTTGATTCTGGTTAAAAACTCGTTTCTCCAGCGGTGGATTAAGTTGATAAATTGATAAATTAGCAGTGATTAACGCCATACGCGTTGTGGTGCATTATGTTAGTCCGAAGATTAAACTGTCTTTTAAATTCACCTTTATATGACATATTTTTCTTCTCTTGTTTTTCTTTTCTCTTATTTTTATACATGTATTAATATTGGTAAGGTTTCTGTCATTCCGTCAACCTATGCATATTTACAGAAAATTAAATGTGTTTGCCTTTGAGCCTTTGAACTGACAAGAGAGGTTTAGTACTCTATGAAGCCGACCTCTTAAATCCAGAAACGGAAGGAAAACGACGGATATCTGTACTATTTCGTTTTTTGTCGTACCCTTTATTACTTTTCTACAGTCACTCTGTTTGCAGGTCAATCATTGAGTACTCTAGCGATAGGTAGATACAGTTTTTCACTTAAATGTTTTCATTATACATGCACTTTACCACTGTTTTTGCAATCGAGGTTGTTGTAGATTAGTCGGAGAGGGGATACGTTTAAAAAAGAAAAACCGGTTTAACGCCCTAGTGACTTTTGTCACTGACTGTTCCAGACGGTACTTCCATCTTCCCCCTATTGTATGTTTGTTTGTCTTTATGCGTCTCTTGACGTTTTTACAGTTATGTACATTTGCTGTTTCCTTGTATTGCTGTTCGGGTGGATGTTTATTCTGTAGGTGGTGTTTATTGCATGACTTATTTTTGTACTTTTAGAAACGTCTACAAACCTAATAAACCTTCTACTACTGGAAATAACCCAATGAACATATGTGTATCCGCACCTCTTATTACGTCACCAGAGAACCTGATGACTGAAAAAATCCAATTTACAGATAATATACAGATAACATTGTTTTCAAAGAATCACTTGCACTCAAAAGTGAACGCATACAGGGCCGACACCGTATGCCAGACAGAACATTTTCCGTAACTTTAACTTTATATTTAAGCATGTTATCTCTTAGGCAGCGGCACTTGGTATACATCATCTTCGTTCTATTTAGAGCACACGTACTGTACTGTCTGATATGTACAACAGTTATTTATAGAAAATCTATTAACTCTCCGGTGTCAGTGTTATGTAAAACAAAAAAGTAGACTAGTATCAAACGGTGTCTGTCTGTATATAGCAAATGTTTGACAAGACTCTGCTGCATACCGCTCTTTGCATTTTTCAAGGAAACCAATTTGTTGTTTATACGATTGCATTTATAAATGACATGATTAGGATATTTTACTTGTACGATACGTGGCTGGTGCCGCGGAGAAGTGACAGTCGATGGATATTCTGATCTTACGTTAGAAAACTTGCATTTGTAGATTCACGAAATAACTGCCAAATTAACTTCTAGTTGTTATGGTGTACGTTACTGGTTGAGTACAGTTTATGGCGAATAGTCCCTTTAGTTGTCGTTGATACTCCGATAAAGGAAGGGTTTTAACAGTGAGTATAGAACAAGGAACAGTAAATTAAAATGCCTTTATAGGTTACTTAATATTCAAGAGCCATGTTTTAGATATTATAAACTTTCTCATTCAAAGCAAATTCTATTCTTAAGTGTCTTTCTAATGTCTTATTTATGAATACGGATCCCGGTCTATAAAGTGCTGACCCTGACAAGAGAAATCCCCTAGGAACCCTTTGATCTTGGCCATCCCTGTTTGCCATATATGTTATATATCGTGCGGTAGTATACGTTAAATGAGCTGTATCACATCATCAATCAGTGCAGACGCTGATCGGAAACCGTTCGAAACCACTTATATGGGTCTATACTGTTGGCCTATGCCCAATAAATGGAATCCCCGGATGTTTATGGCTTTCATGATCTGTGTCATATCATAGTTATAGCAAGCAGCGCAGACCTTGAGGGCTACTCTGGGAAAAGGAAATTAGAAAGTTCCAATACGAACCCTCTGATCTGGGTCTACCCTGTGTGCATACATCCTAATGCATGGACTCTCGGAATGTTATGGGTAAAAATGTTGATCGTTTTTTCAATATCATATGAAAGAGAAACAGTCAATATGGCTTTTTGTAATTATGAATTAGAATACAAAGACGCACTTTGGTGTAGTTTGAATGTATGTATTCTTTACAATTCGGTTTGTTCGGTATCTTTGTGTGCAGGGATAATTGGGCGATTAAAACCTTTCATCTGCAAGATTTTCGTCTGCGATTTGTTGTCGTCTGTTCATATTTTATTAATTTCTATATTTTTGCATAATTAGTACGTTCTGAGTGTCTAACAGATTGGCTTCTCTGAGTATCAAACAGTGTTGGTCTTGATCAGACACTGAGTTACTCCATAGGCTACCACAGGTGTGAGAAAGTTACGTTGCAGGCGTCTAACGGCTACTGAATAATGGCCTTACTATTTAGTCTTCACATGTGGCAGCAATCGTTAAATTCACACGGTGCAAAACCATTACCATTTATCACTTCACATTCAAATTCATCTATAGCTCGAACAATTTGACATTTACCCTCACCTTTATGCATAATACATAATGAGAGAGATGACACTGTATAAATAGAATTCCGCCTGTAAATCGTGAAGTCTATTCTCGCTGAAATGACGGGAGAGCGATAACCCGTGCGTATGTACACCATACAATCACGAGTGTGTCCATGCATAGTTGCTTAGCGAGACACGTGCTGAGGATAAACCCTTGCCATGACGATGATAGAAATTGAAATGTTACGAATTTTTATTTATGCAAATTAAGTATTTCAGGGTCCAGGTCAAATTGTTTGAGCTATACAATACAACCGTCCAAATCAAATTGAATCCCCATCAAGGGCGTCAGAAACAAAAGTACAAAAATGAGTCATGCAGGGAACACCACATACAAAACAAACAGTCGCCCGAACAGCAACAAAAGGAAACAGCAAATGTTCATAACTATAAAAACATCAAGAGACGCATAAAGACAAAATAAACATTTGTTTACCTCTAACGTTTATTTTAAAGTCATTTCGTTTTGACAGACATGGTTATTCATGTTGTGAAGTTGTCTGGAGGGGGAATTTTATTTACATTTTGACTTTGGTGAAAGTGGGATAAGGACGAGGTTGGGTACCAATAAACCAGGTTTAAGTCCCCCCCTAATAGCTTATTCTAGTTACTGACCGTTCCGAGGCGGTACGCCTGCTTTCAGCCTATGGTCAATTTTGTTATTTAATATGCTTAATGTTTAATGTTTTTCGTCGTCTTGATATGCATCCTGTTATGTTTTGTCTTGTAGCCATACCGTTTCTTGTTTGATGGTGTTTGGTGCGGTGTTATTTCGTGTGTGGCTCTCCCTGTTTGACTACTTTTTCATATATACAATAGGGGGAAGATGGAAGTACCGCCTTGGAACGGTCAGTGACAATATTCACTAGGGGGTTAAACCGGTTTATGGGCGCCCAACCTCACACTTATTCCATCCCCACCCTAAAAGACAAACGGTGTAAATACATATATCCCCTCTCCGACTAATCTGCAACACCGCGATGGCAAAAACAGTGGCAAAATGCATGTATAACGAAAACATTTAAGTGAACAAATTGTATCCACCTATCTCTAGTGTACTCAATGATTGAACTCCAAACAGAGTAACTGTAGAAAAGTAATAAAGGGTACGACAAAAACGAAATAGTACAGATATCCGACGTTCTCCTTCCGTTTCTGGATTAAAGAGGCCGCCATCATAGAGTGCTAAACCTTTCTTGTCGGCGTACATGCAAAGAGGCCAGCGTGATTGCCAACTGTAAAAGGGTTGACAACCAAACATGCAGTATGTTGTAGTACTACAGGATCATATTCATTTTTAATGAATTGTTTAACATATTTGATGAACAAAGTGTGAAAATGGGTATGTCCAATAATTTTACAAAGTTTTCCAATTATTTGTTTCCTGCATGACTCATTTTTGTACTTTGTAAATCACATCACCATAAAATCCAGGATGTGAAATACCGTGTCACAGAAGCGCCTACAGATTACATTGGTACTTGCCAAAAAGCGAGAGATTTCGATAGTAAAATTTATAGAAAGGTTTTCTTAGTTTATGGTATCTATATCCTTGCTTAAGCAGCTTTTCAGTTAAAATGAGATTTCGACTGTTAAAATCGTCAGTAGATGAACAAGCTCTAGCAAAACGAATAAGTTGAGATATATAAACGCCGTTAGATGGAGCATGGGGAACATCCCCGTCAAGATGAGGAAAATTTACAATATTAAAATCAAAATCATATCTTTTTTCATATATTTTAGAAGA
This sequence comes from Azorinus chamasolen, assembly GCA_963576725.1. Classification (NCBI taxonomy): domain Eukaryota; kingdom Metazoa; phylum Mollusca; class Bivalvia; order Cardiida; family Solecurtidae; genus Azorinus; species Azorinus chamasolen. The sequence continues at coordinate 94,789,436 of OY755239.1, forward strand.
ATTCATTTCATTATCAATTTTAAGGTCTAGATCAAGAAACGCTGCATAATTGTCGGACGGGTTAGCTTTATTCAATTTGAGTTCTTTAGGATAAATTGTAGAATCAGAGCATCAAAGAAAGGGATATCTAAGTTAAAAATATCATTCAAATATCGACAAGTTTCATTGAAGACTTTTATAACATCTTGTAATTGAGGATTCAAACGCAATATGAAATATACAGTACAAAAACAAATCTGCGACAAGTGGTGCACAATTCGTACCCATATAAATACCAACTACCTGACGGTATATAGCATTCCCATAACGTACACATGTTATCCAAAAGAAAGGTTAGTGATTCGCAAACCTCTGAGCAAGTCCAATTGGTGTAATATTTCATTTGCTCGTCAGTAAAGAAGCTTTTTCAGCATTACATGCCAGGAATGATGTTTTTTCCCGGGTAAATATTTTCTGGATTTAGTTAGTATGCTTATCCTTAATTAAAATTTGAGGAAGAGTTGTGTACAGAGTAGAAAAATCGTACGTGCTTACAGTGGATGCAAGATACATTTTGTTCTTTAGTTTGTTTAAGACTTCTGAAGAGTTCTTAATAGACCAGAAGAGATTTATTCCAGAATTTTCATAAGTCTTATCACTGTAGAATTTTACATGTTCCTTTACCTTCGTTAAACAGGAAGTCAAAAGTATAGACAATTTAGTAGTTGCACATGAACTAGAAATTGCAATGAAACGCGCTTTATATGTTTTTATGTAGTTTTGGTAACCAATACACTGTAGGTAATTTTAATTGTTGTGTAATTTTAATATCGGTTCCAAGTTGTTCACACTTTTTGACATGGTCTGAAACGATTGCTTCTTGCTTCAAGACATCGATATAATGTAATCGTCAAATAATAATCACATTATTCGATGCCTTATCAGCAAAACGTATTTTGAATGGAAATCCTGTAAACCCTTTTTAATATATCTAAATGAAATTCTAGGTTTAGGTGGAAGAAGGTGTTTATTAGAGCTATAAAAGGAAATGTGTTTATCAATTATATCAAAAACTATTTTTTTCCAACTAGAACGAGAATTAGACTCAACATGTTCTCTTCGACACCATTCAATACTATTTATTTGTAAAGCCTCTGCAATCTGTACTCGACAAGACTATACTGATATAAACCATGAAAATCAATAGTGTCAGCAAACAGTGTTTTAATGGATTACGTTCTAGCATACTAAAGGTAAACTACCATTCCACACAATGTATTTTCATATTAGAAACTTCTTGGGTTTGGTCTGTTTCATGAATTTTGTAGTTGAAGATAAATTCAACTTCCAAAGCATAACAGTGTTAAAACATTTCTCAACAAATAAAAGTTAAAATAATTGCAAAAGTTTTGTCTGCTTCAAGTCTGCTTAGTAAAGTGTCTATTGATTTGTGTTAACGTTTTCAACAAAACAGTCACCGGAAACGACCCACGGGGCTTTCTGCAATGGAATGATGTGTGATTACCTTTACAAACAGTTTGAATCCAGCTGAAACGTAGAGTAACTGTTTGACACTGTTGCATAAATGACAAGATCGGAATATTTGACTTTCGGTCCGTGCGACGGAAATGACTTCTATGGATGATCATCTGAGGAAATTCTGTGAAATTAGATTGAATTCCGTTGTTTGGTTTGGACGGAAATATCCGCTTACTCCATTGGTATGCATGTAAGAAATAATGGTAACACGAATGTCAATTTTGGCACGTGCATACACCAACTGTAGTACCGTGATGACTCTAAAACATTTGACGAGGACTGATTGCATACATTTTAATTGCAAACATACCAAACCTTTTTTTTATAAATATTAATTATATACATATCTATTTATACCAATTGATTAAGTTGCAGTATTCGTTTTCTAAAAATTACAGCGATTTATAACAATAACATAACAAAACCACATTTATCTGAAAAGAATCATTTTATTTTTTCAAATTATATTCATAAGCATTTTGGTGTGTGTTTTTTAACTGTCCAATGGAAAAGTAGTAAAGTCAAGCAGGCAAAGCCACATGCAAGACGCAACCACCACCAAAACACCGATAGACAGCATGACACACACACACACAACCACACACCCAAACGCACGCACACACACACACACACACACACACACACACACGAAATGAACACAGAAAACACCAAAAGAGACACAAGAACCAGGGACAAACGTTCCACAACATGAACAAACCACAAGCACAAAGACGCAAGGCAAACATGTCTTATAAAATTAAAAATAGTCTGCAATAAGTAAAGTACAAAAATAGGTAATGCAGGAAATTTTCAATTAACCAAATAGTACGATATATACCTATCTATTTTTAGTTAACCAAGCAGATATCTCTTGAATACTTATAGCCTTGTAAATAGTTGAGATCCAGATGGGGTGTTGTTTACTCCACATCTTATAGAATTTAGATTATTTATCAATTTAAACACCATGGCGGTGGTTGCGTCTTGCATGTGGCTTTGCCTGCTTGACTTTACTACTTTACCATATTAGAAAGAAATAGAATAAATGTATACTTTAAGAGTTTTAGCAGACGATTTAAGGAGACTGAGAAATAACTTCCTGATTAAAATATGTTACAGGGTTTGTAACTTAAAACTGTCGTCTGCTAACATAGAACGACCAGTCCCTCCCAGTGGGGGGTGGGTGCGGGGCTGATAATGATTTTAGGCTTATTTCTGTGAAGTGGTGATAAAGTTCAATTATTATGTGTAAGCTTTAAAAGGTTTAAAACAGGTTAATGTTTAATCTAATCTTATTTGAGTTTACCTGTGTAAATTCTGAAGGGTGGTGATCCCCCGAAAGCAAACATTTCAGAACAAGAAGTACTGAAATTCATGATCTCGAAGGATCAGAAGGTATAAAAACAAATCTGCAACAACCTCTAATAGCAATATAAATTCTGAAGGGACGTGATCACCAGAGAGCAAAAATTGCAACACAAAAAGAGAAATTTGCAGACTCTGTTGGTGAACAGTGATTTAAAGTGTAACACTGCTCAAGCCCCCTAGCACCGGCTTAAGCGGTATTCAATTTTCAGAACAAGAAGTACTGAAATTCATGATCTCGGAGGATCAGAAGGTATAAAAACAAATCTGCAACAAGAGGGGCACAGTTTGTTCCCATAGGTATACCAACAAGTTGACGATATATGGTATCCCATAGCGCACAAATATGTTATCTAAAAGAAATGTTAAAGATCTATAAACATCAAGGCAAATCCACATTGTGTAATTTTCTACTTAAGAATTCGAAAAGAATGAACGTTGAACATTACAAGCAAGGAACATTCTATTTTCTCTGGCAAAATGTTTTTCTATTGATTTAATTTCCCTCATATTGATGGAGATGTTGCTCGTCTCCATCTTACGGAGTTTATATATCTCAACTTGTTATACCCCCACAACGAAGTAGGGTATATTGGAATCAGATTGTCCGTCTGCCTGTTTGTCTGTGTGTCTATCCGTCCGTCCGTCCGTGGACACAATTTTGTCCGGCCTTCTTCTTTTACAGTTTTGTCTCAATTTTGTTGAATGTTCATGTATAGCCATATAACCATATAAACTTAAGTATCGCATTTATCCATTATGATCAGACCACTACTTCAGGAGTTATCTCCCCCTTTTAGTCCCCTACCAATGCTTTCCAGTTTTCTGGACCATGTATGAAAGCGGCTGGAGATATCAACTCTATATTTAGTACAAAGCTAAATCTAGATAAGTTACAGCTTATGTTTCAATGTCAGTCCGGTTGAATAATTATTTTCAGAGTTATTGCCCTTGAACTTTAATCTTTTTCTTCAAATTTTGAATTGTGCAGACTTCCTTTTGACGTGGTTGGAGATATTAGCTTTATTTTTGGCATAAAGTTAAATCTAGATGGGCTACAGTTTAAGTTCGAATATCGGTGTGGTTGAATAATTCTTATTAGAGTTATAGTCCTTGAACTTGATGTTTTTTGAAAAGGTACCTAAGTTTAGATCACATAAGAAACAAAGCTGCTTGAACTTATTGGGTGACATTGTCTGGCAGCAGCCATAACACTTCTATGAATTTAAACAGACTTATCTCCCTTTTTGGACTTGATAATATTTGGTAAAAGTTGCTTTATTTATGTTTGTGATTGATCTTGGATTGATTATTACATGTTAGAAGTGATATATTTGAATCAATAAGTATTATATACAGTTTCTTGTATGAGTGTGTGGCACACATAAGTGCTTTTTGTTAAATTGGGACATGTTCAGCTGGTTAGGGACCATGGCATTGTTTTCAATCCTCCCTTAAATTATTACACATGTACTTAGAATATGAGAAAATATGTTGTGTGGATAGACCCTCATGAAATGGGCTTATTTCTCTGAATTCTGAATTATTCTTCATTTTTCTTAATTGCTCAACATCTTTTATTACATAAATTGGTTTGGGGCATGTATTGTTTTTTAATATCTTTATGTTTCTGTATGTACATATGTTCAGATTGATGAAAGGTGTTCTGACAAGCAGCCAGGTGGGGGTGTTCATTAGCCTGTGGTTTACAATTCTAGTTCGTTTTGCTAGAGCTTGTTCTTCTGTTGACGATTTTAACAGTCGAAATCTCATTTTAACTGAAAAGGCTGCTTAAGCAAGGATATAGATATCATAAACTAAGAAAAACATTCTCTATTTTTTTTTATCGAAATCTCTCACATACACATGATATGATCCTATAGTACTGCAACATACTGCATATCTGGCTGTCAATCCTTTTACAGTTGGCATTAACCTTTGCCTCTTTGCATATACGCCGACAAGAAAGATTTAGTATTCCGGAAAAGTAGAAATCCGGAGGCGGAAGGAGGACTGTGGATATTTGTCGTACCGTTTATTACTTTTCTACAGTTCCTCTGTTTGGAACTCAATCATTGAGTACACTAGCGAATAGGTGGATACAGTCACTTCACTTAATTATGTTTTCGTTTTACATGCACTTTGCCACTGTATTTGCCATCGCGTTTGTTGTAGATTAGTCGGGGAGGGGATACTTTAATTTACACTGTTCGTCTTTTAGGGTGGGTATGAAATAAGCGTGAGATTGGTCGCCCCAAAACCGTTTTAACCCCCAGTGACATTTGTCACTGACCGTTCCAAGGCGGTACTTCCACCTCCCTCTTATTGTTTGTTTGTTATGTTCGTGCGCTTCTTTGTGTCTTTTATGTGCATGTACATTTGCTGGTTGTCGTTGTGGTGCTGTTTGGGCGGTTGTGTGTTTTGTATGCGGTGTTTCCTGCATAACCCATACATGTACTTTTAAGATATGTCTTAATTTTCGCTGTCATCAACTCCGGTCAAAAGTGTAGTAGTATAGAGGATAGGGGTTCTGGCGCTCATCTATTAAGCAGTATTAAAACGAATTAATTATCCCACCCTTCAGAATTTATAATCTTCATAACAGCAGGTGTAAAGTGCGTGTGTGGTGGCCGTAAAACGTCGCCCCGTACTTCATTCTCAGCGTTTTTAAACCTTCTGATCCTTCGAGATCATTAATTTCAGTACTTCTTGTTCTGAAAATTGAATACCGCTTAAGCCGGTGCTAGGGGGCTTGAGCAGTGTTACACTTTCTATTACTGTTCACCAACAGACTCAATAAAACCGAGTCTGCAATTTTCTCTTTTTGTGTTGCAATTTTTGCTCTCGGGGGATCAAGTCCCTTCAGAATTTATATTGCTATGAGAGGGATTTCATGCTGATTTCAGCAAAGTCGTTGAGTACATATTTGACGGATTGTCAGTTATTATGCTTTGTTTTACATGTTGACCTGTGTTCACCGTCGTCTATGTTGTGGGTAAGTCCGGCAGTGATACCCCTATTTACACTGTTTGTAAAGCTAGGGTGACTTTGAGAGAAGTGTGAGGTTAGGACGTCCGTAAACCGGTTTCAAACCCCAGTGGTGTTTGGTGTTTTGCTACTGAACGTGCCAAGGCGGTACTCTCTTTGTCACCCTTCCTTTAGTTTGTCTTGCGTCTTTGTGCTTGTGATTATGTTCATGTGTCTGAGTCGTGTGTGTCTGTTGGTATTTTCTGTGTTCATCCCGTGTGTGAGTGTGCGTTTTGGTGTGTGGTTGTTAGTGTGTATGTGTGTCATGCTGTCTATCGGTGTTTTGGTGGTGGTTGCGTCTTGTATGTGGCTTTGCCTGCTTGACTTAACTACTTTTCCATTTTATACATTTTTAGTATATCTTTCAAAATGCTTTCTGTCTTCAGAACAAATAAAATGGCCGAAGCTCACCATAAACTTGATAGACGTGAAATTGGTGAAGTAGAAGAACAACTTAAGGAAGCGTTCGATAAACATGGAATGGAAGGAATGAAAAAACACATGGAGAAAAGCCTTGAAGCATGGAAGGACGTTCCTTTGTACATTGGCGTCACAGGCAGATCTGGTGTTGGCAAATCGTCCTTCATCAATGCTATTAGAGGGTTATCTGAAGAAGATGAAGGAGCTGCAGAAGTAGGAGTCACAGAAACAACAACTATAGTCCAACAGTACCCGCATCCTCTAAATAGTCAACTGATTTTTTGTGATCTGCCCGGCGTTGGAACGGTTAATTTCCCTAAAGCAAATTACTTCGATGATCAGCGCATAGGGATTGATAGATTTGATCTTTTTCTCATTCTGACGGCCGACAGGTTTATGGAAGATGACCTGTGGCTAGCCCAAGGAATAAAGGACCGGAAAAAGGGGTTCCTTTTCATCCGAACGAAAATTCATCAGGACGTAACAAACACAAGACAATCAAAGCCGAACGTCTTCAGGGATAATCCAAATGCAATTGAAGCAACAATTACACAAATAAGAATGAACTGCCAGAAACACATGAAGGGAATGTTCAACGAAATTAATAACACTCAAAAGATTTTCCTGATTGACAGCTACACACGTGATAATCCCTTATACGATTTTGACAGTCTTACTGAAACACTCATAGACAAATTTCCAGACTTGAAAAGGGATGCTTTCATCTTGTCACTGACAGCCATGACACCTAATATCATTGCGGCTAAAGAGAAGGTTCTGCGTGGTCGTATTTGGAAATGCTGTCTGTTGTCAGCTATAGGTGGGGCTGTACCGATTCTTGGGGTCTCGCTGGTGTTAGATGCAGGAATTGTTGTGAAAGAAGCTAAATTCTACCGGAAACAGCTTGGTCTCGAAGAGGCTAAACTGGCAGAAGTTGCGAAATCGACCGGTATGTGTTTGAAGACCTTCAAGGAATCCCTTAAACTTAAGTCCATGGTATTCAGTTTAACAATATCCGGCATTATAAAGATGTGTACTTCCCTTGTCGTATCAGAGGGATTAGAAACGGCTGTTAATTTTGTGATTCCCTTTTTAGGATGCATAATAGGGGCGGGAATGTCGTTCGGTTCTACATATTGTACACTCAAAAAGATCCTTACCCTTATGGGTCAAGATGCAAAGAAAATGAACGAGTACATTACAAAGCAGTCTATGTCAACTACTGTCCTCTAAGACAAGGGTTGCCATGACAGTGATTTTAGATGTTAAAAAAATAATATTCAGTTAATCTGTGTTGTCGCGCTTTTACTGTTCAGTTTTTGCACAGTTTTCAATCTTAGAGTACTAATACTGCTTTTAACGTCAGTGTATTGCATGATAATGAGATGCCGTGTCCCAATACGACCGCTGAACTGAACTTCATGTACATTGCATATGTCCGGATGTACATTTCCAGGATTCTTGACATTTTTGTTTTCGGTATAACGCAGACGACCAGACAGTGAAACCGACACATGGTAATGTCAGAAAACAAACACGTAGACGTAGCCAACAAGTGGTCAAATAGTATCTTTTATTATTTCAAATATTTTAGTAGAAATCACTACGTTAGATAAAAATGATTATGAAGAGGTATAAAGAACAAGAAATACTTTGAATTTTAATATGCAATGTGCATAAATATCATTTAAAATACTTGTATTCTAATATATTCATTTAAGCCCCTGGTAGCCATTTTGGCTACTGACTGTTCCAATGCTTCTGCTTTCACCCTGTGCACGATGTTTAAACCTGTACCGCTTGATTGAGCTCTTTACCGGTTATTTGGGCACTACATACTGATGTACTGCATTAGTTTCAATTTACGCCTCTACGCATCTATTTCGATACTCACATAACTAGTGGCTTAATTGAAATTCTTCCGGCTGCCATCAACATGTCATCATTTTCTACCCCTTCTATACACGTTGTAATTACTTATCGACTAAATGTCAAGTACACAGGTTGGGTTTTCGTCATATTCTAATACTTGTAGTATTCAGTTAATTAAACATATACAAATTACAATACCTACCATTTCTGTGTAATTATGATTTAATGAGAGTTTTAGACCTTAATATTGATAGTGGAATGATTTCTTCTACAATATATGACAAAAGAGATGATTGTGATTCTGATATTGTAAATTTCCCTCATCTTGACGAATATCTTCCCCTTGCCCCATTTTACGGGGTTTATATATCTCATTTTGCTAGAGTTTGTTCATCTATTGACGATTTTAACAGTCGAAATCTCATTTTAACTGAAAAACTGCTTAAGCAAGGATATAGATACCTTAATTGGTAATCACTTATTGGCAAGTACCAATGTTATCACAATGCGCCTCTGTGACACGGTATTTCACATCCTGAATTTTATGGTAATGTGATTTACAAACTTCGTAAAATTATTCGACATACCCATTTTTTCACTTTTTTCATCAAATATGTTAAACAATTCATTAAAAAGGGATATGATCATATAGTACTACACCATACTGTATGTTAGGTTGTGAACCCCTTTACAGTTGGCAATCACGCTGGCCTCTTTGCATGTACGCCGACAAGAAAGGTTTAGTACTCTATGAAGACGATCTATTAAATCCAGAAATTGACGTCAGATATCTGTACTATTTCCATTTTGTCGTACCCTTTATTGCTTTTCTACAGTTACTCTGCAGACCAATCATTGAGTACACTAGCGATAGGTGGATACAGTTTGTTCACTTAAATGTTTTCGTTTTACATGCACTTTACCACTGTATTTTCTATCGTGGTTGTTGTAGATTAGTTGGAGAGGGGATACGTTTATTTACACTGTTTGTCTTTTAGGGTGGGGGAGGAATAAGTGTGATGTTCGGCGCCCAAACACCGGTTTAACCCCCAGTGACTTTTGTCACTGACAGTTCCAAGGCGGTACTTCCATCTTCCTCCTATTGTTTGTTTTGTCTTTGTGGGTCTCTTGATGTTTTTATAGTTATGTACATTTGCTGTTTCCTTGTGTTGCTGTTCGGGCGGATGTTTGTTCTGTATGTGGTGTTTCCTGCATGACTTATTCTTGCACTTTTTAATGCACTGCGTACTGTACCTTTTGACAGCCGTGTACTCGATAATCTCCAATCCTGACGACACTTGTGATGCTCGCCAACTAGCGATTCCATTTAGAGGGACACATTTAATCAGAAACTTAACCTTTTCAATTATATAAACGTATCTGCAAACCATGTATATTCAGATCAGATTCGTCTACAACAACTGTCTAATGAGGGTCTGCTCTGTTGACTTATAAATTGATGTTAAATTGACACTAAATATCTGCAAATACAATGATTACTTTCACACTTTTCCAGACATTGCGTCTATGGACCAGCCATAGGAAGTGACGCTCATAGAGTAAACAGGCACGATGAGAAGGGAATTATATATTAAGGCATTTGTGTTTGCGAAATATCAAAATATGTATTTCAATAGGATAAGAAGAAAAAGTGGATATTGATAATTGATTGTTACGAGTCTTGACAGATTACCTTTTATTAATAAATTCATATTTGTAAAGTTTGAAAATTATATGCATATATTATAAGCACATTTAAAACTATAACTGCATTCTTTTGTGATTATAATTATACAGTGTATTTGCATTATATTGTGGTTTACAAGGAAACAATAGTAAGCATAACCTTTAGAAACAATAGTAAGCATAACCTTTAGAAAATCTTTATTTTAAATCAATTTAATTGTATGAATACATAAATGAATGACTCGACTAAAGCTATTGATGATATCGTAACCTTAGGTCATACAAAGCCACATAACACACAGAAGTGTTACAAACATTGTTAATCAAGAGCGTACAGTAGGAGTTCTCTGATCAGGGTATTGTGTGTTTGTGATGATGATGATGTTCGTCCTTCGAAGTCGAAGATGACTACAACTACAAGTCACAGTTTGTAGGGTGAGTGCGAAGGTGGCTGATCAGGCCGATCTTCGCATTGAAGCACCTACTGCAGCGTTGACATGGAATGTCCGCGTCTGCACTTTGTACAGATGATGTCACGCTCTGTCTTTTCTTAGTCGGCGTTTCCGCTAATGGTTCTTAGTCCGCGATGACTGAAACTCTGCAATTCAAGCTTTGTTATGTTTGTGTAATACAGATCTGGATGTACAATTACAGGCTAAACATATATGTGCTCATGTGTCATTAAACTCCTTCCGATTAATATTCATACTGGCATTAGTTCTTTAACAAATATTCATGGAATAAAGGGTTATATAATTCATTTTATGCAATGGTAACTTTTCAAACTTTTTATGTAGACTCAAATCAACATAATTTCTTAAACAAACAGAGCATACCCTGATCGGACAGCTCCTACATGAACTGCCAAATCTTTATCTACTATGTATGCAAACATGTGGGAATGGAAAAGTAGTAAAGTCAAGCAGGCAAAGTCACATACAAGATGCAACCACCACCAAAACACCGATAGAGAGCATGTCACACACACACACACACAACCACACACCCAAACGCACACCCACACACGAGATGAACACAGAAAACGCCAAAAGACACACAAGAACCAGGGACATACGATCCAAACATGAACAAAACCACAAGCACAAAAACGAAAGGCAAACAAAAGGAAGGGTAACAAAGAGAGTACAGCCTTGGCTCGGTCAGTAGCAAAAAACATCGGTTTACGGACGTCCTAACCTCACACATCTCTCAAAGTCACCATAGCTTTACAAATAGTGTAAATAAAGGTATCCCCGCTGGACTTACCCACAACATAGACGACAGTGAACACATGACAACATGTAAAACATAGCATAATAACTGTAACAATCAGTCAAATATTTACTCAATGACTTTGCTGAAGTCAGATCACCTGCATGAAAGCCTTGAAGGGCACGACAGGGAAAAAGTAATGCATTCGTCTGGTAAGCTAATCTTGTATCCAAGTTTAAGAGTATACCATCATAGAGTACTACCCTCGGCCTGTCATCGTGCAAGCAAAGAGGGAATCGTAGACGTTTATATAAGAAGAGAAGGATGAAAGAAATTATTATTTTTTAAACAAGAGATCTTCTGTCAACAGTGATAAATGATGTTAACTTACCCCTTTTCTCTAAAGAATAATTATTAAACGTGTCCAGCCTTCATGAATATACACTTGCTGGGGTCTTAATAGGCGATAGACAACCCTGTTAGAATTAAAGAAATACGTCTAGGAACAAAGCAATCAGAGCAGACCCCGATAAAGACAGTTGCTATGGGATCTAGTCTACTATGTTTGCAAAACGTTTCCAAAAGTGTTTCCATGAAGAGAAATGTTGACCTACAGTGCTGGACCCGAGTCACATAATATAGCATAGCCTTTTTGCAAAATTATAGACCCAAGGCATTGTCTGGAGTGACGTCATATCATAGGGGGTGGGGGGGGGGGTAAGCGAGCGAGCGAGCAAACACTACTGGTGATTTCTTCTAAGTAATACGTGCGATATGACTCTGACTTTTTGTGATTTCAAACAGACGTCGTACAAGTTACTCATGTATCAAATATCTACGATAGTGCCCTGCCTGTTTACTTGACCTTTAAAATACGCTTTTTGGAGCATCATCAGTTGGTATGATGTGATATTGTCATTATCGAAAGTATTATGGAATTTTGTATTTTGAATCGACAAAAAAGATTAAGTCAGCTGTTTCAGTAAATGACTTAGACAGTATCCTCAGATTCGAGCATGTGCGTACGGTCTGCTCAAAATAAGAAATTTCTTTGTGTGTGTTCTGATGAAAAAGGCCCATAACTCATTATATCTTAGCGGCACATATTCTCTTTCATTTGAAAACAGTTTGTAACTCGGAGTCTCAAACATATTTGATGAACAAAGTGAGAAAATAGGTATGTCCAATAATTTTACGAAGTTTGTAAATCACATCACCATAAAATTCAGGATGTAAAATACCGTGTCGCAGAAGCGCCTTGAGATTAAATTGGTACTTGCCAATAATTGAGAGCTTTCGATAATAAATTCAGAGAAAGTTTTTCTTAGTTTATGGTATTTATATCCTTGCTTAGGCAGCATTTCAGTTAAAATGAGATTTCGGCTGTTAAAAAAGTCTGTATGTGGTGTTTCCTGCATGACTCATTTTTGTATTTTTCCTAAATGTTTTAATGTGTTTAATTAACAAATCATTGTTGCAGTTATTTCCGTAGATTGCTATTATATCGACTAATAAGAAGTTAATTTCGGAAATAAAATTAAAGAAATGTTTTCCGAATTTTATGATATCGGTGACCTTGCTTATCAGTCTATCAGTTATAATTAAATTACGACTATCAAAATCTTCTAGCAAAGAGCAGGCTCGGGAAAAGCGAAAAATAAATAAAATTTAAATCCTATCAGATGTAGAACGGGGCACATCTTCATATAGAAAAAGATAATTAGCAATTTTGAAACGAAAAGCTTCCCTTGTATCATATGTTTTGGCCGAAACGTTATCATTTACGATGGAAAGATTCAAATCTTAAAAAAGAAGTAAAATAGTTGGAACGAATCGC